>JAEQBH010005137.1:0-514602 GCA_016808115.1 Tetrastigma voinierianum | reverse complement strand
ATGTTCGATGATCTAATATAAAAATTCCAAAGAAAAATCCAATATAAAAAATTACCTAGAAATTTATATTTTTTTTACATTATTTAATATTTATACCAATGAATTATAATACATAAAATAAGTTTGAAGTAGCAAATGAAAATAATGTGTTTGATTTTATTCTATTTTTATTTCTCTTCACTTTTTTTTTTTCAATCGGTTTTCTTTCCGTACCGTTTTCCCTCAAATTTGTTGGGAACAAAACATACCTTAGTAATTTCAGAAGTGCATACAAAGAGGTTAAAAAGTCAACTAGAATTCTGCATTTGCCAAGCAGATCAAGGAGAATTGCAAATGAGGCTTCTGCTGATTACCTCATTAGAAAAAAAAAAAAAAAAAAAACCAAAATGCAGTTTATATATGAAATGCTAGCTGTTCCATTCTCAAATTTTCATCTGATAATGTGGTGACTAAATTTAATCACATCACACAAAAACCATGTAAAAACTAAAACCTAACTCTCCATTGAGTAGAGATAGAGCCACATCCAAATCTTCCAATCTCAGCCTCACTATAAAACAAAAAGCTAAAAATCATTAGATGTGACTGTACATACAGAGAAGTTGTCTTCCTGGAGTAATCTGAGTTTATCATCATACATGTATTTTAGCTTCATTTATATATTTATTTATCCACTTGACATCGTACCTCATAGAATCTTAAGAGCTGATGTTAGCATCATACATGCATGCATTTGAGTTCATGAAATAATTTTATTATATTTTTTCACAAAAATATTTCTTGTTACAGATGCCAAAGTATTTGTGAATTCAAAGTCAGTAAAAAGTATTTGGTATAGTTCGCTTGACAAGAGAGAAAATGCAAGGATTTTTGAGGATAAAGAGAGATGACTAAGGAAGTCTGGGACTTATTTTATTTTTTTCCCTTTTTGTGGGCTTCATGTACCCTTGTATTTAGAGGAGTACTGCCATTTTCGTTATTACAACTTAATTGGTTGGCGATTTGTGTTTAACCATACAAATGGGGTAGATTGGGTCTTGAATACTGAGCATATTGGGGTTCGAAACTCCAAGTTCAGATTAGGGCGTATTTTGAAAAAGAAATGTCGTCCTTCCTTTCCTTTGTAATGTATTATATTTTTATTTTTTATTAATAGTTGTTTCCGCTCAAAAAAAAGTCAGTAAAAAGTAAAGGAAGAAGGTCAAATAAGAAAACCTGCATTCTGAATTATAAGTCATTCCAAATTTCACCATACTGTTCTCTTCGAGTTTCAATGTTTGCATGGGTTTGGGCATAAACTTTTAACTCATGATATGGTATATCATTTTTCTATTTTTGTGTAGTTTATCATAAGTTTTTTTATATAGCGAAAAATAATAGAAAATATGTAAAAGGAAAATATCTATCTAATGTGCAAAGAGTAATATGCAATCAATAGAAATCCAATTTCCTTGCGAGGGAAATGCATTCCTCAACCAAAACAGTTAAAATTATCAAGTAATGCATTCCTCAACCAAGACAGTTAAAATATCAAGTACTACTACAAAGTAGAGGATTGGGGCTCCAACCCAAACACAAAGTAGTTCTGCTGTGGAATCCATATGATGAGTTCTTAGTTTTTACCCAACCAAAACCTAAGCCCCCTATCTCAGAATAAGGAAAAGGAATACAAGATAATCTCCTTGAAATTTCTTCTCCTGTTTCTTTCCTATTTCCCCTTATCCATAATGTTAGTGATATTTAGATAAAATCCTCTAAAGACTTAAGAATGAACTCCAAAGGAAATTTGCAAATAAAATGCGAATCATTTTGGTGAAGACAAACCCTCCAGTGGAAAATGGGGGAGAGATTGGAGGAAGGAATCGAGAAAAAGAAAAACCCTTCCCATTGATATTTATTTAATTTTTCGAGAATACCAGAAATTCTTGTGAGAAAAGAAATAGCTTCATGGAATGATCTTCATCAGAATGACACTCAAGATAGCAAATATAAGCTTCCCATTTTGCTAGTATTTTTCTTAAAATAATGAGAACCTTCCAATCAAAGACAAATATATTAAGCAATTTAGCTTCAGAGGATGCCAGTGGACAATATGAAAATCATGACAAAGATGAAGAAAATCAGTTATAGGTGCAGAGGACACAATTCCCAAATCTGGTGATCTTTGAATTTGAGATTTTGCAGGCAAGTTACAAAGGGAAAGAGAAGCTGTTGTGCAAAATGGATAAGACATACTAAGTGGATATGATCTAATAAAAGAAAAAGTGTTGTAACTATTGCTGACAAGAAAAGCGCTCTTTTTTCATAATCAGAAAACTGTATATACTGATAATAGTAAGGTTCAAGAGAAGGATGAAAGATTCTTGCCTAGCAATATAAAATCTGATTAGCACAATATACTCCAATGTACAAGGATAATTTAAGATACAAAACATGTACAAAATATCTCAAAACCAAATGATTCTCTCATCGTTATCCAATTCTTTGACCATAAATCAAAAGCCAACTAAGGTGAAATAATGTAAAGTGGAATACCTTTTGTAATCAAAGATTGAGAAAATTATGTATTTCATTGATCACAAACAACCTATTTATATACAAGACAAACCAAAATCAAATAGGAAAGAATATGAAGTGAATATAAAGTTTCCTAATTCTATCTATATACAACTTTCCTTTTTTCAAACTAGTTTATAATTTTACAATACTATAACACTCCCCCTCAAGTGGGAGAATAAATATTGATCATGCCCAACTTGTTACAAAGATAACTAACCTCATCCCTACTCAAAGGTTTTATGAAAATATCGCCTAACTGTTCTCCAATCTTTACATATCTTGTAGAGATCAGTCCCAACTGGATCTTTCACGACAAATGACAATCTATCTCAATATGTTTGGTCCGTTCATAAAATATCGGGTTAGATGCTATATGCATGACAACTTGGTTATCACACCAAAGCTTCGCTGGTACTGAAATTTCGATGCCCACTTCCATCCATAATTGATGTATCCACATGATTCCCTGCAGTGATACAGATCAGGTCATGGCTCGACATTCGACTCCAAGACTTTAATCGTGAGACAACACTGGGCTTCTACTCTTCATGAGATCGTATTTCCTCTTAACAAAGACACGATATCCGAGGTGGATCTCCTATCTCTTAAATCCCGCCTACTTTAAGGCCTCGAAAAGTACTCACCTCGGTATGTCCATGCTTCTTATGCAATATTCCATGTCCAAGAGCTTCCTTCAACTAGCATAGGATATGCTCTACAGCTGCCCTATGACTGACTGTGGGAGAAGACATATACTGACTCAAGACACTAATTGAATAAGCAATATCCGAGCGAGATACTGTAAGATAATTCAATTTCCAACTAGTCTTATCTACCTCTTAGGGTCTTCAAATAGTTCTCCTTCCTTAGTGAGTTATATATTAAGGGCCATAAGAATACTACATGATTTGGCACCCAATTACCCTGCCCTGTATACATATCAAGTACACATATTTCCGCTGAGATAATATAATTCCTCTCGCTTCTCATGACTTCAACACCTAAGAAATACTTCAATATTCAAATCCTTTTAAAATCACTGCTGGGAATTAAAGATTTAAGATCATAATTTACCTTTGGAGTCACTCTCAATGATGACAATATCATCCACATACACTACCTGGGTAGAGACAATACCAAACTGGAATTTTATAGAAGACATAAAGGGCTCTGATCTCTACTCTTCGAATGCCAAATACCCAACTACTCACACTGAATTTACAAACTGGCTGACGGACTATGTTTCAAACCATACGAAGATTTCCGAAGACGACACACCTTCCCTATCTCCCTCGAGCAACAAAACCCCAAAGGTCGTTTCCATGTAAACTTCTTTCCTAAAGATCTCCGTAGAAAGGAATTCCTGGAGCATCAAGCCGATGCAAGTCCCAATCATAAGAAGCAATAGGAGATAAACAAATGGGACACATGTCAGCGGAGCAGAGAATATGTATAAGAATAATGAACTCCATAAGTTTATAACCCTAAGAATAAGATGGGGTGGAGGAGTGCAAAACTCATCTATAAGCTGGTTCATTTCACATGCTATTTTGCATTTAATATCCATATTCAAGTAAAACTCATAAAATTTCTCTAAATTTGGTTTTGTAGGATTATTGATGAAAAGCAAGTGATTTGGCAAGAAATGAGCAAGCTTATATTTCCAAAAGAAGAGTCAACCGAGAGTTTCATACCGCGCTTACTGGGAAGATGCTGTACCATCTGAACATCAAATGGTTCAAATTCACTCATGTCTACTCTACATTCAAAGAGTTTCAACGAGTACTACACGCCAAATCCAGTTAAAAGGAAGAAGTTATGGCCCCGATAAGTTAGAGAAGAAAAACCACACGCCCGTGAAAATTAGTCGCGACATGAAATGTCGCCGCGACAGAAGTCAGGTCGCGGGACAGTATGATGGTGTCGCGATTGCAAAGTTGGTGTCGCTGACAGGTCGTGCTCAAGCCAGTAAAGTCAGGTCGCTGACAGAAATGGTGTCGCGATGCAAGACCCGTGTCGCGACTTCGTAAACGCCGCAAGAATCCTGAAAAAGGTCGAAAAACTGAGTTTCGACCCAATTTCCAAGCCCATTTCACTCTAGGACCATATATATACTTTTTGCTTTTAGGTAAAGAGGCAAAGTGGGAAGATCGAGAGCCTCTCTTCATGGGCTTCTCTAAACGCCCATTTTTCCATTTTCCTTTTTCAGAGATTTTGATTTTTTGCATTTGAGGGCGCTTTTGTGCGCATTTTTTGTTTCTATTCAAGAGATTTTGTGCCGTATCGGTGATATTCAATTTATTATCGTTGAGGTGGAAGATTTAAGCTCAAATCGGTTTTTTCTTCTTTCTCTTGATTTCTTTCTTCATTTTCTTACTCGCTTGATTAGTGATGATTGAACTAAGAATGGAACATTAAACACCCTCTGTGGTTGGGGATTAATTGTTGAACATTCAGATTTGCACTTTTCGCTATATTTTGTGGTTTGAAAACTGAATTATATAATCAAGATAGTTCATATAATGAATTGTTCTAATATTAGTAGCCTATACCCACAAAAGAGTCGTGATTCGTCTCCGATTTTGAGGCCCTCCAGTGACACGTAGATGGAGATTCCCGAGAGCAAAGAGCCAGAATCTCAAAAATGCTAGACTAATATCTCTCGAACTAATGAACTCTGAAAATTACTTGATAGATCACTAATTTACTCATGGTGAGGATTAATTAGATGATGTATCAATTTAGTTGATAGCAGGTTTCTCCTTAGTCCGATGAAAGGATTCCGATCCTGTTACAAAGATCTAATCAAGGAGATATAAAATTTTATTAGATTCAAGGATCTAGACCAATTACATCGAGAAGGTCAGATTATCCTTCTACTGAGCAAGAATTCTTCACCCTAAGAAAATGGTTGTGAAGTATTGAAAAAGAAAAACAATCAAATCTTAAAGAGTGCCAAATTTCATAAGTAGCTATTTAGACCCATTTGTCTCGAAAAGGAATACGGATTCTAACTAGTGAAATGAATGGGTGCATGGAGAAATCCAAGCTATACTTACATTGCTCGACAACTAAAGATTCACTACAAATGTTGGCACTTTTCAAGGAAATGCAACCATTTTGTAAACAATTATCCCCATCCCTAAGCAAGTGACTTCTTCATACCTTTTAGAATTAAGTAGTTGTTTATTTGGTAGATTTTTAGATTAGTTTTAAATCGCTTGTTTCCAATTAAATTGATTTTATTCGACATCCTACTGGTCGCCTAAATAAAGGAAGAGCCCTTGTAATCGAGGCAGGGTGATCAAATTCCACCAGAGAGAACTCCAATCCTCGTGGGTACGAGCATCCCACCCAGAGTCCACTCTTATTACTTGTATGACCCGCACTCATGCGAAAGGGGCCGAGTGTCTGCAATACTTTTCATTTCACCTCGAGTATACTTACTTTGTTTCAATTCAGTTTTGAGTATTTTTATCACTATCTTACTCCTTGACCATATTTTCACATATACATCATTTGGTCTCCCAACAAGTTTTTTTGATGCCGTTGCCGGATTAGATAATAGTCCTGGTAATAACCATAAATTTGTATATGTATTTCGTCTTCTTTACGTTTTTGCACTGCTTGTCGGGACTAGGACAAATAGTCCTTGGTAATAACGTCGTAAATTTGTATGTGTTCTTCGTCTATTAACAAGTTTTCGCGCCGTTGTCGGGATCGCGCCTCAATTTTCTCTCATCGAAGTTGAAGATTTGAAGAACAAAATTTTAAGTTAATTTAGGCAATTTTATTTTTATTTTTATCTTTGGTTGTGATTTTTTCTTAGTTAATTTTTTTTATTAGTATTTTGTACTTTATTTTCTTTTGTTTTTCTTTCTTATTTGTTGTATTATGGAGGAACATTCAATAAGATAGATTTGGCTTCCATGTGGCTGCTTGAACTACTCTTCACAATCAGACCTCAAAGAATTCATAATGACTAACCCAAGGAACAAGGACATTGCCTTATCAAGGGAGTTCAAATCCCACATTTCAAGAGGAAGAAGAGTTGTCTCCTGTTAAGGAGCAGATTTTTATCTATATGGAAGGGAACAAGAAGATGATTAATCTTCATGAGCATAAATTTCCAGATTTAGATGCCTTCCAAGTCAACACTAGTGCTAGATTGAAAATTATGCTCAACAGACACTGTCCACATTCATGAAAATTCTAGGACCTCTCCCAGTAACACTTGCCAAATCCCAATGAATGCATCGAGGCTCTCGCAATGTGTGCAAATTCCCCATCCCGAAATCAGAAGAAGGTGAAATGAGCTGGAAATTGAGAACAAGGTACTCCTAAACAACTTAGATGATGAAGAGTCATTATTGGATAAACTCGAAATTAAAGTTAAGTAAGTCAAGTAATGGCTATTGAAAATATTTTGGTGAAGATTTGACATTTACCTTCCCCATGGATTTTCGCACTCGGGCATTAAGGGATTTACAAAATTATCATATACTAAGAATATCCACTTCTTTCCTCGCCAAGCACATGGATTGACATCAACAAGGGGGAGCTCACCTTGCTTGTAGGTGAGGAAAGCAAAGTTCAATCTTCACCAACCCTTACCTTTGATGAGCAAGAAAGAGCCATGCTAAAATTCCAAGTACTTGCTTCCTAATCAAAGGGCATGATGGTTCGAATAAACCCCCTTAAGCATAAATGTGTTTACATCTACTCACATAGAGGGACTGCTTTAGCAGCCTGTGGTCGAACCACCAACCATAATTAAAGGGGATTTGAGCTTTCCCCTCTTCAAAGTCCGAAAGAAAACATCCTTGAGTCGAATGGTTGGTGAAGAGGAAGTGCTTTCCAAGATGAATGATTGGTCAATGGAAGCACTAGTACTTTTCCAATGAGTCTACTGACTCTAAAACTAGCAATTCGGGAGGCAACCTAAGCTAGGTAATAAGGATTCTATCCATTCTCTTTTCTTTTCTATTTTAGTTATTTTATTTGTTGCTGCTTTTTTTTTTACTCATTAATGAAAAATTCTGTTAATGTTTTAACTTTGCTTGTTAGTGTTTTCTGCACAAGATAAGTTTGAAGTTCAACATGTCATTACGACTAGTCGGTAAGTTTAAGGCAAGAAGTTGGAAAGTGGTTGATGTAATTATAGTGCTTGAAGTGTGAAAAATGAGTGAGATGTTCATCAAATTTGTGGTTTTGAGATAAAAGAACCAAATTGAACTGAAATATAAGTCAAGTGTGTTCATGATAATGCTTGAGGAGAATTAAGACAAGAGATGAGTTTAAGCATGAATGAGCATTAAGGGCTGCTATTGGAGGAATTTTGAGAGAATATATGCTGTGAAGGACTTTTTGAAGGATAGTGATATAAAAGAGACAAAGCAAGGAGAGAAACCTAAGGAGCTCAAGAAATCATCACACTGGACAGCATTGAACATTCTGGATTTTTCTCAGATTTATTGAGGCTCCAAACGGTTCACCAGCCCATGAGCACACATTCTACATTGAAAGAGCTCTAACCGAGTCCTTACACATCCAATCTCCGAGCTAAAATGAAGGAGATATGAGTATAACAAGTTGGATAAAAATGTGGAGTTTCGAGCAATTGTTGATGGGACTACACTACTACGAAACAGAGGCTTTTTAACCCTTTAAACCCATTTTTTCTTTCTTCCTACTTTATACTCTATCTTGCCATATTTCTTTCCCTCTCCAACCCTGTAACTTAAACCACTTCCAAATTCTTCTCCCATCCACTCAAATCCCAAATCACATTCCTCCCCAATCCATCTCCATCATCTTCAAGCTTCAAACCCATCACAAACCCACAACCTTACCTTTGTTGAACTCCTAATTTTGTATCCATCATTCCAAGTATCAAAGAGGAGTTATAATGGAAGAAAATTTTTTGTGCTTGGATTGTTTGTTTTGCCTCAGATCATGTCATGATTGTGGAGGATTTGCATGTATCAAGGAGGTTTTGAAGAATCAAAACTCACTCATTTGAGGTGAAGGAAGTCGTGCACACCCTACAAGTGTTTGAAATGCCAAAGCCACTTTCATGGCTCCAAAGAAGCAAAAGAGTATATTAAGGGGTAGTACACCAATGTCAATGTCTGAAAATCATCAAGTTTCCTATTCAAAGTGGCCAAGACTACAAAGGGGAGTTCACTTTTCCCAACTCTCTTTATTGTTAGTCTTTACTTATTGTTTCCTTTGCTCATTGCTAGACATTTAGGACACCATCTCTAAAGTTTGGGGTGTTTATTTTTTGTTAGTTTATCATGTCACACCCCACATGTTGCAAATGACAACTTGAGGATAAAATTTTCTGGTGCTTTTTTTCGATATTGACTCGCTTTGATGCTTCCCTAACTTACATCTTAGTTCGGGTATATTTTTTAGTTGGGGAATTCTATTGAAGAATGAGTTTCTTTTGCTTGGAGTTGTTGTGATGTCGATAAGGACCATAAATGAACCCTTGGCATATGGACAATATTAGAGATAATAGGATCTAATGGTTTAATGAGTTATCTCTTTTAATAGGGCTATTTAGTCATCGGTTTCTCAAAATCCATGCACGTGGTCACTATACCCTTTGAAAAGTAGTTTTGCTCGTTAGTTGTCGGCAGGAACTACCCACTTTGATCTCCACAGGTTCAGAACGGTTCTATTATCACTGAGGCCAAATCATAGGCAACACAACAATTGAGAATGATATAGGCTATCATTGAAAGATTGTGCCTTTCTAAGTTAACCTATTAATATGCATATGCATATTCCTCTAGTATCAAGATGTTGGAGCCTTAAAGAGCCAAATTCTGTTTATAAAAGAACCAAGTTTGAAGCCAACTTCCATACACCACTATCCTCGAATAAAGAACCAAACTTACCCCATAACATGAGGATTTGAACATAATGAGAAATGTGGTGAAGAGCAAGTTGGGGGAGTTATTTTTCCATAGGAAAAATAACTCCAAATTGGTTGAAATGAGTTGTTGAAAATCAAAAGAAGTTGTCAAAAAAAAAAAAAATATATATATATATATATATATATATATATATATATATATATATATATATATATATCAAGTGTAAAAAAGAAGCAAAAATACAATGAAAAGTCAAGGAAGAGGAGTCTAGCCTCTCGTAGCCTCCTTCCCAGAGCAAGTAACTTAAGGGGTGTCTCTAAACACCTAATACCCTTAGGCCAATTGGTTTGGGAGCTATTAGATTTAAAGCTCGCTTAAGGGTTGGTAGAAAGCTTAAGGGGGTTTTGACATTGCACTACTCTAATAACCTTGTCTTAAAGAAAAGGCTTGGTGTTTGTTGAAAGAATGCAGAATTTGTGCGTAGTGCCGATACGATGAGTATGGAAGGATGCACCTAAACAGATTTTCGGGTGTTTGAGAGTGTCACTTGCGCCGATGGTAAGAATCGTGGATGGAGAAAGCTCACGTGCAAAATATGTATGTTTGGGTAAGTTTTTAGGCCTAAAATGACTACTCAACTACCCTTACCCAAGCCTTACACATGTTTATAAAGACCTACTTGATCTTGAGAGCTGTGTGTGCCTACATTAGTGGAGAGTGATAAGAACAAATGTTTGCGGAACCTAAATTAAATTATCTTAGAGATCCACATACTTGTCCCCACTCCCTATAAACTCATCTAGCTTGCAATTGTTTGATAGGGGAAGACCACACACACACACTAGTGAGAACCATGATCTAAATTTGTTTATTATGAAATTAATTCACTATTAAAATGAATAAATTATCTTGATCATATTTTCTATATTCCCTTGTAAGGGTGATTCTTGAGACACATATCACATACCCCTTTGCAAAGCTTGATTTCTATTTGGTTAAATAAAAAGGGTGAAATGAACTCTTCTTCCATTGCTCGGGACAAGCAACTTCTTTTTTTTCTTTGCTTCGAGTAATGGCTAAAACTTCAAGTTTGGGGTGTTTTGTATGAGTGCAAACTCATCTATGTTTTTGAGTTCATTTCACATGCTATTTTGTACATTTACTATCCATATTCAAGTAAAACTCATAAAATTTCCTCTAAACTTGGTTTTGTAGGATTATTGATGAAAAGCAAGTGATTTGGGCAAGAAATGATAAGATATTTCAAAAGAGTCAACCGAGAGTTTCATACAACTACTGGAAGATTAATTTTTCTGTACCATCTGGAACATCAAATGGTTCAAATTCCTCATGTCCAAAGATTCTACATTCAAAGAGTTTCAACGAGTACTCACACGCCAAACTGGAAAGTTAAAATGAAGAAGTTATGGCCCCACAAGTTAGAGAAGAAACCGGCCACGCCCGTAAAATTACCGCGATATTAAACATTGCCGCGCATTAAAGTCGTGTCGCGACAGAAAGTCGCGTCGCGACAAGACCTCGTGTCGCGACCACTAAACGCCGCAAAGAATTTGAAAAAGGCCGAAAATCGAGCTCGACCTAATTTCGCTCCATTCACCCTGTAGACCATATATATACTGCTTTTTAGGTAAAGAGGCAAAGTGAAGATCGTATATTCTCTCACGTATTTCAGATCGCCCATTTTCCATTTTTTCGTAGATTTTTGATTTTTTTAGATTTGAGAGCAAAGCTAGAGCATTTTTGTTTCTATTGGAAGATATTTCGGTGTCAGATAATGTAGATTCAGATTTACTACACTGTGACAAAGATTGAAGCTGCATCCTGATTTTCTCTCTCACAGTTTTCTCTCTAAACTCGTCTATTTTCTTAGTTTTTGTCACAGATTTTTATTTTTAAGAGATCTTAGAATAGTTTTGAGCAAGATTTTTATTTCCTATCAAGTGATAGATTTTCGTGTTTACTCGATATTCAATTTATTTATCATTGAGGTGAAGACGGCTCAAACTGGTTTTTCTCTTCTTTCTCGATTTCTTTCTTCATTTTCTTACTTTTGTTTGATTAGTGATGATTGAAATCAAAGAATGGAACATTAAACACCCTCTAGGGTTGGGGGATTAATTGTCGAACATTCGTAGATTCATTCGCTTTTCGCTATTTTCAGGGTTTGAAAACCGACTTTATAACTGCATAACTATATAATGAATTGTTCGAATATTGTGAGTTTATACCCACAAAAGAGTCAGTGATCTTTGCTCGATTTCAGAGGCCTCCGAGTGACAATACGTAGATGGAGACTCCTCGAGAGCAAAGAGCAGAACTTGTAGTATGCTAGACTAATATCTCTAAACTAATGAACTCGAAAATTACTTTTGATAGATCACTAATTTACTCATGTGAGGATTAATTAGATGATAATAATTTAATGATAAGAGGTTCTCCTTAGTTCGATGAAAGATCTTGATCCCGTGTTACAAAAGATCTAATCAAGGAGATAGAAAATTTTATTAGATTTCAAGTGATCTTAGATACTAATTATACTGAGAAGGCTTGCATTATCCGCCTTATGGAGCAAGAATTCTTCAACCCTAAGAAATAGTCATGGAAGTATCAAAAAGAAAACAATCAAATCTAAAGAGTGCCAAATTCATAAGTAGCTATTTGTACCTATCGGTTCTAAAAAAGGAATATGGATCTCTAACTAGTGAAATGTATGGTGTACGGAGAAATCCAAGCTATAATACATTGCTCTTGGACAACCATTCAACTCACAAATGTTGCACTTTCAAGGAAACAACCTGCTTTTTTGTAAACAATTATCCTCATCCCTAGTGACTCTCTTCATACCTTTAGAATTAAGTAGTTTGCTTATTTGGTAGATTTTTGTGGATTAGTTTTAAATCAGTTTTTGTTTCAAATTAAATTGATTTTATTCAACATCCTACTTTGGTCGCTAAATAGTGAAGAGCCCTTGTAATCTGTGGGTGATCAAATTCCAACTAGAGAGAACCTAACTCGGCACGAGTATCCCGACTCCTGCAGAGTCCACTTTATTACTGTATCGGCCCGTACTCATAAAGGGGTCGAGTGTCGGGTAATACTTTTCATTTCAATTCTTTGAGCATACTTACTTTTGTTTCAATTCGCTTTGAGTATTTAATATTCACTCCCTTGACCATATTTTCACATATACATCATTCGTCTCCCAACAAGTTTTCGCGCCGCTGTTTCAGGATTAGATAATACCCTTCAGAATAACGTCATAAATTTGTATATGTATTTTCGTCTTCTTTACAAGTTTTTTGCACTGCAATGGGACTGTGATGAATAGTCCTTGTAATAATGTCAGAATTTGGTAAGCGTGTTCTTTTGGCTTCATTAACAATGGGTCTTCAATCTGGCAACATACCCATCAGGATTAAACTTTACTGCAAACACCCAACGACAACCAATAGCCTTCTTTCCAGTAGGTAAGGAATCAAGTCCCATGTACCATTGTCATCTAAAGCCTGCATTTCTTCCACCATAACACTGCACCAACTAGGGTAAGATAAAGCCTCATAGACAGTGTTACAAAGAGAGATAGAATCCAGGGATGCAATAAAGGAACAAGAGGAAGATTACAAATGGTTATAGGAAACAAACGAAGAGATTGGGTGTGCATATTGACGTTTACCTTTACGGAGAGCAATTGGAAAATCATCATTCTCGATTGGATCTAATGACGGCTACAAGGTTGATTTGAGACTAAAGGGTTTCGGGGCGCCTAGAATATACCCGAGTAATGGAGGTTTAGCAGAACGGGGCCGGAGCAGTTGAAGATAGCAGTAGGAGTCGAAATAGTGGACCGGTGGAGGAAATAGCATGTGACTAATAAATCATCATACTCTTGACTATTAAATTTCAGATCTAAAGGGAAAACCCGGTAGTTTCAAAGAATGCGACACAAGAGACACAAAGTAACGCGAAGAGTGGTTGTCACCTATACCCTTTCAACACGTAGAATATCCTGTACAAAAGATACACTTTTATGACTTCGCATCAAGAATGTACATTCAAATACCTCGATCAATAGGGGAATAACCAATTATTTGGAAACAATTGGTGGTAAGGAGTAGCTCAATTTCTGTAACTCCGATGATGACATCCTATTAATCAAGAAACAAGCTGAGAGAAGGCATCACCCTAAAAGTGTTTCGGGGAACATGCATTTGGAAAATTGAAGGTGGTTTCGCAGCTTTCAAGAATATGTCTATTCTTTCTCTCAACTACCCCATTCTAAGAGGTTGTATCAACATAAGATGTCTAATGAAGAATCTCATGCTGTAACATGAAGGACTCAAAAAGGTTCCGACAAATATTCTTTGGCATTATCACTCCTCAATGTTTGAACATAGACATGAAATTGAGTTTGCATTTCAGCGCTAAGGCACTAAAATGAGAAAAAAACTCAAAACGACTTTTCATTAGATAAAACCACATGACACGAGATAAATCGTCAACAAAAGTAACAAAATACTTAAACCTTGATACATAATCATCATGACCCCAAACATCGTATCGAACTAACTTAAATGATGAAGCTTATTTCTATTTTCCCTAATTAATGGGTTTATCCTGATTCTACGGAATGACTATTTACTTATGAAATAGAAATTAGTACTTCGGAATGAAAAAATTAGGAAAGGGACACCCATGCCTATTCTTTGTATAAGTTCAATTTCTATTTAGGTGGTGTGTGTATTTTTTAACTCGTTACAATGCAATTTATACAGACTAAAAAGATAGGAATTTAATCTCTCTCTCCACTTAGTATCATGGAAAGAGTGAAAAACTATATATATATATTTTTTTACTGAAGTAAATTAAGAAATTACGTTATACACTATTATAATTGATATCAAAATCACTAGCTTGGATTTTTCATTCCTCTCTAATACTTCAGTGTGCCCTTGGATTAGTTTTTGCACTAATTTTCAACATATTCCAGAATTATTTTCTGTATGAGGAGACTACCAATTATAGGTTGAATGTGGTTGGCTTGTATTCTTTTGATTCATAACATACTCTTTGAATCCCGAAAAATGTCATTTTTAAAAGAACCAATACCTTGTTATATCTTGTAGACGAGGTTTTTGTTAATGTTTATCTTCGACCAGATCATTCATGGGTAGATAGCAACTAGCATGGTACCCATTGTTTACTGCTTTAAAGAACATTGATAATTACATATGAGATAGTGAACTGTTTAAGATCGCCTACATGTGAAAATGGTTCTCCTAACTTACAATTATGTATTAATCTTTTAAATATAAACTGAATATTTATAGGATATTTATCAAAACCGTCAAGCATTAGTAATTTTTTGCATAAGCTCGACAACTAATTCAACCCTGTCACAAGAATGTAGCTCAGTTGGTTTAGAGCACAGGCTCAGCATATGGGGAGAGGGATCCGAGGTTTAATTCCAATCATGCATATGTATTTTAATATTTTTATATTCTGATATATGAAAGAAACATTTATTAAAATTTATGGAAACGGAAATATATAAAATAGATTCCTTAATGTTTTCTTTTAAATTTTTTATAGATAACCAAAAAAATAGAAAATTTTTGTATTGGTTTCCTTACTTTTCTATACCTTTGATTGCTCCTTTCAATTTTATTTACTAAGCATTTTTCGGAAACAAACATAGCTTTAGAAAATTTTGGAACATAACTTAGGTGGTGTTTGTTTTTTTTACTTAATGCTGAATATAACTTTTTTTTGAAATTATTATCAATAAGACTTAAAAGCATTACATTGCTATTTGTTTTAACATTGGGTAAATATATGGATGATAATGTGACTAGACATTTCTATTCTCGTCCAACCTCATTCTTAATGGGACGAGTTTGATTTTAATCGTACCGATTTTTTAGCTGGGTTTGAGCTTATTTTCTTAAATTATATTAGTTTAAGAAGTTCAAGAATTGTTACTTCTCTATCTTACGCAATTATATTTAAAATATTTTTTTATTATTTTATTTTATATATTAATATAAATAATAATAATAATTAGAATAATTTTTTTAATAAATAATTTATAAAATTCATAATATTTTTTATTTTTTATGAAACATATTCATTTGAACAATATAGCAATAAAAAATAAAAAGGTAAATATAAAAAAAAATCAAATATAAATGGGATCTGGGTTTGAGAATTTTCATATCTCCAATTCCTAGTCCCGCTTAATTTTTAAACGGCATGTGCCTGGCACTGTGCATTAAATGAGCCTGACTGATGGGGCCACCCACCCCAACCTCCCCATACATATCTCTGGGGAATGTAGAGTGTCATATCTCTTCTCTTTGTTAGATAATGATGAAGTTTTTCTTATTTTGGTGAAAATTATTTTCACTTTTTTTATTCAAAACTTTTTAAAAAAATTTTAGCAATAAGTCGTGAAAATTTAAAAAAACATATAGCTTAATAATAAAAGCTATTCAATTTTTCAAGATAAGCTCAAAAAAACAAAACAACCCTTACTTTTACTCAACAATGGAAATTTCTAAGGTCCCGTTTAGTAGGTAGAAAATTTTCTGCTTTTCTCTATTTCAAACTTTTCGAAACAAGGAAAACACGCTACATTTAGAATCGCATTAAAAACAAAATTTGAAACAAAGAAAATGAATTCACTATTTTCAACATTTTATATATGAATCGAAACCTACAGAGTCGTTTTCCTGTTTTCGAATTCAAATCGAAACACGAGATTTGGTCGATCGGGACAAAACGAAACACCGGATCGTGGCTATTTTCTTCTTTTCTTCTTTCTTCCTTCGCTCTTCCACTTCGATTTTCTTCTCTAATAGCTCACGAAAACACGAGATCGTGAATAAGAACTCCGCATTTTAAACACATTTTCATTATTTTCTATTAACTTCATTTTCAAGAAAATGGTTTTACAAAACCGGATTTCTTATTCTTTATTTTCAACCAAATTCAAAGACGAACGCATTTCTCTCAAAACGAAAAACCAGCATTTAGGAATACATTGAAAATTTTCATTCGACTCGGATATAGTTAAAAATTTTCGTGAACTAAACGGGGCCTAAATGTTCCAAACAATCAAATTTTAATTCCAAAACTGTGATCACCTCCATTCCTAGCTACATTATTAATTAGATGCATTTAGTCGGGTTCTTTGTACGTATACATCAAAATGTTCTTTTTCTTTTCTTTGTGCCAGTTCAATCCCCTTCAACAATTTGGAGGTCCCGGATCCGACTGCAATATTTTCATCGGGAGAATCCTCCATATATGGAACTTAACTCTCTCCAAGTTTTTCTTCAAGAAACAACCAACCCACCCGTTCTACGGCTGAAGGTAAGAATCAAATGAAACACTCGCTAAGGTCAGATTTTTCTGGTTTACCAGAATAACGCCACTGTGGGCACCACGGACTCAGCTCTGGCCCCTCTAGCCAATCTGGGCTTCAAATTCCCAAGGGCCTCGACTGGACTGTGCCCTAAAGCTACCGACCCAGATAGCAGAGCTAGGAACTCCCCGGGCAACCTCCGAATAAGTCTTGTTTCTCGTCTGTGACGCCTCCTTTCCCCGATGCGCCTGTGCCCGATGTCTTTCACCGATGCCTCTTTCCCTGGGCCGGGTGACTTTACCGAACGAAATCATACGCGAACCGACTCTCCAGCGATGTAAAACATACGTTTCCTCCCAAGAATCAATCACTCCCACCTCCAACTTAATAGGAGTATCTCTAATGTGAGATCTGCCTCGAAAGCGGTTACATAAAAAGAAAGAACAAGTCATCTTCCAAAATGAGAGTCACCTTCCCTACCTTTACTAGGGAAGCGACTGATCTCGATTTGGTGGACCCATGTGAGTGATCATTGCAGTATCATTAACAGACAGACCTGGCTCACACCTTAAAAGCTAACTTATGACGGCGACCACTAACAAGACGCCATCTTCTTGTTCATTACAGGTCATAAACGAATCCGCGAATGCCCCGACGATCCTTTGACTCTGAGAATTCCAGAGACTACAACTGGCACCATCTGTGGGAAACGCCGAGCAAGAAATCTCAGAGGTGATACACGAGAGCTTGGGTACACCCGCTCCCAGGTGATCTCCCGATCTTCAAAGCTCAAGCATTCTGAACATCCCATCGACCTGGCTCTAACTCACCACATGTATGTCCGAAGAATCCAAAGAAACCATCCTCTCAAGACCGCCTCACCCTTCCGGCGCCAAGAGATGAGGTAAGACATGAGGAACAGCGTAGATGGCCGAGCCAGCGCGAACATGCAACTTTACAATTGTCGGAAGATAATGAGCGCCGCGAACCCATTGAGGCCGCCTGTGCCAGAAATCACGGGGACCTCCCACCCACTTCCTCCATCTCGTCCCGACAAAGGCAAAGAGGCCGCTATACCCGACGACATTGACCTACCGATGGATTAGTTATCTTCCATAGCCTCCGTCCCACCCGTTCACCATCCCCAAAAGCCGCGGAAGCCCGATCCAAAAAAAGGCCCCCTCGCCGATCCAGACGATCCATCAGTGTCGCCCGACGCTGGGTACATAGAAAAGCTAGTAGGGACCGACGCCAGTCAGAGCCAGCTCGTGAATATGTGCCCGAACGACCCGGGAGCTTTGCCCCACAGGTACCATCCATGTACCCTCCCTTCAGGGTTGCTACCGCCCCACACATGTTTTTCTCCTCCGCCTCTGGCTGGACCATAAGACATGCTCTCCCTCTCCTCATTAACATATATTGGATTATGATCCTCCCCACGGCTTCTCTATACCGTCCTCCGCCATGTACGACAACTCTTCCGATCTATGATCACATGTTGCATTTCAACCAAGCAATGATCCTCAACACCGGGGACGATCGACTTCTGTGTAAAGTGTTCCCGACCAACCTCAAGGGCCCTGCTTTGGCTTGGTTCCACAAGCTTTCGAGAGGATCAATAAACTCATTTGGCGAGTTATGGGCCGCTCGGTCTCCCAAGATTCCGTGCTCACAGTAGAAAGGAAATATTATCTCCCTCTAGGCCATCCTCAAACAGGAAGACGAATCCATCCGGGACTTCACACGCAGTTCTGGACAAGCCATCTCAATAGATTGATATTTACGTGATGGATGCGCCCCGCAAACTTCAAGAAGCTTGACCGACCACCCCATTCTTCCCGTTTTTATCCTCAGATCCGCCCAACCATGGAAGAACATTGCTCGGGCAGATAGTTCTCCCACGCTGAAAGACAACATTCTGTCGTCGAGAACCTGTAATGATAACCACCCGCAGTGGCAAGTCACACCAAAGGCTCATCCGAACAAGAGCAACCGTAACAAGGGTCAAAGCCGCTCGAAGGACAAATCAAAAGAGGAAGGAGCCCTCCAACTCACTCCTTCCTCAACATCGCCATGACCTACTCCACCCTCATCTTGACCTCCCGATTTCATGGCCCTCACCGCGAGGGCTGGGCTCCACCAACGAACATATCCCAAAGGTGGATTATCATAAAGGACCATGGCCGAAACCAATCATCGCAAAGCTTGAAATTCCTAGTGGAAAAACTGATTCGGGATAGGCACCTCAGAAGGTATATACGAGAGCCAACCCGTGGGTAGTACTGGCCTCCCACAATTGATGTCTCATGATACTCGAGCATGCCTTCCGGTCCCACACCATCAACTTGAGCATCAAATGCACGATAGCCAATATCAGTTCAAAAGCAAAGGAGAAAATGCCCAGCGCTGGCCGTAGCCGGGTGGTAAACATCATTAGCACCGAGAACACTGACAAGAAGTGTTAGCTGATGTTCCCCAATATCCTTTCCTATTAACCCTACCCGGCCATTACCTTCATTACGATGCACTCAGATTTCTACCGTGCATATTATCGGGCTTGATGTGCACATGGTCCCGGCTGATCCAGCAAGGCAAACCCGACATTAATCTGTACCTTTAAGTAGATGAGTCCCGCTGATCATCTCGCCCACACAAGGTGGTTTTAGAGTTCGCGAATTCGGCTACTACATTGACAAATGGGGGACATCGCCTCTCTTCCCATCGTATGGTCCCAGAACTCGCAAGCACCGCTCTCAGAGTAGAGGACTGGGCCATACAATGCCATCCTCACGAACATGGCGACATCGCCATGAAAGCCGCACTTCCACGCACTCACTAAACTATCGCCCACCCGACCGCATCCGGCAAGTCGAGACCAGGAAGCCGCCAGCCGGCAAGAATGCGATCACCCATCGCAGGACGAATAAGGAGGCCTGAACCATCCTCGAGGTTCAACCCCAAAGAATAATCACAACCGTCCACCCAAATTCGTCTCTGAGGATGTGAGAGCACCGGCAATGATCCTCGAAGCCATGCCCTCGGGCAGCGACACATCTATGCCCCTATCCTGGCAGAAGGCCCACTATGTCATGTGCCGCAGCCATATCGCCGATGTATCTGCTGACCCATGCCGGCTGACAGAATAGTCTTCACGCACGCCTCACACAGACTAAATGTCGCCCCATTAGCCAAGCCATTGAGACAAAAAGTGAGGCGCTCTCTACCCGACCGCCTACCAGTCATCCAGACTGAGGTCTTATCTAATCTCAATGCAACGGATTTATCAGAGCAATTAAGTACCCGGAATGGCTAGCCAACATGGTGGTTGTCCCAAAGAAGGGGAACAAATAGAGAGTATGTGTGGATTACACGGACCTCAATGACGCCTGCCCAAAAGACAACTCTCCGCCCGTGATGAGATCAAATCGCGGATGCTTCTGGCCTACCACAAGATATTATCTTTCTCGATGCCTTCGTGATATCACCAGATCCCCACGCACTCTGAAATGCTAAAAACATCTTTCATCACTCCCCATGGACTGTATCATACAATGTGATGCCTTCGCCTTAAAATGCGAGGCCACCCATCGAGGTTGGTGACAAAGATGTTCGACCGCTACTCAACAAAGACAAATGGAAGTCTATATTAATGATATGTCGGGTGAGATCTGGGCAAAGGTTCCTGATCACGACCCGCGACATCTCCAAATGCATATCTGACCTCTCGTAGCATGGCGGCGAAATCAACCCCCTCTAAAAATGTACCTTCTGGGTTAGCGCCGACCGATTCTTCGCCATGCAACTGAAGGAATCGAGGCTAATCCGCACGCCTTAAGGCCATCCTACAATCACCTACGCACCAAAAAAGGATCTCAATGAACTGACCAGCCATCGTCGCTCTCGCTGCTTTTATTTCCGCTCACTGACTTCAACCTTCTTCTTCACTCTAAGAGGAGCCGACCGCCGAATGGAACGAGAAAAATGTGCATTCATGGAAATCATAACACTTGACAGAGTCCCGATTCTCAGGAGCCCCAAGCCTGACACCCCACCACCTTTACCTAATGTACCTTCGATATAAGAGGGGGAGCCACTACGCCATAAAAAGAAATGCGATGAAGTCGAGGCATGTGTTCTTTGTCGCAAATCCGACCACCAAGACCGGGAGATAATGACCGAACGAGTCGCTTGGGCCTCCTGGACAACCGCCATACTTCCAAACTATCCGCTTCGGCAGGGTGCTGGGAACCGATCTTCCACCCGGCACAATTCATAAACCCGACTTATATGGAAGAATGGCCCGTTGGGCAATGGAGCTAAGCGAAAGAAGGGCACCACCACAAGCCAGACTTCAAAGAAGCGGGGCAAGCCTCGGGTCGACTTCATCGCAGTAAACTTACACCTTATTACTCAGCCCCGATAAATTCGCCGTGGACGCCCGCGCGGATGGGGTCAAACAAACCAGCGGCATTGCATGCAATTAACATCCCTAATCGGGAGACGACCGAATGCAAGATTTTGGCGGCTTCGCGCCTACAAACAATGTAACCGAGCACGAGGCCATGATACTGACTCAGCTCGCACTCGCCATAGCGCCGATTTGGCCTTCTGGCTCGCAGCGATTCGTGAGCTGGTTGCTCCGGCAAAGTTAACGTAAATTCGAGCCCGTAGATCCCCGAACGCAAGTATGCTTCCTCAGTCAAGGTACTGAAATACTCTCCCTACTGAAACTGTAGAAAGACGTCCCCGTGGATCAGAATGAGAGGGTCGATGCTCCAAATTGCCTCGTCAGCCTTATCACATATGGAAACCAGATTTTCCCATCTACCATCACCAGACTTCAGCTACTACGCGCCTGTTTCTGACAGAGAAGTTCCCGCCTTGATGGACTCCATTAATGTCAGATTTCAACACAGGAGAACTACCTGAAGGATGCAGGTGTGCTCACAAGGTTCGATTCGCCATGAAGTTCTCCAAGTGGTACGGCAACTATACAAACGATCCCTAGGCGGGCCATACCTGATGTGTCTAACCCCTAAGCAAGGCCAATATGTATTAGCTGAATTGCATGAAGGCATATGCGGAACCATCCCGGGAAGAACTCAGCTCCACCGGCCCACACTGGGTGGGTATTATTAGCCAATCAGAAGTAAGACGCCAACTACGTTAAGAATGCGACTTTGCCGCCTGATGTCCCCTGCCTTGAAATCACCGATGCAAGACTCAACCCATAACGCTAGCCCGTGGCCATTCGCTCAATGGGGAATCGATATAGCCGATCCTCTCCTCCCACTACACCTACAAGTAAAGAAACTATTATCGGGTCGCCATCGATTATTTCAAAGAAGGATAGAGGTCGACGCCTTCTCCTCAATCAAAGACATGCAGACTTACTTCTGGGCTCATCCGGAAACATCACCCCGCCGCTCGACATCCCGAGATCAATCATATCCGATAACGGGCCACAGTTTGACAGTCGAGTCTACCAAGACTTTTGCCATAAATTGAAGATATGAAATGAAATTCTACTCCCAGATCCACAAAGAATGGCTGCGTGTTTCCTTAACAAACCTTGTCGATCGCCTGAAAACGGTTAGACTCCGTTAAAGGGAAATGGGTGGAAGAACTCCCCGGAGTGCTCAGGGCCTATAAAACCACTGCTCGAAAGCCAACCAACATCTCTCCCTTTGCGCTCACTTACGGGATGGAAGCCGTTATCCCTACCGAGATTGGTCTGCCCACCATCCGAATAGCTACGCCCAAGTCAGAAAATGTGGAATTAATAGCCAGGGAGTTAGACGTAAGTGATGAGCTGCGGGAAGCCGCAGCAATCCTCATAACATCCTACCAACACCGCTTGGCGAACTCTTATAAACAACAGACCCAGTAAAGCCCGAAAGTGCTCTCACGAGCGATCCGACTTAAGGAAAGCCGAGAATAATCGTAGACCCCATCGGGCAGGGAAATTCCACGACCGTGAAGGGCCTTATGTCATGATTCGAACCTGAAGCGGTCCTATGCTATAGATAAAATGTGACTTTAACCCCTCAGACGAAGAATGTGAAATGCCACGCACCTGAGAAGGTATTATCAATAAAAGAATATCTTTCTTTTTGCCTACTCGCATGTCTTCGTATATCTTCTCATTATAGAGGGTCAAATTTAAAGCCCTGATTACAAGCAAGAAAAACGACTCCATCCGACCTAGCATGATAATATATAGCTGGTCAAATTTAAAAGTCTTGGCACGGCGTAGTAAATGACCTATCTGCCTAGCATAGATAACATCTTAGTTGGTCAAATTTAAAAGTCTTATGGCGAACAAATGACTTATCCGCCAAAGATAAGATGCTTTAACATTCAAATTGTCAAATTTAAAAGTCCTGATGACACAACAATCGACTTATCCCACAAAGATAGATAACATCTAGCTGGTCAAATTTAGTGCTCACCGGCGCAAAGAATGATTTTATCCGACCAAAGATAGATAACATCTAGTCGTCAAATTTAAAAGCCCTGACATGGCGTAGTAAATGATCTCCTATCCTACTGAAGATAGATAACATATAGCTGGTCAAATTTTAAAAGCCCGACGGCGCAAGAACGATTTATCCTACCAAAGATAGATACCACATCTAGTCAAGTCAATTTAAAAGTCTTGATGGCATAGTAAAATGATCTATCCTACCAAAGATAGATAACATCTAGTCGGGTCAAATTTAAAAGTCTGGATGGCACAAAGAATGACGATCCTACCAAAGATATAACATCTAGCCGGTCAACTTAAAGCCCTATCCTACTTAACATAGATAACAATACATCTAGCCGGTCAATTTAAAGCCCGACGGCGCAAATAAATTGACCTGGTCCGCCAAAGATGTATAACATCTAGCTAGTCAAATTTAAAAGCTCGATGGCGCAGAAACGACCTATCCGTAACACACAATAGACTACTTATCCGACTCCATACGATGATTTCTTACCAGTACATGCGCTTTAATGGCGCGCTTTTAGCAAAAATCAACAATACAAACCCGGAATCGGCGCAAGATCAAAACGCATAAAGTATCAAACAAAAAGTACAAGAAAGAGAAAGTGGATGAAAATCGCTTGCAAAAACACTAAACTGCATGTCCTTTACTCCTCACAAACACTCGGGCCCTGGGCTTAGCACGCAGATCCTTAATCCCCGGGAGTCCGACGAGGCCGAGACGATCGGAAGAGTCGCTTCCTCTCCTACGCGGCCTGGGCCGTTCTCCATTACTCCCCGCTTAATCGCAATGGATCGGCCGAGCAAAGAAACAAGTCGCCAAAGTAACCGAGGGTTCAAAGAAGAACTCCTGAGTTAACAGCACCAAAGGACTCGGCATTCCATCGCGGATCCGAGGTCATTTCCCGCATATGTCAGGTGTAAAAACACAAGAACCATAGCCATGGGCTTGAATAGCGTACGCCACTTTTGCATCAACTCTGCCTCCACGCCCCATCGCCAGGAAATGACCTTTCCTGCATACGTGAAGTCATCTTACAATCCCAAGCTCCAGCGGATCAAGGCAAATCTCTCAACCACAACCACGCTTTCTTCTTCCAGACATGCTTCCTCGCCATGGACAATCCTCCGCGCCCACGCTGACTCCGCCGTGCGAGCGCCCGCAACCGCTAAAGCACGCTGAACCCCAAGCTCGCACTCCATCTATGCTCGGAATTAACGACTTTTAGTTCCAACTCTACTATCATCGCATCATGGCGTGTCGTATCCCTCTCAAATTTCATCCCGGCAATTTTTCACATAGATCTTTCGCTCCAAATCTCCATGCGACTAAGACGCCAATCCCTGGACTTTAATGCAAAGACTCCTACATCTCCCCGCTTCTACTAACCCGACTAGACATATAACACAACCGCTCACGCCCTTAGCCTGAGCTCGAACTCATGATTGCGCCATATTCAACAAGCAGTTGGATTTGACCGCAAAGAAACCCATTAGAATACGTAAATCAAAGCATCGGGCGCCATTATCACATAGAGAAACCCGCCATCTTACCAAGATACCGATCGAACGTAGTTACGGCCATGACTAGATCCCGCATCGATAATCCGATGGATGTCTTCCTTCCAATTCCCTACAGGAACGCTCACTGTGTAGTCCTCGCCAAGACCCATGCCCCGAGCAACTACCGATCATCCGATCTACCGCGGGATCCCATGAGAAAGGCTCTAACCCGCGCATGATATGCTTCTTCCACCTCATCCACCCCGGAGCCGATATCTAATTCCTGAGGCTTCTACCACGCGGAGGAGCATACGCCTGCTATAATCCTGGGTCCAGAGGCTCGGGCTACATGGCAAACGAACTCTCATAAACTTAACTTACAGTTAACCCCTCACCGACGGCAGGATTACCCAAAGCGCACTCGAACCTGATCGGCCTCCTTCGACTCTATCCGCGACTCCCCACTCCGCCCATTCCGGGTTCAAAAGTCCCCACCCTGGGAGAGCCCTGACGAGGATTGTTGTTCCTCCGAACCTCCCAATAACTGGCCGACTAGGGTCCCGCGTACCGGGCAGGGCTGGTCTGACTCACCATAGGAACTCCACCGCCACCTCCTCTTCCTGGGAAGTGAACGATCTAGCTGTACCCTCGTCATCCTTTCCCTCCCATTCCTCCTCCTCCAAATCTCGAAAAACCCTCGTGTTCTGCAGACTAACCCATGAACTTAAATCCTCCCCGGGACCCGTGCATGCTCGACCACCTGGCCGGCGCTTTCCTTTCCGATCCTTACCACTGGGGTAGATTCGCCACCACCAGCGGGAAGGAGCCGCTCGGATCAAGTACTCCTGGGCTCTTCTCGAATCGTGAACTGGACGGTAGAACTAGAACCCTCACTAGGGGAAGTGGACGAATCTGATGCACTTCTAACGCCCTGCATCCGACTTAATGCCTCAACTACTGGGTTACCGGAGGGACGAGCGCTGTTAGAAATCACAGGTCAAGAGAATTTACTGTGCAAGTACTCCCTTCCATAATATCCAAAGGCCTGGGAACACCTGGGAGGGTAAGGAGCTCATGACAGATATATTATCCTGAGCTAGAGAACCTCAGAGTGACGCTCCCCGCCTGGAATCCTCACACCTGGTGATCTTTCTCGGCCTCGACTTCTCCACCTGGGCTCACCGTACCGCCTCGCCAAGCCTTCCCTTCATGAGCAACCCATGGTTAGTCCATCATAACACGCTAAATATTCGGGAAAAGACCGCCAAGCCAGGTCTAACTTTACCACACACCTGGGAAAGACTGAGACCGATTGATATTAAATGGAAGCCCGAGGGAGCCCGGGGCTTCATCCCAGGGACCCCTCACTAGCAATACGCCTTTCGCCTCCGTCTTAGGCAAGTCAAGAAGCCCGTTAACAACCTGAAGTCGAGGGTTCAGAACCGACATAGACATCCGGCTGCCCTGCCCTATTCTTAGAAAGTAAATTATACAAAGCTCGATCAATGAGAGATCGAGTTGGTATAGGTGGTTCAACACGCAACACCCGATCAAAATACGAATGAAGTTGGTGGATAAGAGCCGGGGCGCTCGTAAAATGTAAAATCGTTTGACTACGGCCGGCACGGAAAATGTACCCTACGCGAGATGCTCACGGTAAAAACACACCGCATAGTCCCCCATCCAAGGCAGACTCCATCCGCCCGTCCAACTCCGAGGTCAACTCCACCCGCACCCCACAGCAGTTTTTAACCTTCCTGCGGACGCAATGAGCCGGCCACAGTAAGGCGCCGCCGGCGCCTCCCGGGCGACCACTCAGGAAGCCTCTTCCAACCCCTCGCATCTAGCAAGCGCATCAAGAGGAGAAGAGAGGTCCACATTATACCTGCCATATACCTGCTTTTCTTCGGGTAATAAGGCATGCCTCACTCGAGCAAATTCCGCCTTCCAGAGCTTTGTCAAGAGCTCGTTTAATAGAAAATGGTCAACACACATGGTGTATTCGCAGGTTGATGGATGATCAACTCCACCCCTGATTGGGGGCCAAATTATATTGTTCTTAGTATCGTTCTTCAATCGCAAGTATGAATTTGCCAACTTGATGCAACAATGTCTGGCCAACGGGCATCTTGCTGCAGGAGGTTTATATGGCGCAAATAAGGTGGCATGCGAAACGCCGATTATCCGTGAGATCAGGTTTGTCTTTACACGACTATTAGAGGTTTCAAATAGCTCATGAGCCCGTACCAAGAGCTTTGCACCTTCTCGTTTCTCGACTCATACGTCTCCGCGACTCTCATTCTCAGCTTATCACAGAATGTGCTCCTTCTTTATTTCCTGGTTTATTTTGAAAATTTGATTATTACAAGTAATGACCCTTCACTTGTTCACACATTATTCGCTACTGACTCTAAATTCGCCTTACAAAAGATCTCGAGGTGCTATCTTTTTTCTCGTGGAGTCGAGGGTTTCGGGGTCACTTCAACTGCCTCTACTATCCGAACACAAGTATGCTATCGATCTTCCGAGAAAATATAACATGCTAGATTCCAAACCTTCTCTACCACCCCCGCTTGTCATAGAATTCTCTCGGATCGCTAATGATGGTCCTATCGCTTATCAATGCCACCTGTAATCGTCAGTATGTAGCTCGAACATCCTGATGACTAGACAAGATATTTCCTTTGCCATGAATAAACTATCCTACTTTTTGCACGCGCCATCCGAACACCATTGGGGAGCGATCAAACTTCTGCTTCATTATCTTAATGGCACGAGATCTCTTGGTATTCGGCTTCTTGAAAACACTTTTTTGACATTGTATGGTTTCTTATGCAGATCGGGCCGGTAACCTAGATGATCGTATTCTCCACAAGGATTTTCTTATTTTCCTGGGCATAATCCCATTTCCTGAATGCTCTACAAATCAACGGGATACTGTCAAGGTTTCTTCCACTAAGGTCGAGTATCATGCAATTGCGCTACTGCTGCCGAATTGTACCGGTAAAATCACTGCTATCTAACTTCTTACATTAGTGCAAATTTTTGCCGCCCACCTTGTTCTTGTGATTCAACATTGGTGCCACTTTTCTTAATCAATCTTGTATTTCATTCGTGATGAAACACTTTGCATCGGGATTATCATTTCGCTCACACATTTTCGCCTCAATCGTCTGCTTACGTTTTATCTATGTTCTCTGATAATGACTCACCTGCTAAACGAACTCACAAACTCTATCTCGCCTTCTTGCCTCTTTACATATGTAACAAGATTAGTGTTATTTCTAGTACACCATCTTAAGGGAGGTATATTATAACATATTTGTGATTTTTTATCGATTTTATGTTTTTAATTATTTTATCCTTATATATATATATATATATATATATATATATATATATATATATATATAAAAGTTTATTTCATAGTAAGTAGAATCCTATTAAGTAGAATCCTATTAAGGTAGATATTAGAAGTAGACTTGTGGGAACATGCATTATTAGAAGTAGCCTTGTGGAAACATGCATTAATGGCTGGCAAAAAGCGACTCTTATATATATATATATATATATATATATATAAAAGTCTATTTATAGTAATCCTATTATGTAGATATTAGAAGTAGAATTAGGGGAATGTGCATTATTAGAAGTAACTAGTGGGAACATGCATTAATGGCTAGCAAAAAGCGACTCTTCTATATATATATATATAAAAGTCTATTTCATAGTAAGTAAAATCCTATTCAGGTAGATATTAAACGTAGACTTGTGGGAACATGCATTAATGGTTGGCAAAAAGCGACTCTTTGAATAATAATATGTCTATTTCATAGTAAGTAGAATCCTACATGGCTGGCAAAAAGCGATGAGTCACCCCTACCTATAATGAATGATACATGGCCAAAGTCTTTCCTGCACCATTTCTTCTAGGTTCCAACATAATTGTCAGTGATTCTATTGCTGATGTTGATTTGAGATCAGGACCATCTTTTTCTAGCATGAGCTGGGTGCATGGGATTCCGAACATAAAAAATACAAAATACAAAAATACAGCATCTTTTAACGCATGACAATTCAAAACGAGAATGCTTCCAAACCTATAAAAGAAATTTTATTGAAAATTGACGACTAAAGGCATCCTTTAATATTATTATAAATCATTTATATATATATAACGTCTACATTTGGTGAAAAATGAAAAAGTATTTCATGAATTTGACTTCTATTCCTTGCGTAACTTGCATATATCATGTCATATGTTATTTCTTTAATTTGTCTCCACACTATAAGAAAATTTTTATATTTTTACTTATTGAATAATTGAATCTTTCAATTAAAAAAAAATCTTTAGCAGTAAAGTGAATAATTAATTAGACACAAAATCAATTTATTATTTTTAATATAAAGGATAAAATGTTTTTTTTTTGCTTAAAAATAATTATTTATATTATTTGCAGAATAAAATTAAAAATATTTATTCTTTAAACTTAAAGGGATAGTGCTGATTGTCCAAACTCGATTCCTTTGAGCCTTTATAGAGACGACTACAAGGATATAATGTCAAATAAATAGGTGTAGAAGAAAATAAAAATATTAAATATGAATGTTTATGTGATGAGCAATGATCACACGTCATTTTGAGGGTTCTTTCAAGAGAAATCTAGATTTTTTTTTTTCGGAAAAAAAGAAAGTAGGTTGATTGCAAAGACAATCATATGGACATATAGTTCTGAACATGAACATCGATCTAGTTACTCCTTTAGTACATCGCCTCTCATGATTTTTTTTTTTTTGATGGTATAGGTTTATCTATTGTCAACTTTAGCTCTTTTATCCTTACCTCTCCACTTACACCATTATAATGATCACCGCTATATGTAACAATGTTCAAAACTAGTTTCATGATTTTTCCTCTGCGTCGATAAGCCTATTAATAACGACATTTTTACTCTTTCTTTGTACGGTGGATCGTCACTGGGTCACTTCGCTGGAGGGCACCGAGATCATGGGGTCCACACCCTCGTGACTTGTATATTCTTCAGGGGAGTTCATCATGTGCACGCACGCCAAGCTCCCAATCGGCCGCCACAGAGCTCGAACCCATGTATTGCGGACTCTTATATTTCAGAGCACACTACCAATCGAGCCAAGAAATACCAGAAAATGGTAGTCGCTTCCCACTCTGCAGTCCACTCGGCCGCGGCCTGCCTCCCGCCGGCGCGGGAAAGTTAGTGCGAAGTCGGGACCCGCCGTAATGCACCTAAGGGAGCCGGGCTCCCACCCGAAGGGTACCTCGAGGGGTCACGATGGTGTGGACCCCACAATAAAAGGTGCTCTTTTATTGTGGTTCACACTGGGTGACTGCAGGCCTCTTTCAGTGTGAGCGCCCACCATAAAAGAGGCCGTTATAGCAGCATTCCTTTTTTCACCTTCACGGTAGCACTCACGAGCCTAAAGTGATTTTATGTAAGTGGGAAAGTCGCTCACTACCAACCGAGCCACAAATTTCGCTGGCAGTGAGAGCGCCCCCCACTTCTATAAGAGTCCCGGCCGCGCGGCTCAGCCTCACTGAAAGAAAGTACAAGCTTGCCGACCGCCGTAATAAAGACTTCCATGAGCGGGTCCCCACTGGCGGTGGCCTATGGGTCACGGCCACGCTGGACCTGAGCCAGAGACTATGTCTACACGATCAAAGCTCGTTCCTCTTCGATCCGGGGCCCTAGTTCTATCTTCTCTTCGCTTGATCCTCGCTCCTCATCTTCATGTGGCATAGTCGTCTAGATCATCCATCTTACATATCTTTCGCAAATTTCAAGCGTCTCAACAGCTTCATTTCAAGAACATTTTATATTTTATGTTCTTGGACTTGTCAATATTAATAAAAAACATACTCCTTTTAAGCAAATCAAGCATTACCTCTTCCTCTTCTTTAGATATCATTTTTTGTTCATGACCTCTACTCTATTTCATCTTCTTCATAGCTTTAACTACTATGTTATTTTTTTTTACCATTTACACAAAAGTATATCTAGCTTTACCTACACGGCCTTAAAATCAAATGTTCATTCATCCTTTTGTCGCCTTCATAATTTCTTCAAAACTATTTCACCACCACCATTAAAACACTTTACACAGATAATGGAGGCATGGCACTTCAGCCCTTTGACATCCTTTCTCTCACAACCCATAGATAACTGCATAAAATCGGATTTTTCGGCCGAAATATCACCAAAAAATCGGTTTTCGGCCGGCATGGAAAAGATTTTTGCAAAAGATAATCGGAAGTCAAAAAATCGGCGAAAAATCGGAAAATACCGATTTTTCCATCTAAAATCGCTGATCAGTGGAGCACGCGCTTCATTGTGCGCATTAGCCGGGGTGTGCAAATCTGGCTTATAATCACCATTTTTCGTTTATTTTTCGCCGCTTTTCTGAAAAAAACGTCTCGCCTTTATCTCACACGCGCATGTGCTGGAATTTATGAAAACATTCGTAAAATATCGCAAATACCTGTGAACATCAGAAATATCTGCGAAATATCTGCAGTATTCTAAATATCGATGACTATTTTGACTCCAAAAATTTATAAATACCCATAAAATCATACAATCTCTTTACAAACTCATCCATACATTCAAGCTCATTGAATCCTCTGTAATTATTTTTTCTTCGTGATTTATCTCAATATTTCAAAGATCCATACTAATATTATCTTCAGATCATACTGATCCTTCATCAATAACGAATCGGTACTCACATCTAGCCTTCATTTTCGCTTTAAATTACTATTGTAATCTTGAATTTCTCGATAATTATAATAAAATATATTTAATATATATTTTCATTATGTCTTTTTATAATGAACAAAGTATTTTCATGAATTTCAAAGTATTTTTGTTAATTTTTGTTTTACCGATATTTTTGTCAAATATCTACCGATATTTACCGATATTTCCGATATATCCGTAAAATCCAAGTACCGATATATCTGTAATTACCGATATTTTGTTCCTTGGGTATAACCCATCTTACTACACCTCCTTCGTGAATCGCCCTTCCCCAACCAAGGCTAAGTGAGGAGACGCCACACAGACAAGAACTTCTTAACTGATTCTGGTTACATTAGTGAGCCCATTTCAATCATAAATTCATAATGATAAAAGAAAACTACCCCCGTAGTGGTATTTAAATTGTCCCCGAACATATATGCTCGAGTCCAACTACTATATTTATACATGTTCACTATTAAAAATATTTCATTTATTTCAAAAACAAATCAAAAACCTACATAAGACGGGGACTTAATGTCGTGTCAAGTTCGCACGCTGGATGTTTCACGACCTCTTCATAACCTATACCTGGATGAAACATCCAAAGCGTTTATAGCCTTAGCAGGAAAACATATGACATATATGACCACTCTGCAAAGTGGTCCTCAATTATGTGATACATTTAACACAATTCACATATCGTGAGTATTCATATCTCCCATAGGAGTACATACGTAAATCTTTAACAGTAAGGTGTACCCGTAAGCACACTACGTATCAGAATCGAATTACGCCAGAAGATTTGAGTTTAATTACTTCCGCTGCTTTTCTTATGTTTCCTTATTCAGATACTTATCATATAAATGTTTATCTATATAGACCAATAACAATGAATGAGAGGGAGGTGTAAAGACAACAAATTAAGGTGGTACAATATCAAACAAAAGTGACAAAAACACCGATAAGACGTGCCTACAATACTAAACAAGAGCAAGCTCGTGAGCACTACGCAGGAGCCGTCAGAAGACTAGAACAAACGCTTGCCTATCACACGAAACAAAAGTGTTCAGAAGATTGTATTGTGAGAGCCTAAGCACTAATCGTATGCGTCTATTCATTCACCATTCATTTTAAGAAGACACAATTATATGTGTTTATGATTTTATTTTGTCCTTATTAACATTCATGTTATACTCTTAGCCAAATTTTAAGCCTATCACCCCTTAAGGTTTATGGACAAAAGATTGGGGTGTAATCGAGGAAAATCCGATAACAAAATAAGACAGTTTCCAACTACAATTTCGACCCAGGAAACGAGGTTTTTAGACAAAGTGATCTTCTTACAAAATGTTCACCTATGTCTTAAGTTTCCAAAGCTCATGAATCAAGTCATTTGACTTTAAATTAAGAGTAGTATTTTAAACATTCGAATCGCTTCTCCCTGATAGTTTCTGTGAATGCACCTGTAATTGTGTCCTAGTATTTGAAAAATTTTCTAGGAACTATAGGACATAATTTGACCATACTTTGAAAGTTATTGTCCTATGTATCTAGTTTAAGTAGAATTTTGGCTCACCTCCTTTGGATCAGTATAACTCAAGATATGGTGCAAACAATATGAATCATTCTTAGAGTGAAACATAATTCGCATCTAACATCAAACCCGCTTTCAAGGGTCTTAGAGCAGGATTTGTGTCTTAGTCTCTTCTAAACATTTGTAAAATTTCCTGGGCCTTAACTTTCATCTCCAATTTAGAGGTCTATAGCCAAATTATACTAAAACACGTCACTAGGGTCTAATGAAATTCGACATAGTTTCCCCTTAAACAACTCTCTACACTAATTCAGCTACATCTTTACAATGGCCACAACCACCAAATCATATCACAATTACACCATCAATTCAAATATCATAACCAAAAACAAGATCAAAACAAACATCAAAACCCAATTAAAAAACCAAATAAAAGTGATCTGAATATAAAGAGTTAGGTTTTTCCTAACTAAATGGGAGAGTTCCATACCTTGATTTCTTCTCTTCCCAAATTTGCTTTTTCCTGTCTTTTCCTTCCTCTTTCTTGAACAAAAATGAGCAAAAACAATGGAGAGCACAAGCTAGCTTGGTCTCCTTCTCCACAACCATAAGCCCTAGCTCCCAAATCCCCAAAATGGATTATGCTTATCCTAGAAGACATTTTGGTGTCTTAAGGGATTTTGGCTTCAATTATCCTTTTTGCCAAATAGCCCTCCTTCTTCATTCTATTTGCAAGTCAACTAATTAATATTCCACAATAACATATAATCTTTATTTTATAGTCATTCTGGTCCTTATTTTGTACTTCACTAGCTTTACCCTTTTACTTCTTAAGATTGCAGGTGCAGGTGCAGGTGTGTGTGTGTGTGCAGTGTGTGTGTGTGTGTGTGTGTGTGTGTGGTGTGTGTGTGTGTGTGTGTGTGTGTGTGTGTGTGGTGTGTGTGTGTGTGTGTGTGTGTGTGTGTGTGGGTGTGTGTGTGTGTGTGGTGGGGTGGTGTGTGTGTGGTGTGGTGGTGGTGTGTGTGTGGTGTGTGTGGGTGGTGGGTGGGTGTATAAGAGTATCATTTTTCGTGACTTAGTACTTAAATTAAAAATACAAATTCTGATTTTTATTATACTCTAAACATGTCATAAAACTACTAGGTATTGTAATGCCTCTAAAAATAACCTAGCATTTTATAACTTGTTTAGGTATAAAATAAGTTAAATTGTATTTTTTTCCTGAATTTATATTGTTAAAGAAACAAAACAGGATAAAACCCGGAAATTTTAAAAGAATTAAGGTTAAATTATAAAATAAAAATGAGGACTCAAGGGTCATAACAAGAAGTGTATAAAAAATAAGAGAAGGGTAATAAGTTGAATAACAAATAAAAGAGAAAAGAATGATTAAAATGCAAAATGGAGAAATGAGGAAATAATGTGCTAGCTAAACAAGTGCCTAGCTATACTTAGAGTTAGACCAAAATTGGTCTTTGAATAGCATTTCATTTAGGCATATCTTCACATTAAGAACTAGGGCACTGGCTGAGAGTGAGAGGAAACTGGGCCGGGCTTTGTATCTCCAAGGATTTGAGCCAAACAAAGAAGAAGGAAGTGAAAAGAAAGATATTAAAGGTATGATATTAACCCTAACCCCCTTTAATGTTGTGTTTGGATTTGATGAAAACCCCAAATCGGAATAGAAGTGTTTTAAATGGTTGTAGATCAGTTTCAGTTGTTTCGTTGTTTCAAAGTGCTGGGGTTATGATTGGTTTTTGAGGAATTTTTGTATAAAGAAAATGTTGGGTTTTATGGGAGATACTGTCAAAATTTTCCAAACCTCATGTTTTTGTTTTGGCCATCACTCATTCAAACAAGTGGATTCAAATTTATGGTAACCAGACTTCTAGGAACAAATCTCCTTTGAAATAAGTGTATTCCAATTTGGACCCTTACTGGACTCAGGAATTAAAGTGGAAGCTCATTTTCAGAAAATTCTGGTTCTGCTTTGAAAATACAAGTAAGAAATCCCATTGTTTTGAAAATGATATCTCAGTTTCAAAGGTTTCAATTGGATTATTCCAATTTCTAAATAAAATAGATTTATAGGGAACAAATGGACTTGAAGGAAGCAGAAATCTACTTCATTTGCCTTTAATATTTTACTTAAGGGAAGTCATAGAAAGCCTTCCAACCCTAACTAGAAACCTAAATAAGCCAACTAATATTGTTCTCTAATTATGATGGATTAGGGTTGGTGACGAGGAAGCCTAACCCAAGAACGAGATTCCGAGGATAGGAATCGAGGAGCGACAACCTTTTTGTGACACCCCGATCCTGGGGGTCTCGCACTACCCACAACCTGCAACATCGTGGAATGCTCTGTGACCCGACATTTTCAGTTAAAACGGCAGAGTCTCCTCAGACGTACTCTACCCAAATACAAACTCAGATATAACCCGGTTCCAAACATCAATATCATGAGTACAAACAGCCGCTTGAGCCCAATACAACACTACTCATCAATATATATATATCCAACTATATCCAATAGTTTCCAGAGTTCAATTGTTTTTACTCTTATACAACATATATTAAAATTAAAACAATTTAATAATAAGTAACCATCAAAGCCACATTCCAGTTTTCTTCTAAAACTCGCCTCTAGGATTCGAGCCGTCCCTCGCATGCCCCCGTACCGTAAAATAGTGATCCCGACAGGTGAGCCAATGCCTCGCAGTGGAATCACCTAAGTGGGCCACTTTCACTCCAAGTGCATATGCAATGCCCAAAGAAACACACATTCAAGCAAAATGCTGATCCTACTTGAATGTCTAACCGATCATCTCATACCCCGAAGTCCTCATCGACTCTCACACTCGCCTAAGCCTCGTGATGAGAATTATTGCGTTTATCTCAGGGACAACCTCCTATGTGGAGTATATATATCAACTGGCTGCCTCCGACGAGATTGGATATTATTTATGGACTACCTCCGATGTATATCAATCAATCGTTCGACGATTGATATTTTTTAAGTATGGACTACCCTCCGATAATTATCATTTTTAGACAACCCTTCGAAACCATTTTCTCTAGACTCACCTCATGCACTCACTCCTATCGTCCTAAGGTGCCCCAATGCATATGGAATGCATGATGCCAATTCCATTACAGTCTATAACACATGCAAATATATATATACATGCATATATTCACAGAAAATTTAATCACACAATCATGTTATGTAATTTCGCATTCCATCACATGAAAATTAGCTCACATGGGCTATCGATCAAACACTTGGAGCAATTCTACTAATTACTCGACCAAACACATTTTCACACAAATTATTTTGTGAACACTATTCTCGGGAATAGTGAAACCCCTACATTATTCCAGTAACAATTAATCATCTGCTCACTGTGGAACTCCAGTTTCATGGCCATTTCCTACTCATTCCAATCAATACATGATTTATCACATAATTGTACAACCAATGACCCAAATCAGCCTGATGATAATACTACCGTCCACTCGAGTCTCTTAACATTTTTTCCACCTCTGCTCCAAGCTTGAACCGATCAAATGGTCATTCAAGGCCCCAAACCAACCTAAACATTGTAAAGTAATTTAAATGAAGTGTAAAACCTGCTGTGGAGAAACCTCTCTACCTCTGAGTTTGACGAAACTCCCTAAACCTGGAGCCCACTGGGCAAAGCCTCCCACGAGAGCGCCTTTCCTTCGCCCGAAGATCGACTGGTCCGATCGCGTAGATATTTTAGAGAGAAGCTCGATGTTCTCTCTAAAAACACATTCTCGCAACTCACCGCATCCTCCCCTCCAATTCACGCTGTCTTTTTGTTTTAATCGAGAAGACAAGCATTATTCGCTATTTCGCTTCTTCTAACTTAAAACACCCCATTAATACCGTACTGTGTTCCTTCTTTCCCGCTTTGACACTTACCGGCCCATTTTCATCCTTTCTCTACTCATTCCACTTATAAAGACATGAGTACGTGTTATATGTGACTCGTCGCATCGAAAATCGCTTTACTAAGACCCAAACTCGCGATGCCTCAAAAACATGCCAACTGATCACTCGACCGACGAAATTCGGGACGCATAGCTAGATTACAGACGATTCCAACTAAGGAAATCCATTTCATTATCCAAGATCCGAAAATAAATTCCTTTGATTTTTAACCTAAATTAAAAATTTTGTAACCGAAATTACGATTTTTACATTTTTCCGTAAATTGGAATTTCTCAAGGTCTTTACACTTTTTCGGTTTTGTTTCCTCCATACTTCTTCTTATTTCAAGTTTTGTGATTGTTGTTTGAAATGATTTTCAAGAAAACTGCATATGCGATTTGTTTTAAGCGATTTGGGAAAATTTATTTCAAATGCATTGCCATAAAAATTGCATGAGCATCAAAATGTATTATTTGGATATAAATGTGTATACAATATTGTAAATTACTATGACTAAGTTTTAATACCCTTAATAGAATGTTATCTGTTATATTTGAGTTAAAGATATATTGGTATACCAATAAGGGTCATCAAACTAGCAAAGATCATGGAACGAAATGAAATATAGCGCATACCGATCCATGTACCAACTTTATTAACATCTGGGTATGATACACACAACGATTTTTAAATAACTACCACCCACGGACTGCACTGCGGTTATAAAATGTTTTTCTATTTGGCCTACGAAATTTAGCGGATCGTGGCTTGATTCCGTTATCCTAGGCACCAAAAGAAATTGTTAAATTCATTTAAGGGCAAAATTATAAGTAAATGTGTGAAATGCATGATTTGAGTTTCAAATGAAATATTGCATATGAAATTGTATACTTTGAAGTGATCAAATGATTTGTAAATAAAAGTATGTGAAATAAGCACATATATAATGTATATTGCATGGACTATTGAATGCAAAGCAAACATTATTTTTAAAAGCTACATATTTGTGTTAATTAAATGGAAAGAGAATCAGATAAAACCACTTAAGCATGAAAAATGTTAAAGACGTTGTTTTTATCATCACAGAAAATTTGTTTAATTAGAGACAAGAGCAAAGACCGCGATATCGTATTTCACCGTCGACCAGGCGGCGTATAAATAAACGCTCCGGTCTCATGACAAGCATTCATCCCATGACATTATTTGATCCTTTTTGTAATGTAACCAAAAATGTATAAATTTTCATGGGAAGAACATATTTGATTTATTTGTGAAGATGAATTCTGATAATGTTTTGTAAATGATAATGTTGAAAGGGCAAATATGTGACGGCCCAAAACCGGGGTGTCTCATTGACCACCCATCAACCTCGCGTACTGCGGGACATCTGCAACCCGACACCACTTATGAGAATCGAAAGGTAGTCTCCTTTGTACGAGGAGCTCTACTCCAAACACACCGGGTCCTAATCACATGGCAACCTCATTCTAATAATTTTACAACGACCACTCCGAGTCCACATACGAATAAAATGAGTAAAAATTGCCACTTGGGCCCATACATCAATACTCACTAAAAATATCCAACCAACTATATTACATGGTTCAAGAGTTAATACATTACTCTTAATACAAACATATATTAAAATTATAAAATTCTAATACACGTTATACAAAACTAATGCTCAAAGCCACAACCGACTTTCTTTCTAAAACGAATTCTAGTGAGCTGGCCCTCCCTTGCATAAATTCCTCAGACTAAATAATGGTCCTCGACAAGGTGAGCAATGCCCAAGAAGGAATTATCCTACATGGGTTACTCCCCACCTAAGTGCACATGCAATGATTCAACATAAACACACACCCAAGCAAATACATGATCCTACTCGAATGTCTACATGCCCAATCCCATGTCTCGAGTCCTCACCGACTCCCTCACGCATGCCTAAGCCAATACGAGAAAATCTCCCTTTTCATTTCTTTCACGCCATGCACTCACGCCTAATTTTCTAGGTTGCCCCAGTGCATATGAAATAAATTATGCCATTTCTAAACCACACATGCCACTATATCATTTACACATATATTAACAAAATTTACAGACATACCACATGTTATTTAATTCACATCAATAACATCGAAATTAGCTCACTTGAGCTAATTACAATTCATTCCCAATGGCTTACACACAATCATATTTTTTTTATATAATTCCACATCATGTTAACACATTTAATTACATGCATCAACATATTATTTCTCACACAGTTCCAAGCCATTCAATTTAAGCAATATTTTGCTTACAACACACATGAACCATTTCCACTCAACCAGCAAACCCGGGATCGTTTTTTAATAAATCCCTTGAACGAGTATACGTCCGCAAGCAGCCCACCTACATAGCATCTGCTCCACTTTGTGGACCAAACTACGGCCATCGTCGCCTAAAACACTAAACCATAATTTATCGTGATAAATTAACACACAACCACCCAAAATAAATTTCCTAAACTGGCCCAAAACTAGTTCCATATATTCCAAATACCCTATCCCAAGTTTCGGGATCGATTCAACCGCCACTGCGGTCCCAAACCAAGCAAACTATTAACAAAACGCTTAAATGTGATTAAACGACGAGGAGAAAAACCTCACTTTTGGAGTTTATCGAAACTCCCCAAAACCCAAGGCGTCTACGCTGGTCAGTCCTCGCCAAGGTAAAAACAAATTTTCGCTTTCTGGCCCGGCCATCCGACTGGCCCGCAAACCGGAATTCTATAGAGAAGTTGGAGCTTCTCTCTCTAGAATCAGATTTTCTCCTCCACTGCACGTCCAGCCCTCTTTTTGGAGAAGAAAGCTCCTTTTTGTTCCCCTCTTTGCCACTTGTCAAGCCATCATTGGCTCAAGTGGATTTCTTATCCACTTATCCACCAACTATTGGATTTCCCTCCAATTAGGAGGTGCCACATGTCACCCATGGGCCCCACACTTGAACTCAATTTGACTCCAATCTCGCACCCGACATGCTGCACAATCGCGAGCCACTTCAAATGCATCGCCATTCCACACTACGCCGTTCGAAAAACACAAATTTCGACTATCTCAATTAGACGAAATTGACAGAGAGCTGGGATTTCGCGAGACGATTCCAATGGTGAAGTCCGTTTTGTCATTCGAGATGTAGAAACATTTCAGATTTTGACCGAAATCACGATTTTACCCTTTTTCAGAAAATTAGGATTTTCTCGAGGTTTCACTATATATGTCATATTGAATGAAAGTGCTAATTACAAAATCCAGTCTCTCTAACCAAAATGATTATGTAACATTTATTTCACAAAGATTCAAAATGACATATGGTGGGAACCGTCCGTTGGCCCCGGATCCGCCTTGACTCGGCCCAGCCTGGCCTGCACGGCCGACAGTGTGATACTCAGTGTTAGCATCCCTACACTCCTTAACATAATGTATTCGAACCCAGCATTGGCATGGTCGAAACGAGTCTCACTCTCCCCGTCTGCATCCATCCCTCTCACCTTCTAATGATGTTTTCTACTACCGCCTATTTAATAAATAATGCCTAAAGTCGGCTCCACGGGTTCCTTTGAAAAGTTATTCAACAAAAGCCTTCTCGCTTAATCTCTTCCAAACTCCATGTCTTCGCTTGTTTATGTTTTCGCTATTACACCTCATTCTTCCCACAAACTCAATCCAAAATCCAAATTCTTTGTGTCTCTTCTCGCTACTCCCTCACTTAGGAGTGCCTTTTCCTCGGCTTCGAATCTTAATTCCTTCAACAAAATCTTTGTGCTTCGTCATGTCAATTTTATGGAAAACGTATTCTGATTTGCTTCTCTCTCTACCTCCGTTAAGCCGATGATAGACACAAACTCTGCACTCCTAGCTTCATTGTTCCCCTCATGCAACTATCCAGCTCCGCGACCCCGCTGTGCCCACACCCCCCTCCTCTCCTCCCCCTTCCTCCTACCCATACCGCTGACCTCACCCGAACTGTTTTATTCATCACTATCACTCACCCGTCCTCCCGCCTGTATCGAATTTCCTACTCCATACCGGGACATGAATACACATTTGAGTGATAATTATAATGAATTCTAGCACATTTAACTCACAATTTACCTAATACTGCATAAGAAATTTGTGTAATTTCTAATTTTCTCGTGTTTTCGCATTTGTAAGGTGTCTTTCAGTTTAAAAACGTAAGTGCACAAGGATGTAAGCTTCTGGAAGCCAAATATGAAGTAATGTGGAGTGGGTGATAACACGGTCTCGAACCCCAAAGAAAGCTAGAAAGCACTGATATTCCCACGGTGAGAACTCAAGTCCCACCAGAACTCAATGGAAAATTGGGCAAAGTGGAACATCTTCTACCGAGAGAACTCAAGTCCCACCCAGAATCCTGGGTCGGAAAATCGCAGTTGAAAGACCTTCACCTAAGAACTTTAAGTCCTACCCAAGAGAACTCTTTATGGAACTCATGGAATTACCCAAGAATTCAATCCGTACGCGAGGGCACTCTCGTCAACAAACCAAAATGGGAAAATCACATTGGAGGGGGGCTATAAAAGGAGGAGGACACAAGCAATATGGCTCACTCTTTAGTTTTTTAGGCTTTTCACTTCTAGGGTTTAGGTTTTGATATAATAAGAGTTTTTCCATTTTTGCTGGTACCTCAGAGATCCAGATCGGGATTTATCTCTTTTAGAAGTTTTTATTCAAGAGTTTGTAATCTTTCAAAGATCAATATTTATTCCGCTTTAAATCTTAGCATTCCCATATTTTCTATTCTCGCTTATAAGTCAATCTCCGATTCGCAAGGTACTGCTTTTATGTTTAATCGTTTCATCTTTAATTGTCTATACAAGTTTTATGGAGGTTCTAAACCCTACTCATTGGATCACATCTGGGAACCACCCCGATCAAGGTAAAGTCCCTCACCCTCTCTCGATTTTCAATGGATCAGGTAATATCGATCACTGTGTAGAAAGGTTTTGAATCTTTAAATAAGTAAAATTTCACAACGTGTTAACGAGATATTTCCTGTGACACGCTGCGGCTTCGATCATAATGCCAACTAAGGGTTCGTTTTAATTGAGAATAAGTGTTTAGTATTACTCGATCATCTTTATTTTCCAAAAGCATTTAAAGATAAATCCTCCATCAAGACCATTTATCAATGGTTCCTAGATGAGTTTATAAAATGAGAGGTGGACTTACCTGATCAAGGCTTTAGCTGAACCCTAAAAATCCCAGCACTGTCTTTCAGTTAAAACATTCAAAACAATCAAACTATCCAATCATAACACATCATCACAATTCTCCCTTAAATCATACTTTTTGTTGGGACAAGCCCTATTGATCAACAAAGTAAGACCGCTTCCTCGTGGAGATGACTCAGTGGATTTCCTAATAGATATAAATGCTAGACGACTATAATTCCTACGCTGGGGAATAGAATTGTGCACACTAATCAAGACTTAAGCATTTTGGCGCCACACGGAGTGGCGATCAACTGTTGATCTCGGAGAGAGCTATGAGGTAAATTGCAATCGCATTGCACCCTGACGCTTCTCCACTTTCTTTTTATTTTTTGCTTTTAGTGAGAAATTCAGGTAAGTGTTTCGATCGAAGTTGCTGTAGTGCATGTCAACAGGGCTCAGAACGAAACACCGACTAGTTAGAATCAGGATTCTAGGAAACTCGCCAGAAATCCACAGGAAGCCAAGTGTCTCAAGATAACATTTTACCTCAAATGATAATCCCGAGAATCGCCAAGGACTCTATGAGCCCCGCCAACACGTGGGACAATGCTACACTTCCAATAACACCAATGAGAGGGGGGAGGAAATGGTAACCTTCACAAAAATCGTGATAGAGTTCCCCGCTCCTTCACACGTAAAGAACTCCTTCGAGAAATTCAACCTCGTAGGACTACAACAAATTTTCAGATTCGCCTCCTCGACGAGGCCAATCATCTCCCGATGAAGCTCCGAAACAATCCGCCTTCTACTCCGTAGATACCAAGGGTCTCTGAATTGAGAACCCTTACTACTTTACAGGATTTCGAGGGATGTCTCGCAAAGGTATTTCCACCTGCCTACCTCTCCATATAACTGCTTCGTTTATTTCCCTTTGCTTCAAGGAGAAGGCCAAAATCGGTTCCATTCCTCAGACCTAATTCCACCTTTACATTGGAAACATGCGAACGACCTCACCAAGTTTTCCCTCTCCCGCACGTACTCAATGCCCCTACGCGAGCAATCTCGTAACTTTTCCGAAAAGCCGTGAACCAAACAGTTGGTGTGGTGCGATATATGATCTTCCATGCTATCCCCTCATCAGCGGGTTAGATGTTGATAAATTTGTGCATACTTCCCATCAAGGATTGTCTTTTAAGTAATAAACAATACATCCAACGATGTGTGCAGAGAATTTATGAAAAGAGTGCCAGGGAGGCAATTCAACTTTTTGACACTATAGCAGAGCTGCCTTAACTGGGACTAACACCTCTTTAGACACTCCGCTAAAGCGCACAAGATCCACTGGTGGCTAATCCATCACTTAAGAGAAAATGATGAGTCAGTAAGTAAAATTGCTAATTTAACAAGGAACCGAGGCCATGGAGATGAAAAAAGGTGAACGAGGTAACTGTACCTCAATTACCTCAGAAGACTAACAGGACTTCAGAGTGAGAGGAGCCATGCATTATATGCACGCACTTACACTCACGTATTAACTGCCTAAATCTTCCTCAAGTTAGTGAGCCATTCAAATTGAACAAGCTAACGCCTAACTACCAAAGGAAACCTTTCACCTCTATACTCAAACTTACAATCCCAAAGGGCAAGATCCTAATTTTATTGAGAAATGAGGGAGGACCACATAACCTGCCAAACAACCAAGGCCCTCACTATCAAAACCAAGGTTTTCCAAATGCCATTCCTCCATTTCAGAATCAAGGCCCCTAAGGATTTCAGGGAAACTCTAATCAAGGTCATCATCCACCGAACCAAGGGAATCAAAGCTCACAGCCTTACCAACCTCCACATAAGAGAAGTCTCGAAGATATAGTTACGCTTCATAAACCCAACAATCCACAAACATGTAACTCGAACTCCGCTCTCGAATGATGTGAGATCCCAGAGCAACCAAGCACCTCATCTATAGGTAACTCCTCTAACAAGAAAAAGGGAAACTTCCATCACAACCTGATCCAAACCCACTGTTGTCAAAACAAAGGTGGGAAGTTTAGTTCAAGTGAGGGTGTTCCTCTGAAAGACCTGTAAAGTCGTCACTACCCTCTCTGAGTGGTAAGGTAGTCACAAAACTATTCCAACCAAGGAACCATCACAAGAGTCTCATAGTGAATTTAGCTAGGAGAGGATGAAAATCGCATGTACACCTCATGTCCTAATACAAATGACAAAGATGGATCAACTGAGGCAAGACAAGTCTAACTATACATCCCTCCACCTCCATACCCTCACAGCCAAGAGCACCAAAGAAAAAAAAAAAAAAAAAAAAAAAAAAAAAGTAGAATAACCATACGAAATTTATGAGTCGTTCGCTGTGTGAAACCTAACATTCCTTTGTTAGATACTGTTACAAATCCATCATATGCTAAATTTCAAGGATTCAGGCACTAAGAAAAGGAAACTAGGTCAACAAGGGGAGGTATCTATGATCGAACAATCTATTCCTAATTTAACAATCATCTCAAATACAAAGACTCAGAACTAATGGCTCTATAGTAGCTGGAAATTCAAGTCAGCATCGCTTTAGTGACTTAAAGGGTGTTAATCTTTGCCTTTACTCAAAGATAGGATCAGGGCGCTAGAGAATTAGAGCCAACCAATATCACCCTCCAATCGGGTCACCGAGGTCAAAATTCCTAGGAATAGTGAAGGATGTCTTGGGTCCAAGTGGACAAATTTACTTCCCCGTCGATTTCAGGTGCTCGACACTAAACCCAGAGGAAACAAGGAACCCGGGCCCCGTGAATTTGAATGACTACTTTCCCGGCAACCGCTAATGCCATCATACATTGTAGGGAGGCCTAATGACACTTTCATTCGGGAACATGACTGCAATCTGAATATTTTCTAAATGTACTCAAAGGAACGGGAGATGAAGAAGATATATCAGAAATTAACATGGTTGACTCCGTGGGTACAAAATACCTCGGATAATGTCTCACATGATGATCCTCTTAAGTCATAATCAATGTACCGAATCGGGATGAGGAAGTGACCACTGGAGTCAGTTTCTCCACTTATACTGAGCATCAAGATGTATTTGGTTGCTGTGTGGGCACCAAATTTGAACCCTTGTCACAAGTCGAGGATAAGACATTGCCTTCTGAGGAGAAGCCACCCTAAGCTTGAGCTAAAACTCACTAATACATCTTAAATATGCATTCTTAGGGGAGCAGACACTTTTCCAAAGAATTTACAGATTCTCTCCTATTGGGACGCGACTCAAGAAACTCAACTTTTGGAAATATTGAAACCCATTGTGACTCGTTTAGGTCATCTGACAATTTGTATATTAAGGGAATCACCTTTGATTCGCACACACATAGAATTCACTTAGAAGAGGATGTTAAACTCTAGGCAACCACAAGAGATTGGATTGAATCCTAATAATGAAAGAAGCTGTGAAGAAGGAAGTTTTAAACTCTGATGTGGGCTATCTACCCTATTGCATAGCAAGTGGGTTAGTCCACCAAGTAGTCCTTTCTAAGAGCCGGAGTCACAGAGTTGCCAATGAAAATAATGAGCTTCATTCCTACTGTGTCACCTCGTAATGGAGGGTGCATAGATTATAGGAAACTAATGCAGCACTAGGAGCCCATTTTCCCTCTTCCGTTTGTTGGATCAAATGTTAGAGACAGAGTAAGTACCTAATTTTATCGCTTTCGATGGGTACTCAGTAAGAACCAAATCTGAGATAAAGATGAAGATCAAGAAAACTACATCTACTTGCCCTTTCGTACTCCTTCGCGAAAATGCCCTTTGACTATGCAATGCAACTTTAACTTCCAACGACGCATGACGGAATCTTCGACATGATAGAATCATATTGGAAATCTTCATGGATGATTTCATTTGTGACCTGCTCGAGAGTCGCTTAACTTACGAAAGTTTCGAGAGGTGCCAAGAGAAAAATCTCAGGTTAAATCGGGAGAATGTCACTTCATGGTAACACAAGGAATTGTTTTAGGCCACATAGTATCAAAAGATGGAATCGGTTGATAAGGGGCCAAAGTTGAGCTGACATAATCTCCTACTCCTAAGTGTGAACGTTAGAGACATACATGCCCGGGTCATGTCGGCTTTTATCTAGACGGCTTATAAAGATTTTAAAGGTTATAGCCTCACTCTCTTATACTTTGCTTACTAAAGACGCCCTTTCACATGGTCACAAGCTTGTGACACTGCTTTTACTAAGCTAAAAAACATGCTAGTGTCACCACTCAATCATGCTGGCCTCCTAATCGACCTTCCATTTGAGATCACATATGATGCTGATTATGCCACAGAGCCGTGTTGGGGTGACGCAGGAGGACAAAAGGCTTTTGTCATTTACTATGCCAAGAAGACACTAGACTCGCCCAGCTAACTCACACAACCACGTAAAAGAGCTCTAGCACTCTGTCTCGCTTCCAGGAAAAAATCTGCTACAGTCACAGGTTGTTGGTTCTCCCGTGACCATCTTTACGCATCATGCAGCCTTTCAGTACTTGCCTCTGCTAAGATACGAAACCAAGGTCACTAGGGTGGATTTTACTATGTCAAGAATTCAACTTGACCATCAAAGATAAAAAGGGGGTCGAGAAATGTGGTCGCTGACCATTTATCTCGATTAGTTCCGGTAATCCAACCCCATGGCATACCCATGTGATACTTTCCGATGAGCAACTCGCTTCCTGTTTCGCACTGTGGTATGTCGACATCAGAACTACCTAGCTCACCGGCCGATTCCAGCTTCACTGACTTCTCAAATGTAAAAGGAAATTCTTGACAGATATTAAGAAATACTATTTCGATGATCCCTATCTATTTAAATACTGTCCTGATCAAATAATGAGGAGATGTGTACCCAATGATGAACAAGAGAATTTTAATCTCACACTCAAGTCTGTGGGAGGACATTTCCTTCATCGAAAAACAAGCAGATAAGATTTTGCAAGTCGGGTTTTATCGCCCACTCTATTTAAAGATTGTTTCCGATTTCTGAAAATTTGTGTTTAATGTGCCAAGAACTAGAGGGGGGTCGCTGTGCGAAACATTTACGCCTCTTACCCCACTCTAATCATTAAAATTTCGACCGCTAGTATTGACTCACGTAATCTTTTCCCCTTCGCGGCTCATCTCTACATTTTATCCGTCGACTATGTGTTCATGGCTGAAAAATCTAACGAACCAATGACCATAAGGTTGTTTTGAAATTATAAAGAACATATTTTTTCTGGTCGAACGCCGCAATATTGGGTTGACGGTGGACTCACTTTGCAATCGATCTGAAAATCGTTAAAGAAATATGAGTCACCCATAAAGTATCCACTGGGCTACCACCCACGCACTAATGGTCGCCGGAAGCTAGATAATAGGGAGATAAAACACATTTTTAGAAAAGACTCGCTGCCCCAGTCGAAAAGATCAATACCCGTCTTACCGATGCTCTGGGGCATACCCACTCATTTTTAAATCGCCTGCATGTCCCTATAGGCTAGTTTATGGCAAAGCTTGCCATTTGCCAGTAGAGATGGAACACCGGCTTACTTTTCAGTTATTCGAACTTTTAATTCCGATCTAACCTAAGTAGGTAAGCAGCCATTTATCATAGCTTAAAATGAACTGAAGAGTCATGAGGGAATCGATGAAAGCTCCTGCACTTATAAGGAGCTACTGCTATTCCATGACAGAAGTCTATTACCGTAGGGCGCCACACCCAATCGTAGCACACGTATAGTTCCCGACAGATCTATTTCCCTGGAAAGCCCGCCTCGCTGGACTCCATTCCTTTCATCGTTAAGGTGGTTTATCCATACTTGAGCCGTGAAATCGAAAAACTCGACAACGGAACTCCTTCAGCGGTGAATGGCCAACGCCTCAACCATTCCTCGAGCACTTCTCTCTCACGAGCACACCGTGGATTTGGTAGACCCGCTCTACCAAAATCCTCCTTCCAAGCAACCTCGCCCCAAATCACAGTCAGCCGCTTATTTTGCTTCGCTCGGCTTATTGTTTTTACTTCAATTGCATTCTTTCATTTGCTTTTCAATGTAACATAAAATAAAAATCGTGGGAATATTTGTTTTGGTGATTCCTCCACCTCGCAGGGGGTATCTTTAATTCAAAGCATTGTGTGGGATACCGCTTCGCTTCACAAGGGTAGCGTGACACCGTCGAACGTAACTACGCGCTCGTTATGTGTTCAATGGTCAAATTCTTCAACATTTGCTTCTTTTCAGTATTATGTTTTACCCGCATCAGATATTACCGCTTGATCTCATATACTATCCTTACTCATCTTATCGCATGTACATCTTAACAAGCACACACAACAAGCCTCAGATTCTCGTGAATTGTTCCTCCTCAAGATTCTACCTACTTTATCGTCACCCAAAACCACGTAATTTATGGCCAAAAATTTCTCCGATCTCACTGCTATCATTCCATTTGTGCATCAATTTAATGGGTCATGTTAACTTCATGCATCATAGTTCATGGAACATCTCAGATAATTGGAAATGATTGAGGCCATTATTTCCTCGATGATACCCGTGGAGTTGTATATCTCATCCTTGCACACCCATTTTCAGCTTAAAGTTGTCAAGTTTATTCAAACTCAGGCATCCGATGTATGGAATAAAGAAGTGGTTCTGCTGAGAGTCAAGATATCCTAAGAATGAATTACGTAGCGTATTTAAGTCTACGAATGCGCTCGGGCTGTGGAATTCCTTAACAAGAGAAAAGTGAAATATGCGAAAACATGGATGAAAGGCGCTGAACAGTCAAGATGTATAGTTGGCACCATTGCTTCAAAAGTGAAAAAAAAAATATATATATATATATATATATATAGTATATATATTCAAAAAAAAAAAAAGAGAAAATCAAGCCAAGAAGTTCTGCCTGCAGATAACTTTATCCACCAGAGAACTTAACAAAAAACAAGCAAGAGCAAAGTCCCACAGAACTTAAGGCTCCTACCCAGAGAACTTTAACAAAAATGGGCAAGCAGTTCTACCCCAGAGAACTTGAAGTCCTACCTGTGAGAATCTGGCTAAATCGGGCAGAAAGGGCTTTTTAAACCGAAATTTTGGCGCGCCTTCATATTCCATTTGTTTTTTTTGTCATCCCACAAGAAGAGCTCCTAGCTGTCATTTCCTCTCACAAGCTTTCAAGATCGCTTGCTTTGCTGTGGTTTCCTGTCCCGGCCCTGACGTTATCTCGAAAACGTTCGACAAAGGTAAGCCCAGCAACTTTTACTAGCATGTTGATTCTTCGCTATACATGGATTTTGTTTGATCGGATGGGTGATGCGCTATTTTTGTGATTGCCGGTCGGGAGTGTCTCACAGCCCATACGGGCGTGAGACTATTATCCGATGTACACAGTGGCCAGCCCAAAGGTCAAGCCGAGATGGGATATCGGGACATGATGATTTATTTCTCGCCATCCGGGTCAAGGCCATTTTACTATCATTATTTCCATGGCACGCTCTAAGAATACGGGAAGGGAAGGCATCCAGCCTCTATGGAAAAGCAAAGAAAGAAGAGAAAGCCCGATGCCTCCAACCATGAAAAGAAAAGGAAAACAGGTTACATCCTCTTCGTAAAGCGAGGATTTATCGATAGTGTCGATGAAGAGATGTAGGCTATGTTTCACTAAGACTCAGAGGAGCACGAGAAATGGATCCTAGCAATGGCAAATGTGGGTTTCAGCACAGAGGGCGCACCTGGAAACATTCTTAGAAGCCCTCATCCCATCGTAATTATCCAGAGTTAAAATATGTACCGGCACTGGATCGCGATACCTACCTTCGCAGTCAGGAGTTCTGCCACTAATTCAAGGAAATCAGCCGTTGACTCAGTATTGGAAACTTCTGACGGGAAAGCGCCTTCGTGTCACTCCCGACTGCAGCACATGCCTTCAGACCATATCGCCGACGGCTCGACCGCCATATCCACTCAGGCCATTATCGATTCGACATGCCCACTATTCACCGAGGCTATGTGCAATCCGCCCCGTACTCCATGAATGGATTTATGAAACAAGACCAACCCTCGAGTTAAAGCCTCTGGACACGCCTGAAGGAATAAAGATCATCCACAACGTATTTCCTCGTCGAAGGGTTGTAGAAAGTCTCCCCACCAAGAGAGCGTATTCAAATTTGTCAGACGGTGTTATGATCGGGAAGCTAATCGACCATGCACTAGTCATATGGTGCGCGATGAGAGGAGTTCTTACAATATTTGCGTGCGAATCTGAGGATGCCTCTCTACTTCAGGACTAGTATCAGAGGAAGAAGCGGGATTTAGGGGAATAAAGTAAAGAAAAGCAGGGTGATACTCTGCGCAGAGCAGATCATACAACTAAGACTGAGGCGTAAGAGCCAAAGAGCGTTCTCCATTTCACCACACCCTCGCTATTTCAAGATTCTCCTCTCGACCACTTTCCACGCCCAAAGACTTATGAGCATCAGCTTTGGCAGGATGGAGCTGGCTGGATCGAGCGGGGTGGTTCAAATGCATCTCAAAGCAGAGGTACTGACCGACGTCTCCTCCAGCTCGAGGTTTTTCACATCTTTCAAAGGAGCCACAATGACATGATGCTACTCCAGATTTAAATGAGAATCGTAAGAATCAGACGACTGCGGACGAGGACACATTCTCTCCTCGATGAGGACGAGACCTACACTCGCATAGTCGTGTTAGGCTAGAGGCTAGGTGGTGTCGCACCCAGTAGTAGACCTTAGTCATGTTATGCCAACACCCGTTTTGATCTTTTACTCCTTTTCTTCTTTTTAACCCACTCACACATAAACTCTTAAGACTCCTCTTTGATTCAATTTCTATGTTTTCTGCTCTTTTGGAGACATGCATGATGGTTAAGCATGTTCTATGTTATATATCGCTTACCTTATTTCTATCATTACAAATAATGTGGCACATCACCATCAAATCCATAATCTGTATTTGAATAACCAATTTTGTAAGAAGGTTATAAATGTTCATCAGGGTAAGGATGTGGCTATCTAATTGAGTCATGTCAGCATACTAAAGTGGGTGAAATGTTCGGCCCTATAAGTGCTATTTCGAGATTCCCGCAGTTTTAATTGCATTCGAGCGCCTTGAAGTTGGGATTCATACTCTAAGGTGGTTCCGATCTAAAATCTTGCTAGGACTAGCAAGATGCAGGTTTAGTGGATGAAGCACATTTGAGTGGATAATTATAATGGAATCTAGCACATTTAACTCACAATTCTACTCCACATTTGCCAAGAATGTAATTTCTAATTTCTTCTCAGTTTTCGATTTGTGTGTCTTTTCTGTGTTTAAAACGTATGCACAAGGATGTAAGCTCTAGCTTCAATATGAAGCAATGTGGATGTGGGTGAGCAATCGACGAAGTCTCGAACCCAAAGAAAGCCAGGAAAAGACCAAATGACATATCCCACGGAACCCGGGAGTCCCACCTATAACTTGTCGAAAATTGGCGTGAACATCTTCATCGGGCAGAATCCTCAAGTCCTACCCAGAACTTGGCTGGAAAATTGGCATGAGCACCTTCACCAAGAGAACTCTTAAGTCCTACCATTGTAACTTTATGAACTCATGGAATCGGTCTAAGACCCAACTCAGACTTATGGGCAATTCTCGCCAACAAAACCAAATGGAAAATCACATCGGGAGGGGCTATAAAAGGAGGAGGACATGTAATATGGCTCACTCTTGGGCCTTAGGCTTTTCACTTCTGTGGTTTAGGTTTTGATAGAATAAGAGTTTTTCTTCTCCATTTTTTAGCTGCACCAGAGATCCAGATTCAGATTTCCATTCTTTAGAAGTTTCGATTCAAGAGTTTGTAATCTTTCAAAGATCAATATTTATTCTCGCTTTAAATCTTAAAGATTCCATATTTTCTATTCTCGCTTATGTCAATTCCTGATTCAAGGTAATCGTTTTTATGTTTAATCGCTCTTCATCTTTAATTGTTCATACAAAGTTTTATGGAGTTCTAAACCCCTACTCCGTTGGGATCATACGGAAACTTCACCTCGATCAAGGTAAAGTCCTCAATTCCTCTCTTGATTTTCTGTCAAAGATCAGGTAATATTGATCACTGTGTAGAAAGGTTTTAAATCTTTAGTCAAGTAAATTCACAACGTGTTAACGAGATATTCCTACACGCTCATGGGCTTCGATCATAATGCCAACTAAGGGTTCGCTTTTAATTCGAGAATAAGTGTTTAGTATTACTCGATCATCTTTATTTTTCCAAAAGCATTTAAAGATAAATCCTCCATCAAGACCATTTATAAATGGTTCCTAGGATGAGTTTATAAAATGAGATAAGTGGGACTTACCTCGATCATAAGTGAGCGGAACCCTAAAATCCCAAAGAATTGTCTTTCAGTTAAAACATTCAAAACAATCAACCATTCAATCAAATAACACATCATCACAATTCTCCCTTAAATCATGTTAATTCTCTCTTAAGTAGGAATAGCTCCTATTGGATCAACAAAGTAAGACCGCTCCTCAGAGACGACCCGTGGATTTCCATGCATACAATGCTAGATGACCATAATTCCTACGCTTGGGAATAGAATTGAAGTACACTAATCGGGACGGCCACATACCACCAACCCCACTCGAATTGTCGCTCATCTCCCATCGACCCACCCCCGTCCTCTCGGCTGAAACAGATCCCTAACGCATACCACCGACCTCACCTCGAATCCACGCTGCTCCTCCCCAACACCTGCCCGTCCTCCCGCCGAACTACCTCTCCCTACCCATACTACTCGCCCCACTCGACCGCCACGCTCATCACCATCACCCCACCCATCCTCCCACAACCCTTCATCCCTACCCGCCAACACCATTTAGTGGACTTCTCCATCTATTGGCCTATTAGGTCCGGCCCCCTTCCTACCCTCACCTATTCCTTCTCCCAACCCCTTTACTCCTGAACCCCCACCTCAACTCCCCACTAGTCCACCTTTCTCCCTCTCCCATTAAACCATCATCCCATGCAAACCTCTTTAAAATGCTTATCTTCAAGCCTAACCTAAAATATGGCCTCACCAATTATAATTCCATCCGTCACCGAATCCTCGACCGTTGCCTCGAGCTCTAAGATCCCAAGTGGGTTAAGGTGATGGTGATGAATATGATGCTCATCCAAATCGTAAGACCTCGAAAATCCAATTTTCTCAAAAAGGGCAAAACCGTAAATTCGATAAAAATCCGAAATTTATTCTCTAGATCTCGGATGACGAAACGGATTTCACCGTTGGAATCGTCTCGTGAAATCTAGCTAAAATATCAAATTTTGTCAAATTCGAGATGTGCATCGAGCATCTAAGTCAGAAAACGAGATATTCGACGTGACAAAGTCACATAACATGTACCATGTGCCATAAGTCGTACGAGTAGAGAAAATGATGGAAATGGATCTACCGAGATAGTGCCAAATGTCAAAACTTCTGGGACATAGATGTCATTTTAAATTTTTAAGGCTAGATAAAACAAAATAGCAAATAAAGGTCTCTTCTCCAAAATGAAAAGGAGGCAAAAACGTGCTGGCCAAGGGATTTTCTTACAGTGGCTAAAATGGTGTGTTTTTAGAGTGAGAGAGAGAGACTTATCTCTAGGTTTCTAGGCGATCCAACTGTCGGAATTCGTCGGGACAAGAAGGAAAGTCGCTTATTATAACAGCTCACACAGTGCAGGCTCCGCTTTTGAAGTTTTCACAAACTCCGGTGGAGTGGGGTGGGTTTTGATCCTACTTGAGTTTCCTACTCGATTTAAAGCGCCATATAATACAGCCATTGTTTGAGGCCTCGAATCTAATCGCTTGATCGGTCCTGGGTCTTGAACCGACCGTTGTAATTTTTGAAGCCTAAACTGGCAATCCCAGACTGTCGGGTTGTTACGTTTATTTCATAAATTATAAAGGAATCAGATTGTGGATGCAGGCGGAGGTCGAAATGGTTACGATTCCACCACAAGTAACTCCTCGAGGTCAGGATTTGGCCGTGAACAAGAAACTGAGGGCTTTGGCAATGCGCTCACGCGAATAGTGTCTTACGAAATAAATTTGGTGAGGAAAATGTGTTTGGTCGAGTAATTCAAATCGGATTTCTGGTTGTTAATTAATAAGAGCTAATTCGTGAAAATGACGTAAAATTGCATAAATATGTTTGTGTGATTAAATTATGTAAATGTATTTCATGTTATATATATTTCATGTGTTATATAAATTATTGAATTGGCATCATGCATTCCATATGCACTCAAGTACCTCTAGAACAATGGGAGGAGCATGAGGTGCTTTCGAGAGAATGGTTTCTGAGGGTTGACTAATAATAATAATAATATCTGAAAATCCGCCATAACACTCCGGGAGGGTGTCCATATAAATATCAATCGTCGTAGCTTCCGCCAACAGATAGCACACCGAGGTTGTCCACTAAAGCCAGACCATCAGAGCTGGTCCACTACCAGATTCAGGCTCAAGCTCTGCAAATTAAAAACAAACACCTTGCTTGAAAATAACGTTTCAAGGCTACTGGCTTAGGCAAGCCGTGAGGAGCTCCAGTGAGGACTCGAGACATGGGTTGATTCTCATTTAGACATTCAAGCAGGATCACGAATTTGCTTTTGAATGTGTGTTTACTGGGGCATCAGATATGCACTTAAAGCGAGTAACCCATTTGGGGGTGATTCCACTATTTGGTACTACCTCACCCTGTTTAGTTGAATTATATTATTTCGTGAGACACAGTGAGTGCCAGAGACTTGGCCACTGAGCAGAGGACGCTTAAGAAAGCCTACAGGGGTTGGTAGTAGCTTGTATACAAAGTATTAGAATTATATAAATTTTAATATATGTTGTATAAGAGTGATAACAACTTTTTAACCATGTAGATATTTCAAGTTGGGATAATATTGTCAGCGAAGATAATGCAGCAGCCCAAGCGGCCGCTTTACTCATTATAATTGCATACAGACCTGTGGTCATTATGCCAAGCTGACAGTGCTTAGATTCAGTGTAGCCCCTGCATAAAGTATGACACCCACCTCGATTTTTTAGAGGTTTGGGTCACCCGATATTCACGAGTATTCCAAGGGTTGACGTCATTAACGGACCCCGTTTTCGGGGCGCCACACAAACAATACTGGGCTCTGGGGCTCCCTAAGCCCGGAAAAGGCGTATCGTAGTGGGCAACAAATGGGTGTTTGAATCAAATGTAATCATGATGGCTCTATTGCACCTGCAGATAAAGCTCGCCTTGTCATAAAGAATTTCACCAACAATAAGATTTCACGAGACTTTCGCCCGTGATAAATCTCATCACCGTCCGTACTGTGTTTAGCATTACCCTCAATCGCAAGTGGGGAATTCGCCAACTTGATGTAAATAATGTCTTTGTCTATGGGCATCTTACGGAGGAGGTCTATATGGCATAGTTGTAGGGCATGCGAAACGCCGATTATCCGCATCATGTTTGTCTTTTACACGAAACTATTTATAGGCTCAAATAGGCTCCACAAGCCTGGTACCAAGAACTTCGCACCTGCTTGCTCTCTCTCGGCTTTGTCACGTTCCGTGCGGACTCGTCCCTCTGTGTTTACTCCTGTGGTAATTTTCTCCTCTATTTCCAGGTTTATTTTGACAATTTGATTTCCATTACAGTGTGGTGACCCTCACTCTGCCGACAATATTATTTTGGCCATTTGACTCTAAATTCTCCACAAAGACTAGGTGCTATCTTTCTTCTATGGAGTTGGGGTTTTTGCCACTTCAACGAGTCTTCCACTATCTCAAGACAAGTATGCAGATTGATCTTCTCTCGAAAGAAACATAACATGCTGGGGACTCCAAACCTATCTCCACCCCCAGCCATTTTAGAATTTCTCTTACCAAGTAATGATGTCCCCAGACTTGGCCAACGCCACCTCAGACCGCCGTGATCAGGCCTCTAACATCTCCGACGACTCACTTCATATTTCCTTCCGTAAATAAACCCTCCCGCTTTATGCTCCGCCATCCGAAAGCACCATTAAAAGCTTAATCAAACATCTACATTATCTTAATGGCACAAGCAAGATCCTTTTAGTGTCCTGGGCCAGAACACTTTCATGACATCGCATGGTTTCCTTATGAGGATCGGGTCGGTAACCTGGGGAGCACTCACCTCCACAAGTCAGCTTTTCTTATTTTCCGCTAATCCCATTTCCTGGAGTTCTACAAAGCAATGCATTGTTGCTTGTTCTTCCACTAAAGCTAAGTATCGTGTAATCGCTGGGCCGGGCCGCCGAATCAGAACGGTAAAATCACTATCAGTTCAACTCAGACAACAGAAGCTGCCGCCCCACCTTGTCTTCTTTGTTATTAATTTTATCTCTTTAAATTTAACTCGTCGCTCATTCTAATACGAAACACCTTACGATCGATTATCATTCGTTTACGACGCCTACCGTCTGGTACCGCATTGCCGTTTCATGTCTCCTGCTGGACTAGTTTGTCGCACTTACAAAACCCTATCTCTTCGATTTCCTCTCTTTACATACGTAACAAGATCGGGATGTTATTTCTAACACACCATCTTAAGAGGATATATTAGAATATATTTGTGGTTTTTTTTATTATCTTATTCTATTATTATTTTGTCCTTATATTAGTATATATATATATATACATCAACTTTTGGAATAATAATATAAGTCAATTCCCTTATAATAAGGGAGAATCCTATGAAGGTAGATATTAGAAGTAGACTCGTGGGAACATGCATTCATGGCTGGCAAAAAGCGATGAGTCACCCTACGTATAATGAATGTGATAAATGGCCCAAGTCTTTTTGCACCACTTTCTTGGTTCCTTACAGCTATTAATGGCTGCAGGTAGAAAACATAATTTTCAGTGTAGTTGATTATAACTATTACTGATGTTGATTTGAGATCAGGACCATCTTTTTCTAGCATGAGCTGGGTGCATGGGATTTCGAACATAAAAAATACAAAATACAAAAATACAACATTTTAACACATGACAATTCAAAACATGCATGCTTCCAAACCTATAAAAGAAATTTTATTGAAAATTGACGACTAAAGCTATCCTTTAAAATATAGCTTAGAGTTTCATTAATCAATTATTATAAATAATTTTTATATATATAACGTATACATTTGGTGAAACTGAAAAGTATTTCATGAATTTGATTCTATTGGTTATACTTACGTAAATTTGCATATATCATGTCATATGTTATATCTTTAATCGGTCTCCATTAATTATAAGAAAATTTACTTTATTTCATTGAATAATTGAATTTTTTAATAAAAAAATATTTCTTTGACAGTAAAGTGAATAATTAATTAGGACACAAAAAATCAATTTATTATTTTTAATATAAAGGATCAAATGTTTTTTTGTGTTTAAAATACTATTTATATTAATAAGACTAAAAATTAAAATACAAATTTTTAAAACTTAACTCAAATGATTAGTAGGGGGGATAGGTGCTGACGTCCCAACCTCTATCTCCTAAGTCTTTATAAAGACCGACTATTACAAAGATATAATCCAAAATGAATTGGTGAAAAGAAAATAAGAATAAAATATTAAATATGGATGTTTATGTGATGAGGAATGATCAGGACGTCATTTCTGAGGGTGTCAAGAGAGATCTATATCCAAAATGAAGTGCATGCCAAAAGAGGTTAAAAAAGTCAACTAGAATTTCAGTATTTTGGTTAAGATCAAGGAGACCAAATGAGGCTTCTCGTTGATTACCTTCATTAGAAAAAAAAAAAAAAAAAAAACCAAAATGCAGTTTATATATGAAATGCTAGCTGTTCCATTCTCAAATTTTCATCTGATAATGTGGTGACTAAATTTAATCACATCACACAAAACCATGTAAAAAAACCTAAAAAACCCAACCTCCATTGAGCAGAGACAGAGCCACATCCAAATCTTCCAATCTCAGCCTCACTATAAAAAACAAAAAGCTAAAAATCATTAGATGATCGTACAGAGAAGTTGTTCCTCTGAAAATCTGTTGGAGTTTATCATCATACATGTATTTTAGCTTCATTTATATATTTATTTATCCACTTGGACATCAAACTTTTCATAGAATCTTTAAGAGCTGATGTTAGCATCATACATGCATGCATTTGAGTTCATGAATTAATTTTATTATATTTTTTCACAAAAATATTTCTTGTTACAGATGCCAGTATTTAGAATTCAAAAGTCAGTAAAAAGTATTTGGTATAGTTTGTTTGACAAAAGAGAAATGCAAGGATTTTTCAGGATAAAGAGATGATGGAAGGGGAAGTCTTGGGACTTATTTTATTTTTTTCCCTCTTTGTGGGCTTCATGTACTTGTATTTAGAGGTGTACTGCCACTTTCATTATTACAACTTAATTGGCTGGCTTGGCCATGCTTAACCACAAATAGGGTATTGGGTCTTGGAACAATTTGTTATTGGTTAGTTTTAAACTTCAAGTCTAGGTTTGTATGTATTTTGGAAAGAAATTCGTCCTTTCCTTTCCTTTGTAATGTGTTAAGTATTTTTATTTTTTATTAATAGTTGTTTCCGCTCAAAAAAAAGTCAGTAAAAAGTAAAGGAAGAAGGTCAAATAAGAAAACCTGCATTCTAAATTCTAAGTCATTCCAAATTTCACCATACTGTTCTCTCTTTGAGTTCTTTACTGTTTACAGTTTGGGCATAAACTTTTAACTCATGATATGGTATATCATTTTTCTATTTTTGTGTAGTTTATCATAAGTTTTTTTATATAGCGAAAAATAATAGAAAAATATGTGTAAGTGAAAATATCTATCTAATGTGCAAAGAGTAATATGCAATCAATAGAAATCCAATTTCCTTGAGAGGGAAATGCATTCCTCAACCAAAACAGTTAAAATTATCAAGTAATGCATTCCTCAACCAAGACAGTTAAAATATCAAGTACTACTACAAAGTAGAGGATTGGGGCTCAAATTCCTAATGATATGTGCAGTTCTCATGGAATCCATATGACGAAGTTCTTAGTTTTACCCAACCAAACCCAAGCCCCCTATCCTCGTAATAAGGAAAAGGGAAGACAAGATAATTCCTTTGAAATTTCTTCTCCTGTTTCTTTCCTATTTCCCCTTATTTATAATGTTAGTGATATTTAGGATAAAAATCCCTCTTAAAGACTTATGAATGAACTCCAAAGGGAAATTCTTGCAAATAAGCAAATGCGAGTCATTTGGGTGTGAAGTAATAAACCTCCATGGAAAATGGGGAGAGATGGGAGGGAAGGAATCGAGAAAAAAGAAAAAAACTTCCCATTGATATTTATTTAATTTTTCGAGAACACAGAGTTCTTGTGAGAAAAGAAATAGCTTCATGGAATGATCTTCATCAGAATGACACTCAAGATAGCAAATATAAGCTTCCCCATTTTAAGGTATTTTTCTTAAATTAATGAGAACTCCTTCCAATCAAAGACAAATATATTATTGGACTTAGCTTCAGAGGCTGCCAGGACACATGAAACATGAATAAAGATGAAGAAAATCAGTTATAGGTGCAGAGGACACAATCCCAAATCTGGTATCCTTGAATCTTCTGAGATTTTACACAAGTTACAAAGGAAAGAGAAGCTAAGCTACAGTAAAATATGGATAAGACATACTAAGTGGATATGATCTAATAAAAGAAAAAAGGCTGTAACTATTGTTGACAGACAAAAAGCTGCTTCTTTTTTCATAATCAGAAAACTGTATATACTGATAATAGTAAGGTTCAAGAGAAGGATGAAAGATTCTTGCCTAGCAATATAAAATCTGATTAAAGTAACAATATACTCCAATGTACAAGGATAACTACATACAAAGACATGTACAAAATATCTCAAAAACCAAATGATTCTCTCAATGTTATCCACCCTTTTGAATTACAAATCAAAAGCCAACTATAGAAATAATGTAAAGTGAATACCTTTGTAATCAAAGATAGATTGAGGAAAAAATTATGTATTTCCATTGATCACAAACAACTCATTTACAGACAAGACAATCAAAATCAAAGAGGAAAGAATATGAAGTGAATATAAAGTTCTTAATTCCTATCTATATATAACTTTCCTTTTTTCAAACTAGTTTCTAATTTTACAATACTATAACACTCCCCCTCAAGTTGGAGAATAAATATCGATCATGCTCAACTTGTTACAAAGATAACTAACCTCATCCCTACTCAAAGGTTTCATGAAAATATCGCCTAACTGTTCTCCAATCTTTACATATCTTGTAGAGATCAGTCCCAACTGGATCTTTTCACGGACAAAATGACAATCTATCTCAATATGTTTGGTATGTTCATAAAATATCGGGTTAGATGCTATATGCATGACAACTTGGTTATCACACCAAAGCTTCGCTGGTACTGAAATTTCGATGCCCACTTCCATCCATAATTGATGTATCCACATGATCTCGCATACAGACTGTGTCATGGCTCGATACTCTGACTCTGCACTAAACCGTGAGACAACAATTTGCTTCTTACTCTTTCATGAGATCAGATTTCCTCCAACAAAGACACGATATCCTAAGGTGGATCTCCTATCTTCCTTAAATCCTGCCCAGTCTGCGTCTAAAAAGTACTCAATTCTGGTATGTCCATGCTTCTTATGCAATATTCCATGTCCAAGAGCTTCCTTCAACTAGCATAGGATATGCTCTACAGCTGCCCTATGACTGACTGTGGGAGAAGACATATACTGACTCAAGACACTAATTGAATAAGCAATATCCGAGCGAGATACTGTAAGATAATTCAATTTTCCAACTAGTCTTATGTACCTCTTGGGGTCTTCAAATAGTTCTCCTTCCTTAGTGAGTTATACATTAAGGGCCATAAGAATACTACATGATTTGGCACCTAATTACCCTGTCTCAGATAACATATCAAGTACATATTTCCGTTGAGATAACATAATTCTTTACTTCTCATGACTTCAACACCCAAGAAATACTTCAACATTCCTAAATCCTTTGTGTGAAACTGGCTGTGAATAAAAGATTTAAGGGATAATATACCTTTGGAGTCACTCCTAGTGATGACAATATCATCCACATACACTACCAGTAGAACACTACCAGTAGAATAATACAAGAACCGGAATTTTTATAGAAGACATGCTGGGCTCGACTTACCCTCTTTGAATGCCAAATGCCTCAACTACCTGATTGAATTTTCCAAACCAAGCACGGGGACTATGTTTCAAACCATACATAGATTTCCAAAGACGACACCCTTCCCTATCTCCCCTTGAGCAAAAAACCCCAAAGGTTGCTCCATGTAAACTTCTTCTTAAAGATCTCCGTGTAGAAAGGAATTCCTGATATCAAGCTGATGCAAGTCCTAATCATAAGAAGCAGCGAGGGAGATAAACAAATGGACACATGTCAGCTTTGCTACAGGAGAATATGTATAAGAATAATCAACTCCATAAGTTTAAGCATAACCCTTAGCAACAAGATGGGTCTTCAATCTGGCAACATACCCATCAGGATTAAACTTTGCTACAAACACCCAACGACAACCAATAGCCTTCTTTCTAGTAGGTAAGGAATCAAGTCCCATGTACCATTGTCATCTAAAGCCTACATTTCTTCCACCATAACACTGCACTAACCAGGGTAAGATAAAGCCTCACATACAGTGTTACAAAGAGAGATAGAATCCAGGGATGCAATAAAGGAACAAGAGGAAGATTACAAATGGTTATAGGAAACAAACGAAGAGATTGGGTGTGCATATTGACGTTTACTTTTATAGAGAGCAATTGGAAAATCATCATTCTCGATTGGATCTAATGACGAAGCAGTCAGTGTTGGATTTGAGACTGAAGGGTTGTGGCGCCAAGAATATACTTGAGTAATGGGAGGTTTAGTAGGAATGGGGGCTGGAGTAGTGAAGATAGGAGTAGGAGCTAAAATAGGGACTGGTGAGGAAATAGTATAGACCAATAAATCATCATACTCCCCTTGACTATTAACAGTAGACGAAAGGGAAAATGAGGTAGTTTCAAAGAATGCGACATCAATAGACACAAAGTAACGTTGAAGAATGAGACAATAACACCTATACCCTTTTAGAACACTAGAATATCCTACAAAGATACACTTTAAGGACTTTAGATCAAGAATGTACATTCAAATACCTTGGGATCAATAGGGAATAACCAATTATTTGGAAACAATTGGTGGTAAGGAGTAGCTCAATTTAGAACTGATGATGGCATCCTATTAATTAAGAAACAAGCGGTAGAGAATGCATCACCTCAGTGTTGTTCGGAACATGCATTCGGGAACATAAGGGCTCAAGCTAAGAATATGTCTATTTTTTCTCTCAACTACCCCATTCTAAGAGGTTGTATCAACATAAGAGGTCTAATGGAGAATCCCATGCTGTAACATGAAGGACTCAAAAAGGTTCCGACAAATATTCTTTGGCATTATCACTCCTCAATGTTTGAACATAGACATGAAATTGAGTTTGCATTTCAGCGCAAAAGACACTAAAATGAGAAAAAAAAGCTCACAAAACAACTTTTCATTAGATAAAACCACATGACACGAGATAAATCGTCAACAAAAGTAACAAAATACTTAAACCCGGTAGAAGACATAACTGAACAAGGACCCCAAACATCATAATGAACTAACTTAAAATGAGCGGAAGCTTATTTCTATTTTTCCCTAATTAGCGGGTTTATCTGATCGGATGGAATGACTATTTATTTACCATGAAATAAATTAGTACTTCCGAATGAAAAATTAGAAAGGAAACACCCATGCCTATATTCTTTTGTGAAGTAAGTTCAATTTCTATTTAGTGTGGTGGTGTGTATTTTTTTAACTCAGTGCTAAATGCAATTTGCAGTCAGACCTAAAAGATAGGAATTTTAATCTCTCTCTTACTCTAGTATCATGGAAAGAGTGAAAAATTAATTATTATTTTTGTTTACTGAAGTAAATTAAGAAATTACGTTATACACTATTATAATTGATATCAAAATCACTAGCTTGGATTTTTCATTCCTCTCTAATACTTCAGTGTGCACTTGGATTAGTTTTTGCACTAATTTTCAACATATTCCAGAATTATTTTCAAAGGAGGAGACTACCTCAATTATAGGTTGAATGTGGTTGGTTTGTATTCTTTTGATTCATAACATACTCATTTGAATCTCGAAAAAATGTCATTTTTGGGTACAAACGTACCTTATATATCTGTGGTATGAGGTTTTTGTTATGGTTTAATTTGACCAGACTATTCATGGGTAGATAGCAAACTATACAGTACCCATTGCTTACTGCTTTGTGCCAACAATGATACACATAAGGGAGATAGTGAACTGTTTTTAAGATCGCCCATGTGAAATGGTTCTCCTAACTTCAATTATATTAATCTTTAAATATAACCGAATATTTATAGGATATTTATCAAACCGTCAAGCATTAGTAATTTTTTTTGTATAAGCTCGAATAATTCAATTCCTAATCCTTTGCTTTACAAGAATGTAGTTTCGTTGGTTTAAGCAACAGGCTTTGGTATAGGAGAGGGATCCGAGGTTTAATTCCAATCATGCATATGTATTTTTACTATTTTCGTATTCTGATATATGAAAGAAACATTATTAATTCATGGAAACGGAAATATATGTGTCAGCCCCCAATGTTTTTAAATTTTTTATAGATAATCAAAAAATAGAAAATTTTTTGTATTGGTTTCCTTACTTTTCTATAATTCCTTGATTGTTCCTAATTTTATTATTTAGGCATTTTTCTGAAACAAACATATTTTTAGAAAATGGAACATAACCAGGTGGTTTCTGTTTTTTTACTTAATACTCAATATAAATCCTTTTTTTTGAATATATTGAATTAGTAATTTAATAGCATTTAAATACGTTATTTATTAATATTGGGTAATGAGTATGGATGATAATGTGACGGATTATTTGGATTAAGATCAAATACAGTGCTTAATGGGGCGAGTTTGATTAAGCATGTCAGATTTTAGCGGGTTAGTTTACTTTTCTTAAAATTGAGAGGCCCAGTTTAGGGCGGGGATTAGGGTATTGTTACTCTCATCTTACTCAATTATATTTTAAAAATATTTTTTTATTATTTTATTTTATACTTTTTTATAAATAATAATAATTAGAATATTTTTAATAAATAATTTATAAAAATTCATAATATTTTTATTTTTATGAAATATATTCATTTAAATATAATAAAAATAAAAGGTAAATATAAAAAAAAATCAAATATAAGCGGGGCGAGGTTTGAGAATTTTCATATCTACTTGAATTAAAGTTTAATTTTAATGAGACGGAGTTTGAAAATTAAAAAAATAAATGAAAAAATTTGGGTTGGGATGGGGCCACACAGTCCCCGAACCACCTAAAGTTGTTATCTCTAGTAGTGAATGTTATTAGTCTTTCTCTTTGTTAGATAATGATGAAGCTTTTCTTATTTTGGTGAAAAATGACTTTTTTTGAATAGAAAAAGCCAAATATTTTCACTTTTTTTATTCAAAACTTTTTAAAAAAATTTCAGCAATAAGTCGTGAAAATTTTAAAAAACAAATAGCTTAATACTAAAAGCTATTCAATTTTCAGCATTAAGTCAAAAAATAAACAACCGCAGTTTATTTCCAGTGGAAATTTCTAAATGTTCAAACAATCAAATTTTAATTCCAAAGAAAGCGTGATCACCTCCATTGCTAGCTACATTATTAATTAGATGCATTTAGTTGGGTTCTTTGTATGTGCTACATCAAATGTTCTTTCTTTCTTTGTTAAGGTTCAATCCCCTTCCAACGATTTGGAGGTCTACGGATCGTGGCAATATTTTCCTTTGGGAGAATCCACTCATATATATGGAACTGCTTCTCTCCAAGATGGCGGCACCATCGTGGGGAAGCAGAGCGAGAAATCTCGGAGCGATCACGTGAGAGCTTGGGTACACCGCTCTGAGGGTGATCTCAGATCTCGAAAGCCTTGGCCATTCCAGAACATCCCACTTGGGCCAGTCGAACTCACGAGTCATGTCGGCAATCCAAACAAACCATCTAAAGACCAGTTAGATCCTCTGGCGAGAGATGGGAGGTAAGACATGAAGACAGGCCATGCGAATGCGGTAGGGTTGTGTTTATCACGAACCCGGTGTTTGGAAGATAATGAGGCGCTACGAACGTTGGAGACGACGGGTTGAAATCACGGGACCGCCCACACTTCCTCCATGCGATCAGATAAAGGCAAAGGCGGGTGCGAATGACATTGACTGCCGGTGAATGGCGAGTTATCTTAAACGACTCAGCTCCGTGCAGATTTCACCATCCCAATCGCGGAAGCGATCGGAAAAAAGGCCCCTCGCCAGTAGACGATCCATCGATGTAGCGACACTGATGCATGAAAAGCTAATGGGGCGGCGCTAGTTAAACCGGCTCGTGAATAATAATGCAAAACGACCTCGAACCGCGCGGGTACAATCATGTACCCTCACCGAGGTTACTATCGCCCACACATGTTTTTCCCCTCACTTTCCAAGGGTTCATAGGACATACTCTCCTCCCCTCAGTCAGCATAATGCGGATTATGATCCTCCCATGGCTTCTCTATCTAGTCCTCGCCATGCGGCGGCTCTTCAGATCTATGATCACGTGTTGCTGACGAGCAATGATCCTACCAATATGCAGGGACCATCGACCGTGGCAAGGTGTTTCACGGAGACCAGCCTCAGACCTTGCTTTGGCTTGGTTCCACAAGCTTCCGAGGGGATCAATAAACTCATTCGGCGAGTTATGGGCCGCGTTCGTCTCCTAGTATTTGTGCTTAGTCAGGCAGAAAGGGAATATTAGCTCCCTCTAGGCCATCCTCAAATCGGAAGACGAATCCATCCGGGACTTCACACGCAGGTTCGGACAAGCTGTTCAGAAAATTGATATTTACAGTATGGATGCGGTCCTGTAAAACTTCCGAAGAAGCTTTGGACCGACCACCCCATTCTTCCTGTCTTTATCCTTAGATCGCGCTGACCATGGAAGGAATTGGCAGCCATTTCGAGCGAATAAGTTCTCCACGCGGGAAGGAAACTGACATTAGGGTCGCCTCATGGCTGTAATGATAACCTTTTTAGAGTGGCAAGGCGGCCACAAAGGCTCATCGAACAGAAGAAGCCGGTACAAAGGGTGAAGCGCCTCTAGGGCAGTCAAAGAAGAGCCCCCCCAGTTCACTCCTCAACATACTTTATGATCTGACTCCTCTCCTCATGGAGACCTCCTAGATTTCAAGTGGCCCTCACCTATGAGGCGGCTCAGAACGACTATGAGATCCTGGGTGTGATTATCATAAGGACCATGACCACGAAACCAATCATTGCCAAAGCTTGAAATTCCTAGAGGAAAAACTGATTCATGCTGGGCACCTCAAAAGGTATATACGAGAGCCAACCCGTGGGGTAGTAGCGCTCCCCCAGGCGACGGGGTGAGTTGTTTGATACTAATGCCTCGGGGTCCGACCAGCCATCAACTTTATCTTTGATGGCCCGATGGCCCGATATCGGTTAATCAAAGGAAAATGCTCTGGGTAGCCTCGGTCAAAGCAGATAAACATCGTTGCTTTTAGGGAGAACACCCGCGTAGCTCGTGGGTTGGCGTTGATATCTTTGCCAATGTCTACCCCGGTCATTACCCTCATTCACGATGCACTTGTACTACGTATGTGCCGGTTTGATGTGCACGGGGTCCTCATCGATCCGGCGGTCTGACCGATTTACACTCCTGCGCAAGTGGTAGATCCTCCTTGATCATCTCGATTCGTGGCGGTTTTATGCGGGTTTAATGGGCGACTACATTAACGATTGGGGACATTGCGCTTTCTCGTCGGGCGATAAATTATTCTGCAAAATCTTGTTCATTGGTAGAGGACTTGAGACCATCTGATACCATGCGGTGAGACATAATTGCCACGCTGCATCAGAAGCATTACCTTCCACGTACCACGAACTATTAGCTACGATTGCGTCGGGCGATGGGCGCTGACAATGTCCGTCTTGGCGATCTTATCACCTCTCAGCTGAGCGCGAACAAAGTGCCTCGGTGAACCATCATAAGGATTCGGCCCGTGATAACAATCTGTGATCCACCCGGCTGCCTTGGAGGATGAGAGCCCTTGCGATTGATCCCTTGGAAGCCATGCCCCTTGGTAGGCCAGACAGATGCATCTACGCTAGTGCCCTCCTATCCGAGGAAGAGAAGGCCTAGTTATGTCATGTGTTGCATCTAAACGCCGATGTATTCTCTTTGACCCATGCCGATATGGCGAGTCAGCCCACGCCACGCCTCGCCGTGTATCGCCACCATCGCTGAGCAGCGAGCCAGTAAAGCGCTTTCGCACGGACGCCACTTGGTCATCGGACCGAGGTCGATAATCTTAACGAGTAGTTTTATCGAGGCAATTAAATTTTACGGAATGGTAGCCAACATGGTGGTTGTCCCGAAAGAACAAATAGAGAGTATGGATTACGGACCTCGATAACGTGCGCAGACAACTTCCCTGCGCCGCGTAGATCGGTGTGGATGCCCGGTTGGCCACGGTATGCTATCTTTTCTAGATGCCTTCTCGGGATATCACTAGATCCCCATGCACCCTCAAAATGTGGAAAAAACATCTTTCATCACTCCCCATGGACTGTACTGTTACAATGTGATGCCTTTCGGTTTAAAAATATTTGGGGCCACCCATCGAGTTGGTGACAAAGATGTTAAATAGATTGCTCGGCCAACCTGATGAGTCATATTGATGATATCTTTGGTGAGATCAGCGATTACGGATCACAGCGCATCTCAATGAGACATTAAACCTCCTTAGAAAGTATGGCATGAAACTGAACCCCTCAAAATGTGTCTTTGGGGTTAGCGCCCGCCAATTCCTTCGCTTTATGGTAACCCAAAGGGAATCGAGCTAATCTGAGCCATGACTTAAGGCCATCCTGATCAGGCCCCGACCCCCGAAAGGGGATCCGGCAAGCGGCCGGTCGATTGGCGCTCTTCGTTTATTTCCCGAGTTCCACGAACCGATTTAAGCCCTTCTTCACTACCCCAGAGGAGGCCAGGCCAAGGCGAATGGAATGAGGAGTGCGACGAGCATTCATGGAAATCGGTAATACGTGAGCCCTTGATTCTTGTGAACCCGGCGTGTGGCTCACCTGCCTGTGTACCACGATATGGTAGTAGCGGCTTTGCTTAAAGAATGTGGGGATGCAAAGTTGAGGCATGTGTTCTTTGTCAGCAAATCCTTGACCGACGCAGAGACCAGATATAGCCACCTCGAACGAGCTACCTTAGACCTCCGGACAGCCGCCCAGAAGCTCCGCCCATACTTTTAGGCTCTGTCTAAGGCTATGGTGCTTCTTGATCTTCCCACTCAGGGGTACAATTCATAGCTTGGAGCCTATATGGAATGGCCCATTGGGTAATGGAGTAAGCAGTATGACATCAGTACAAGCGAGACTTTCAAGAAGGGGCGGGCAGGCGACTTCATCATGAAATCTGCGACCGGACACGTAGATAAAATGGGTTGGTGGGCGCTCGTGTGGATGGGGCTTCCGGACAAGCTAAGGTGGGCATTGGTGCAGTGCATCCTGGCTCCCGGGAGGCTTGATTGAGCAGCGATGCAGTTAGGCTTCAGCACCCCAGTAATGAATGTCAGTGCGAGCCGTAATGGCCGGACTCGAGCTACCTTTTCGCCATAAGCGATTGTCTTCGGTTGAGCGGTCGTAGCTGGTTAGCCAGGCGAGGTTAGTGGTGGTCGAGAGATCCTCGAATGGCGGGACTAATGCTTCGCAATCAGCGAGAAATTAAATACCCTCTCGGCCTAGAAACTATAGCATATCCCCCGGGACTATAATGAGAGGGTCGATGCCTTGGTCGTCGTGTTTTGCTTCATTGTGTCGATAAGAAGCTAGTGTTTCTCCTCATCTCTGCTCGGCCAGAGACTCCTCATTACTCGTGCCCCGAGTAAGCTAGATAGGAAGTTCCCAGGTCTTAGATGCTTACCCGTACGAATGTACTTAGCCATGGGGGGAACTACCTAGTAATGGAAGACGAGGCTCCCGCAGGTTGAATTCGATCGGCTAGGTTCTCCATGGTAGACGGGCAGCTGTATAAACGATCCTTGGGCGGGCCATGCGATGTGTCTAACCCGTGAGCAAGGTTGATATGTATTAGATGGTGCATGAGGGCATATCACGGGGAATCATCAGGGAAGAACTGGCCCATAGGGTGATTAATACCCCGAAAAGTGTATTTTTGAGTCCTATTTAAGATAGGTTTTGAGTGCTTTTTGCGTACTAATCATATTAGTGGCCAGATTGACATGTGAGTCCAGTTATTACCTCACGGATTTTGTTTCGAGGTTGTTTTGGTAGTTTTGCAGGTTTCGTAAACCTTTACCATCATATCAAGGCCCGGGCATCAGTTGTCTTGATTTATCACAAGTTCGTATGAATTCTCGTCCGATTTCATCAAGCACGGGATGAAGAAATAGCAGGCTGGAAGATGCATAATGCAGGCTGGAGGATGCAGGAAGCAGTAGTAGAAGATTGAAAATTTCGCAGGCATAGCGAAATTTTTAAGCAATGTCTTGAAATTTTATTATAGTGAATTTTTCTATGATAGCAAAATTTCGCTATCATGATTCTATCTTAGCGAAAAATTATTATCACAAATTAAAAAGTGCATCTGTTTTTGTGATCCAGCATTAGTTTGATTAATATCTTTGCCTCAATGTAATCATATTATTTGAGTTAGTTTGGTATTTTAAGCATGTTTGTGGTATATAAGCCATGTTATGAACATTTTGCCACAGCTTTCATTCAGCGCGGTTTCATTTCGACCCTGTTTTGGTGCCCATTTTCTCTCTTTTCTCTCTCTTTCCCACTCATTTTCTAGAGTACCTTGAACCACACCCCGCCGAAGGATAACTAAAGATGTTTGGCTAAGCCTCGAAACCTTGAAGGAGGTTGCTAGGTTGGTTGATGTGGGTTTCTGGGATGTTCTCTGTTTTCTTACTACAAAAACTTGGTACTACGCATTTGTGTTTCCAAACTTTCCAAGCTAGGTTTAAATCTTTATTTAATGTATTTTCTTTGGTCGATACTTGACAGCCGAGGTTGATGTATTCTTAATGGTAGATGCGACATCCATTAGATGTCATTCCCAGTCGTAGTAGGTTAAATGCTTTATTTTCAAGCGCGATAACATTAAATGCTCGATAAAATGCTATGGTTCAAACCAGATATTTTAGGGTTGGTTTTAAGTTAAACAAAAGATGTCTGGTTTGGAAATGACTATATGGCATTTGCCTGTCTGAGAAATACTTGAGGACACCTCTGACCCGTCATATCAAGCCCAGTGACTGAAAACTTGAGGTCTTCTTTTTACATCTCTTGTAGCGCTTTCCGCTAGTTTAGTGATACTTAACAACCACACATGAAAATCAGAATCCAAATATTCCTGCACATTTTGAATCATTATGAAGTCATTTTGTAGGCGAAAAGCCATCCTGTGTTCTATCCTAGGCGTATATTGCAGTGGTTGTGCTACGAGTAGAGGCTTGACTTAGGTATAAATTTTGTTGATTCAGCTTTCTTTGTAGCTAAATCAAATGGCGGCGGGTTAAGATGGTGCCAAACTACAGATGATGAGTTGAATAGTACTTGTAATCCTCATTACAAGTATTGGTGACCTTTTAACCCTTTTTGGAATTTCATTGTTTGTTTAGAAATTTCAAGTTTTTACTCGTGATCCAACTGTGTTTGTTTTATCATTACAGTCTTTTTTTTTTTTTTTTTTTTATTACCACTAATCTTTTTGGCAAGCCTTTTTGTTGTTCTTTGCTTTGTCTCTTTTTGTGTCACAGGTGTTTATACATCACTGGGATAGAGGAATATCAGGTAGACTGCAAAGAGTTGGTGCATGATTGAGCAAAAAGTTGTGAAGTCGGTGTGCCTGATGAGCAAATGGATCCTCTACGAGGAGCAACAAAGTCAACAAGCGACCCTATGAATCCAGTGACATACGGGTCAATGAGGGACCATACACCCTCCACAGAGTTGGTACCTTCTGCGTCATACCACTGCTTGAGGATGTAGGCGGTGGACCTTATCACAGTGCCCTGCTCTGACTTTTCATGGTAACAAATGAAAATCCATACACACACATCAGTTTTGAGGGAGTTTGCATAACTTTTTAAGGAGGGTGCAAGCCAAATAATAGTTTGTTGAAGTTGAAAGGCATTCCCATTAACCCTCAAGACAAATCGAAATATGGCTTAATTCCCCAAGACCAGAACCATTAGAAGGCGGAGGCAAGCTGCGAGACGAATTTTAAAAAAATTCTTGAGGGTGCTCTAAGACCAATAATTTGAAAAAGGCAAATCTGCACGTTTGCGGCCCATGACAATGAAAAGGTTCTACCGGTCTTGGGAGAGGTTCATGGAAATCATCAGTTGCATGTCCATCATGGTTTAAATGCTTGGATGCTTGTGAATCACTTCTGGTGGTATGTCTCGGCCGTGGAAGCAACTCTTTGGAAGCTTATGATGTGTGGAGGACTTTCGACGACACCCGGATGAAGCCATGGACTTTTTAGTTATGTGGCTAAAACTTCAAGGGATGGGACGGGCGAGCCAAGGGAGGTGGAGAAATAAGGCCTTCAGCCACGAAGGGAGGAATTTTGCACTTTACGAGGATGGGGATGAAAGCGGTATCAACCTTAAGCGAGGAAGGTGGAAGAAATTTGGAAGGAAAAAGGCTACATGAGGTCAAGCGGTGACTGAAATCCACGCACGAGGGCCCGACCCAGCCATCGTTGCCCAGTCCAGCGGTGGCCCGAAGGTACTATCGATTGCTATCTCGGTAAGAGATTTGGCAATGAGCATGCGATGTCGTGGGCGATACAAATACAACCCGATACTTATATGGTATACATATAATCCCGATTAGGAGGAACCACGAATCTCTCTTGACTAATCTGCTTATGTGCCCCTTGGTGCCAAACAACAGTTTGGTTCCTCATCTCAACCACAGCCATCACTTTCCTCATCCCCTGTTGAACAAGCTATTTTAAATTTGAACTAGGTAGTAGGTGATTTTGTGGAAGAGCAAAAGGGAATCAATGCACAATTGGCTCAAAGAATTGATACTGTGGAAAGCACTCTGAACAAGAGAATAGATGGGCTTGAAAGTAGCCTTAATCAGAAAATTGATAATCTGGGTATTCCATCCCACAAGACCTGTCTAACTTTGGAGATACAAAGCAAAATTCCCTTCGGACCTTTGCCCAATCAAGGGAGTCCGTGAAATAAGGTTCTTCCAGCAACTGAGAATGGATGAAGTAAAGGAAGCTATCATCACTGAGGAGTGGAAAGAATTGACGACCGATTACTTGAAGATTCTTGAAGACACCGAGAAAAAGAAAAGGAAGTGGGCAGAGGAATGATAATCGGAGAGATTCAATGAAGAAAAACATGCCCCCTCCATTTCCTCGAAACCTTTAAGAGCGAAAAAAAATCCTGAAACCAAACTGAAATTTGGGAGGTGCTAGGCAAGTGAAGGTAAATATCCTTTGCTTGACATGATTAAGCGGTCTGGCACATATAAAATTTTGAAGGAACACATTACTTTTTGGTCGAGGGTTGGGCATTGACAAGAAAGCCTTCCTAACAAAACAGGTCAGTGCCATCATTCAAGCCCAGACCTAGTGAAATACAGGATCAGATCTTAATATCAGTCTCGACATTTGAGGGACTTGCATAGATAAAGCAGATTTGGGCTTGGGGCGGTCAATAAACCTACTTCCATACTCAATATATAAGCAGTTGGGTTTGGGGGAGCTTAAGCCTACCAACATCACTCTATCCTTAGTTGATCGATCGGTAAAAATTCCTAAGGGCATAGTAGAGGATGTATTGGTGAAAGTGGACAAATTCTACTACCCAATGGATTTTGTAATGCTTGATCTTAGAACGATACGCGAGTTGGGCTAATCATGTCTAATCATCACGGGAAGGCCATTTTTGGCCCTTCGATGCGATAATAAATTCTTGAATCAGGTCATGAAGCTTACATTTGGCAACATGACACTGAACTCAACATTTTTCACACGAGCAACAAGCACAAGCCATCGAAGATGAGGCACGGTCGGATGAAGTTTGCTTAATTGGTCAGTGCGGGGAAACGAATGCTCCTGGCGCAGGGTGATGAAGAAAAATGGAGGCCGAGTTGATGGAGATTATTTTATCAGTCACTCTGAACCAATGATTCCCCGACACCAGGAGTGAAGAAGCTGGCAAGAGCTGAGCATGAAGGCAAGCTGCGAGCCTGCTTCCTTTAACGACGTAAAGGAGCTCCTCCTCCTTGATCCTCCATGAATGAAGCAGAAGCGGATATTTGGTTTGGTCTCACGAGACCAAGCTATGATAAAATTTTGATTTTAGTTTAATTAAAATTAATTTTAGTTTATTTTATTATATATATATATATATATAAATTTAATTAGTTCTTATTTTACTTTATTTAAATTTATATTATTTTTATTTTATAGGGAATATGCTGTCTTGAGGGCATAAATTTCGCAATAATAGCGAAATTTATCTCCTGCGGCTCTTGGGCTTCAAGGAGACCTTTCAACTTCAAGCGGAGTATAAGACCACCCCCTCTCATTTTCATTGACTCTTCGGATCTTCTCCCCAGAGCCGCCTGAAGCCCAGTGCCTCCTCTGTCTTACTGAGTTTTGCCACCTTACCGTACCTTGCGCACCAGCCACCACCACTTCTGCCGGCGAGCCTGCAGCCGCACGCGCCCGACGTGCGCCGGTGCCATTGTTGGCGCGCCACGAGCGACCCGAACCGATCCCTTGCCGCCCACACTTTGCGACTTCATCATGGTTGTTTTGCGGAGCCCATCGTTAGGCCCGGTCGATTACGACTCCACGAGAGGCGGTGCGAGCACGTCAGTGCGGTGCTCGCTCTCTGGACGTTATGGGAACCGCACTTTGCATTAGCCCGCAACCTGGCGGAAGGAGGCTGGGGCCCGAGCCCCACGTCGGCGATACGGCCGGGTGGGACCTCGGGCCCCGCTTCTGTGTCGAGATCACCGGGCCCCGCTTCAGCGGGCTCGGACATCGGGCGAGGTGAGTCATTGCGGTCTAGACCAGGCGGGTCGCCACCCAGTTGTCACATACGAGGGATCGATCAGATCCGATCAGGTTGGGGGCGTCGATCTACGTGCGGGACTTGGCAGAGCCATACTACGACATCTGGCGTTGAAGAGGGGGACCCGGTGATTCGGAGATTCGATGCGGTTGATCCGACCGATATTCACGCCCATTCATGACTCGAGGCGGTTTTCTATCCCGGGTGGTGCTTGAGTTTTATCACCTTATGACATCGGAGCTGGGTCATATGGGGTCACGATTGATTATCGACGGCGCCACGAGGTACTCTGTTTGCATATATTACATTTGTTATGGGCTATGATGGTGCAGAGAATTCCACGAGACTATCGGCGATGGCCTCGGCCATCCTGAGAGAAGAAACGTTTCGCTCTCCTTCGAGACTCTATAAATAGGGCCTACACTCTTCGCGGCTTTCCCATGAATGCTCTCGCGTGGACCAGTGGTCGGACCGAGCCTATTGCAACGTATGCAGCGAGGAGCCTGCTCGAGAGGCTTTATACGGGATATCAGGATTAGGTGTAGTCCCCTCAGAGCTCGTCATGTGCATGTTGCCCACCCCCGAGGAGAAGGGTCCGCGTGGAGACTTGGCTCGGGCGGAGGCTTTTCCATTGATCTTAGGGTTCTTTGGGCAGTCTGCAGAGCATCCCCGGGGTTCTAGAGGAACCACGCATAGGCGACGGGTGAGTTGTCCTCGAGGTTTATCCATCGGCCCCGGTCTTTATATATGCCACTCTCCATTCTTACGTGGGGAGGAGGCCCAGGGATGATTTTGAGAGGACCTGGGGGGTGGGCCAGTGAGTTATCTCCTCCGGCGCCACCTCCCTGCCACAGGCTCCTCCACAGGGCTGCGGCCCCGTCCTCCACATCCACGGCGGTCACGGAGCATATTCTGTCGATTACAGGAGTTATCTGCTTTGCTTTGGATGATGTCCCTAGCACACTAACACTACTCGGGCATCGTTGGTGGAAGCGGATAATACAGCCAGGAAGGAATCACTTTGCGTAATCACGCCGTGCTAGCTAGATTCGGAGCCACCTCGGTCTCGGCCCGGTCGTGACATAACCTACCACGACCCACTACTCGTGATCGGTCCCGCCGTGTCAGTTCCCGCGGCCTCCTTGGATGTGCTGGCCGCGTAGCCGACTTCAAATCCGTAGGTGTCTACACCACGGGGGTGAGGTGGTCGCCTCCCTTCTCCCAGCTTTAGATCCACTACCCGGTGGAACTGTGATTATACTTGGGTTGGGGTGAAAGGTTAGAGTTGGAAGTGTCATCTATCATATTTTGTTTTGTTTTAGTTTTATCAACTGCCTACTTGTTTTGTATAGGATTGTTTAGGATGTATGTATTAACTTGATAGTAATGTTGATCTTTTGTTGTGTTAGTATGTATTGTGTTTAGCTATATTAAGCTTGTACTAGCCACTTTAGTTATATCAAAAGCTTTATGCTTGGTGGTACATTTTTACACTTTGCGAACCATTTTTGCTCTATGTTACGTGTTCTGCTCTTACCTTGAGTTGAAAAATTGAAGCAACGTATCTTGCCATAATGCTAGAATAGTTCCATGCGTATTAAGTTTTTGGTTGGTTGAGATTCCAAGAAGTATTCAACCTTCTTCATCCCTTTAGCTAATCACCTACAGTGCACATCGGTTTCATCAATAGGTTGAGAAGAGCACACCCCTCTTTACTTTGCAAAACCGGCCTTAGATTCGTTGACAACCCATAATAGGTTTATGTTACCCAAAAAAGAAGACCAATGAAGTCTTCCCAATGAAAAAGAAAAAGCAAAAAGAAAAAGAAAGAAGAAAATGAAAATGAAAAGCCGTGACACTTTTCCTTAAGCTTAGAACACGGTCAGGGTATATGTGGCTTGCTGAAGCAGTGCCTAAGTCAAGCGGCAGGAGTCACGGAGACTTAGTGTTAAGCTACGTAAGTGGATGGGTGGAGTTTAACAAGTTGTAGGTGCTAGATTCTCGAATTCATTCGAAGTCCGGGGTGAAGCCTGAAGAGTTAGTGGTCGACATATCCTTTTGACTTGATGCCCTAAACCTTAATTGGTTAGGAGTCATCGGTGGACCCAGATTCACGCGAACTTTAGTGAAGTCTAGAGTCTTCAGCGTTCACCCTACAATACAAGTAGGAATTAAGAAATAAGAGTGTGGCGAATCTATTGAGGTTGGTCGTGGGTTTAGGTCTGACGGTAGCTTAGTTGGGGGGAGGGAATATCTTAGCAACTTATTGGTTCAAACTGGTTACCTAAAAACGCTTAGATTTTGGTGGAAGTTCAAGTTGACTTCCTTGGAATTGATACTGCCCTGAAACTTGTTCATATATGGCTATTGTTCTCTCATGTTGGTTTTGTCTGATCTAAATTTTCATCTTGTGATCAAGCCTCACTTGTACACACTTTTTGAACAGAATACTATTTTTGCAAAAAGCATAACCTGCATGTCCTTTATTGTTTGTAGCATTGTTAAGGGACCTTGTATGTCGGTTAGGGGAATTAATGATTAGTACCAAAGAAGTGCTATTTTAGATCCACATTGCAGATAGGTTTGAGTGCTTTTGTGTGCTAATCATAATGTAAACCGATTGACATGTGCAGGTCGATTAATTACCTCTTGATTTTGTTTCGAGGTTATTTTTGGTAGTTTTGCAGGTTTCGTTAACCTTTACCATCATTTCAAGCTTGGTTAATTAAATTCAGCTGATTATGTCGTAGTTCGTATGAATTCTCATCGATTTCATCAAGCCTGGGATGAAGAAATAGCAAGTGGAAGATGCATAATGCAAATGAGGTGTAGAAAGAACAAGAGAAGATTGAAATTAAGAGCCATAGCGAAAATTTCACAATGATAACGAAATTTTCGCAATCATAGCGAAATTTTATATATTGAATTTTCACTGATAGTAAAATTGCTTATCATAATCGACTTCATATCATAAATAAAATTACTATGCATAGTGAGGGCCTCTATCCTATTTTGCGGATCCAAACGACTCCGCTTTTGATTAATTCTTTGCCTCAATGTAATTCATATTATTTAGGTTATTTATATTTTCCATGTTTGCGGGGGCTATATAAGCCATGAATATGAATATTTCAGACTTCTAGCTTATCCAACCACTTTCATTTACTTTTACCTCGCTTTTAGTGCCCATTTTCTCTCTTTTCTCCTCTTCCCTCATTTTCAGTCACTAAACACAACCCTTCTCGAGGATGACAACTCAAAAGATGCTCGCTGCTTCTCAAAACCTTGAAGAGGAGGGTTGCCAGTTGGTTGATGTGGGCTTCCAGTGTGTGCCCTCAGCTGGCGAAGGTGCATCGCAAGCGATTTGTGTTTCAAACTTTCCAAACTAGGTTTAAAATGCTATTTAATGTATTTTCTTTGGTCACACTGCATGCTTTAGGGTTCACAGCCTCTAATGGCGATATGACCGACATCCATTAGATGTCATTTTCTTACGAGCCAATCGAAAGTAGGTTAAATGCTTTATTTTCAACTGGCAGAACATTAAATGCTTAGTAGTCGCTATGGTTCAAATAGTGAATGTTATTAAGTTGGTTTTTAAAGTTAAACAAAGATCCGGTTTTGGTAATGACTATATGTCATTTGCCCTAATGCGAGGAAATAACCCGAGGACACCTCTACAACCCCATCATATCAAACTAGTGACCCAAAACTTCAAGGTCTTCTTTTTACATCTTATTTTAACTGCTTTTAGCTAGTTTAGTGACAACAACCACACTTTTTACGCAAATCCGAAAAAATCCAAATGAAAGCCTCACCATTTCGAATCATTATACAAGTCATTTCAGAAGACTAAAAGCCATCCCTCGTGTTCTATCCTTAGAGCTACGCTATATCAGAGTTATAGTTCACAAGCAGGTGGAGCAACTTAGGTATAAATTTTGTTGATTCCAAGACTCGATCGTGGCATCAATCAATCGAGCTCACACTCGTGGTATTATTAGCCAACTATGAAGCTGACACCGCCAACTACGCTAAGAAATGGCACCGCCGATGCCCTCAGCCTTGGAAATCACCTGGCAAGACTTAGCCCCATCGCCAGCCCATGACCACCGGGCCAACGGGAATTGATACAGTCAATCCTCTTTCCTACCACACCCTGCGTGCAAAAGAAACCATATCGCTGCCATCGACATTTCAAGAGTGGATGTGAGGCTAACGCCTTCTCCTCAATCAAAGATGTAGACGCACTCATTCATCCGGAAAACACTGTCACCGCTCGCGATCCCAAGATCAATCGTGACCGAGCAATCCGCAACGCTTGACAAATGTAGTTCACTGGATTTTTCAGAATTGAAGATAGAATAACGCAAATTTTCGATCCAAAAGCAACGGCAAGCGTGGTTTCAACAAACCCCGCGACTACCTTGAAACGTATTAGACCTCGTTAAAGGAAATGGTGGAAGAACTCCCCGAGTGCTCGGGGCCTACGTAACCACCGCCTCAAAAGCCAACCGACATCTTCTCCCTTTGTCACTTACTGGATGGAAGCCACATCCTACCCGAGATCGGGTCCGCCCACCATCCGAACAAATACGCCTTAAGTCAAAAATGTGGAATTAATAGCCGTGGAGTTAATGGCGATGAGCTGCCGAAGTCGCGAAGACCCCGGCGATAACGTCCTACCAACACTGCTTGGCGAACTCTTATAACAAATAAGTAAAGCCTCGAGTGTTTCTGCCAGGTGATCCTGACTTCATGAAAGTTATATCACCGTAGACCCACTCGGCAGAAATTTCCAACCTAAACCGTGAAGGGCCTTATGTCATGAAGGGAACCGATGAAGCCGGGTCCTATGCTATAGATAAAACAGACGGAACCCTTGTACCGAGAATGTGAAATGCCACGCACCTAAGAAGGTATTATCAATAAAAGAATATCTTTCTTTTTGCCTACTCGCATGTCTTCTTATATCTTCTTATTATACAGGGTCAAATTTAAAAGCCAGAATGGTGCAGTAAAATGACCTATCCGGTCTAACATAGATAACATCTAGCTGGTCAAATTTAAAAGCCCTATTATAATGAAAATGATTCCATTCAACCCAAAGATAGATAACATCTAGCTAGTCAAATTTAAAAGCCGTGATGACACAAGAAACGATCTTATCCTAGCCAAAGATAGATAACATCTTAACCGGTCAAATTTAAAAGCCTGACGGGCGAAGAAAATGACCTTATCCGGCCCGATAACATCTTAGTCGGTCAAATTTAAAATCCCTGATGGCTACAGAACAAATCGACCTGGGCTAGACTCAACATGATAACATCTACCGTCAAATTTAAAAGCTCCTGACGCGCAAGAATGAGCTCCATCTCAAATTTCAAAGATGTGATAACATTCAATTCAATAAATTTAAAAGCCCTGATGACATAGTAAATGACTCATCCCACCCAAAGATAGATAACATATAGCCGGTCAAATTTAAAAGCCCTGATGGCTGGGAGTAAACTATTTCCATCCTGGCCCAAAGATAGATAACATCTACCGGTCAAATTTAAAAGTTCTCGACGGCGTAGTAAATGACTTCCATCCTACCCAAGATAGATAACATCTAGCTGGTCAAATTTAAAAGCCCGAATGACACTGTAAAATGACCTATCCGGCCCAACATAGATAACATCTAGCTAGTCAAATTTAAAAGCCCTATCCGGCCCAACATAGATAACATCTAGCTGGTCAAATTTAAAGTCCTACTTTACAGAACAATCACTTATCCTGCCTAGCATAGATAACATCTAGCTGGTCCAATCTAAAAGCCTAGATGGCGCAGAATGACCTATCCGGGCAACACACAGATCATTTATCCTGGCCTCCATACGTGATGATTTCTACGAGCACATGCGCGTCGAATGGTGCGCTTTAGCAAAATCACCACAAACCCAGACGGCGCAAAGACAAACACAAATAGTGTATCAAACAAAAGTAATGAAGAAAGAGAAAGGATGTAAATTGTTTGCGTAAAAACATCAATCCAAGAGGTGTTCCGCCTCACAAAACAATCAAGCCCCGCTAGCACGCATCCTTAACCCCTGGTGTCCAGGCGTCGGGAGACCCATCTAAGAGTCGCTCTTCTACGTGGTCTAAGTTCTCCTGGCCACTTTCCTTGCTAACCTGCAATTGCATCCGGAAGCTGAGTAGTAAACGAAGCCGCCGTGGGGCAACGGGGTTAGCAAAGAACTCAAGTTAATAGATCTAAGGACCCATTTCATCCCGGATCCGAGGCTTCGCTTCCAAAGATATGTCAGTAAAAGTTATTGTAAACTATAGCCATAGTCATCGCAACAGACGTCAGTTGCGATCGAACTCGACCTCCATTGGCCTCTTTATCGCCACTACTTTCTAGAAGGCGCTGTCATCCTTATAGTCCCAAGCTCCATGATCAAGGCAGTCTCTCGCTCAAACGACCGTTCTTCCGCCGTACATGCTTCCTCTGCCATGGACAATGCCTCATGAACGCCCACGCTGACTACCAAGCGGTAGCGCGCTTCCGCAATACTAGCACGCCAACCTGTGCAAACTCAGACTCCATCCAGGTTCGACATTAACGGCCCTTCGCCTCCAACTCATTATCACATCACGGCGCGGTCTTATCCTCTCATCCTCACCGGCAATCCTCGGAGAATTTTGCCTCTAGCTCCAGCGACAGACAACTCTGATTCCTTTTAATGCAAAGACTTACACTCTGCCAATAACCTTAATCGCAGACATAGTGAATCCAACTGCCTACGCCCTTAGCTTAGAGGCTCAACTCGATGTCAAGAGCTATGTCTCGACAGCACGACGACTTACAAAGAAACTCATTAGAATACGTAAACTAAAGTATTAAGTAATCTAATATCACATACGAACCCACTATCTTACTGGTCTGACAACTAGTTACTGGGCTAAGTGACTTGTATCCTCACCATCGATAACTGGGCCGGATGTCTTCTTCTAGGTCCCCTGTAGGGAAAGCTCACCGCAGAATCTCTAAGACCCATACCCCCGAGAAACTATCGGCACCAAGTACGCGCATGATATAAATTGTTCATTCTGATCGGGTCGCCACTCTCCCACAATGAGTATTCCCAACGGCGCATGATATGCTTCCCCTCATCCACCCCTAGTCGATACTTCCACTCTGAGGCTTCTACCACACCTGAGGAGCATACCGTTTCTGCTATAATCCTAGTCAGTAGCTCAGCCTCGCAGCCCGACCAGATAAACCCGACTTTAGGTCGACCCCTCACCCGATCGAAGAGGGATTACCCAGTGCACTCTGAACCCGGATTGGCCTCCTTCGACTCTATCCCATGACTTCACCCGCCTCCATCTGTCCTGAAGGCCCCACCTGAGAGCTCTGAATGGTGATTGAGCTCCGAACTCCTCCCCAATACGGCTAACTAGGTCCCGCGAGTCGGGCAGGGTGGTGCTCCGACTCACCATAGAACTCACCGCCGCTCTCCTTCCGTAAGGAACTCATCTAGGTACTCATCCTTTCCTCCATTCCTCCTCCTCCCCAACTCGAAAATCCTCGAGAGCCCTGCACTAACCCAGAACAAATCCTCCCCTGGGACCCAAATGTTCACGGTTTGTCAAGGGGCCTTCCTTCTAACTTTAACACTCTGGGGATCCACCAATAATGCAGGATGGGAGCCTGTCGATCTACTACTGCCCTCCGATCAGGAACTGACGGGCGTAACTTAACCCTCACTGGGGAAGTGGATCTAACCGATGTTTCTAAATATCAAGACCCGACTCTAATGCCCGATCACCGGGTTGCCTGTGAGGATCCAGAAAGCACTCGCTAGAAATTGGGACGAGGTCAAGAATGACAAAGTGCTCCCTTCCACAATATATCCAAAGGTAATCGCTGGGAATGATCTGGGAGGTGTAAGAGCCTGTTACGCCACTGATATATTATCTGTGAAGCCAGAGAACCCTTTATGATGCTCCCCGCTTCTAAATCTCTCGATAGTCGCTAATTTTTCAAGCTCGACTTCTCCACCTGGGCCACCGTACCGGCCAAGCCTTCCATGCATGAGCAACCCATGGTTAGTCCATCATAACACGCTAAATATCCGGGAAAAGATCGCCAAGCCAGGTCTAACTCGACCACACACCTGGGAAAGACTGAGACCGCTGATAAATGGAAGTCGGAGCCCGGCCTCATCCTGCGACCCCTCACTAGCAATACGCCGTTCGCCTCCGTCTTAGGCGAGTCAGGAAGCCCGTTAACAACCTAAAGTCGAGGGTTCAGAACCGACATAGACATCCCACGCCTCATCTCTATTCTTTAAAGTACCAGACAAAAGCCTCGACCAATGAGAGGTCGAAGTCAGATGTGGTTCAACATGCAAAGACCATCAAAATACTAATGAAATTGAGGTAGATAAGAGCCGGGGGCGCCCGGGTAAAATGAAAACATTGCTTGACTATGGCTGGCACTGTGGGAAATGTAAAATTTCTACTGCGGGAGATGCTCACGGTAAAAACACAATCGTTATGGTCCCCATCCGTTGTACTCATCTGCCCTATCCATCAACTTGAGGTCAATGTTATCCGGCACCTCATGTAGCGTGCTTTTAACCTTCCATCGTTAGGGAAGCAATGATGTCGCCATAGATACGGCCGCCGGGCGCCCCTCCGCGACCACTGTGGAAGCTTTCCTAACCCCCGGCCATTCATGCGCATCAAGAGAGAAAAGAGAACGAATATTAGGGACTAAGCCATATACCACTTGGTACTACAGAGCAGTCTGACTCCTGCACCAACCGGGCCAAATAGGTTTTAAACCTAAACTCCCTACCTTCCAAGCCTTTTACAGCCAGAAACTAGTCACTCACCAAGGTCCAACTTTACTAAGGGGCGATGATGGTTACCTGCAGAATGGAGTGCACGAATGCTTGCAACAATGGCCCGTGAACGAATGCAAGGTTAGACCAGCCTATTCGCAGCAGATGGTCACCGAGAGGAAATCAGATAAACCCAAAGTAACACAAAAGGGAAAAAGTAATAAACTGAAGAAGCCAATATACCTTATCGACGCTTAAGGCTCGCAAATCATTAATGTGGGACCACGACTAATCGCCTGCCTCTTTATGATTTCAACCATTGCGACGCTTCACGCGCTAAGGCACAGTAGACAAAGGTGGACCAAGCTTCGTGGGCCCTTCACTGCAAGTAATTGCTAATCTACCACCTGCTAATAAGCTATATAATATTCAACTCAATTCCCACTAGTAGGATGTCCGACGCGTCATACACGTAATCGCACAAGACACTAAACCGTCAAGGAACTGCGATTTTATTAATTGCACCAAAAACGTGTTCAACATTACATAGCGATGCTTGTTACCAAGAAATCATATTACAATACGTCCAACTAACATCTCGTAATCTTACAAGACACTGAAATACAAAAAAAGGCAAAGCATCCACCACTGAACCGGGTGAAAGAAGCCATCACGGGCTTACAAGAAAGAGGCAAAGACGGAGATGGGGGCCGGAAAGAAGGGAAACTTGAGGAGATCCCGCAGTTCGGACAAGGGGTGTCCCCTGATGTGTAGAGAGGATTCCATTCAAGTCAGAATCACCACCTGCAACAATCTCGACCCACTAAAACCACAGCCGGGCCCGATCCATGCTCGAAAGCACGCAAATAATCTATCACAATCATCCTTCATCCCGCGATCCCCTAACAGAGTCTCAAGAATCGCTCAATTACCCTTCTCCTCACGGAGGGAACACAGATAACCAATGTGGCAAATCATCATCGTCACCCTTTAGCCTTTATGCAGGTCACCTCGGGCCTCGTGGATCGACCTCAAGCAACCCGCATAGCATCTAATGCAAGCCAAAAAGTTACAAATTTCACATTGAAATTCAATCAAAGATTGATTGTCTAATGCTCCCCATGATATGATCTAAGCTTGTCCTTTTTTTTTTCCCGGGACCGGGACGATCACCCACCCCAAGAAGAAAAGGGGGCATCAGGCACAGACCTGAGCTTGGTCCCCTAGCCAACCGGCCTAAATTTGCAACCCCCGACGCACCAGTCTCTAGCCGCCCAACCTGTGATAGTGAAAGTAGCCCAGAACTCCTGAGGCCCTCCGACCGGTGCCGCTCACCTGACGCCTCCTTTCCTGATGCGCCCAGGTGCCCGGATGTCTCTTCACCCGGATGCCTCCTTTCCCGGTTAGTGACTTTACCGAACGAAATTGCCAATTGGCTCTCCATGATGTAAACATATGTTCTCCCAAGAATCAGTCACCCCGCCTCCAATGGAATAGTGAAAGCTGCTCCTAATGCTGTTGCCGAGAAAGCTACATAAAAAGCATCAAGTCATCCTTCCCGAAATGAGAACCACCTTCCCCTACCTTTATGGGAAGAAATCGTCCACTCTCCACGAAAGGAAGATCCCCTTTCTCCCTCCATAAAAGAGAAAAGAATCACACCAAATGGGGTATAACATTCTTAATTGAGATAACTGCTGTTCTGACTCTCAATCTTCCAAAAAAAAAGAAGCTAACTTCAAGAGTCTGAGGAATTGAGGCAACACCCAAATCGTCGCCTTTCTGTTTGTTTTGGTAAGCTGCAGCTTATCCGGGGTGAATGCCCGAATATCCACTGAGGTGAACTCCAGATCATACTCACCACTTTCATTCTCCACTCATCTCCCACTGTGAAGCTCAGTCCCTCCCGCCTCTGCCCACGCTCGAGGGGGATGGTGGTAATTGCATGTGATTGGCAAGGGAAAGGATGATCTGCATGCTTGTCGTATTTTCAGAAGCTAGGTTGAGAGTGAGATGGTGTATTCGATATTCAGTGGCTTCTTCTTCACCTTTCTATCTCGCTTTGTACTAATTCATTTTCACTGTGAAAACAAGGGATGGATCCCGCTGTTATTCTTTCATGTGGTTCTTCGACCTCTATTTTCTCTTCACATTTCTTTCCTTTTCTAAAATTCTCGATTATGAGCACCGCATAAAATAAAGAAATAAAGGAAGAAGATAAAGTCTTCCACTTTGCCTTTAATGAATATAATCTGCATATATTTCATGTTAGTATACCTTTTAACAGATCTATATGTAATGTTGTTATAATTTGAGGAAGCTTCTTATCTATGTCAAGATAATCAACCACAAGACAACTGTATGAATTTTAAAGATTGATTTTGTATTTTTTATATCATTAAGGTTTTAGTTTGTTCGCCAAAGTTTATGTCAGGTGTACCTCACAGGTGTATCGATGGCTGGTTGCACTCCTATGTTTGCCACTGGGAGGCAAGCCTCGATCTGTTTTCTTTCTCAACTCTCTTTGGTGATTTCATGAATCAAGTGATTAAAGAGGTCATAAACTTATATATGTTTGTCTCACAATAGTATCTTTTAAAAGAGATGGTTTTGATTTTTTTACCGCTTTTGAAGGTTGATGAGCTACAATTAAAAGGGGTGAATGTGACCATGTATAATGGACAAGTAAGCTTGCTTTCATCTCTCTGAGTTTTTTTTGTTAGATTTTGGACAATGAGTGAACCAAAATTACAAATGAGAGTGGGTTAGATTTTTCAGGTGGGTCATCACTGGGTTTGCGGGTCTACCGAATTATTGCACGATATTCGGGTTGACATTCGCCTTAAAACTTCACCCTCATTTGTGCAACCAAGGGACTAAGCATGGGGTTGAGATGCTTAGTTTTTTCTTATTTAATTTCATTATGAGTAATGTTTTTAAAGAAACTAGAAAGTGAATTGAATTTTATATAATTATTTTTTTCAATTTTCAATTGGGAAGGGTTGAAAAATTTTTTGAGCATAAAGAGAACTCCTAAATACATTTGTTGTAGGGTTCATTTCTTGAAATATATTTTTACATGTTCTAATTTATGAAGCTGATGATTTTGAGTTATCGCTTAGGGTTGCCCAAAAGGGTATTTTTACACCTAAGTGACAACCCTAAAACTCTTTGCTCGCTATCTGTATAAGGGAATCACATGTCTAACCTCAAATCATGTTCTGTCATTAATTCTATATTTGAATGTAATTGTAACAGTAGCTTAATTTTAGCCTTACCATTAACATGTTTACTAAATTAGACTCGCAATCACCAGAGATTTAGAAATTTTAACATGAAAGGTATCGTGTCTATTACTTTACATGGTATCAGAGCTACAGATCTCTAACGAGTCACCGATCCAAGTCCCTACCATGTCTTCCTCCTCCGATCAAAATCCAAACTTTAATCTCCACACCCAACCTCCTTCCGTAGCAAATAAATCACTCATTGCACTCAACATCACTGCCCAAATCAATGAAAAGTTAACTCCCACCACCTTTCCTCAATGGCGGTCAATTTGAAGCAATTCCTCATCGTACACCTACTCGACTATGTCCAAGGCACCTCTTCTGTCCCTCCGGGTACTTCCACCGATGAGTCACAAGAAGACCAATCGGGCTCTGCCAGATAAACTGATCTGGCGTATATTTGAGCATTCCGCGATCCTCTATCACCCCACTGTTGCTACAGATAAACCCCTCCATGATGTCGACAAAGCTAAAAATTTATATGCTACTCGATCTCGGAACCCAGCTATGCAATTAAAGGAGGAACTCACCTTAATCCAGCATGGAACTCATCAATCACAGAATACCTCCATGTTGTAATAGTTTTGGGCTGATGAAATAAAGCCATTATCGATCATCCAATTTCATTGATAATTCAACTCTTTATGCGCTGAATTACTTTTAGCCCAAATTTTCTAGAGACGCAGTCGCTTTATTCGGCTCGGGAATCGCCATTAGCCTTTAAGGAGTCAGACCTTGGTCGGGACATGATGCATATTCAGGCGCTGAAGCCGCAAATACGACCGGTTGTTTCGCCAACTTCACGAAGATGAAGACTTCGGCACTGTGGGGAGTCAACGTCCTTCAAAGAAACATGATTCGCCTGTGCAGCCTCTAGGGACCTAACTTAAGCGTAGTGAAACTTTAACGGAGCCCAACGCAGATGGTCATCACGCCTCCAATAACATCTTCGGGAGGCCCAATTTATTCCAATCGACGCTACACTCAAATGCCACCAGGATCGGGCCAGCCACATTGCCAAGTCCTATCCCTCAATTCCATTCTTAGAATGTTTCATCAAATTGCGGCTATCGCATCTAATGGAAGGATAAAAATCGTTACTTGATTCGGGCCGCTTTCTCATAATATCACCAAGATCTTTCCAATTATATCTGATTTACTTAATATGATTGAACCACTGAAGTAATTTATGGTCTGCAGTTTGGCAAGCCTCACATATTGGTTCTTTGGCTCTCTCCTCACCGAACTTTTACATTGCATGATACTCTTTGTGTTCCAAACCTTGGCAAAATTTAACATTCATCATCTCACCAAACAGGGCATATTTTATGAATTAATCTTTATTTTTTATGAAGGACAAGATCTTTGTAAGATTTTACTTGTAAGTGAGGAAAGCGTAACTATGGAATCTACACCTTCTCGAATCAATAGTAGCATCAAAAAGGTTGTTAATGTGCATGAACTGATTTCATTGATGGATATAAGGCTTTGTAACTTTATGAAATGTTCATCATCTTGTTAAAAAATTTTCTTCCTATTTCATCGACTAAAACCTGCCTCACTATGTCATGTTCTATCAATAAAGCTCATCAATGAACTCTTGGGCTTATGGTCTCCAAGTCATGAGTCACTAACTTATTTACACCGATGTGCGGTCCTCGCTTAGTTACATCGAATTGATGGATCAAGATATTACCTGATGGTTTAATTATTGAGCAAAATGAGAGAGGAGCCATCCTTTAATGGTCACTAAATCCGCTGTTTCTAAAATTTTTCCAATATTTCAAACTGGCCATTGAAACCCGCTTCAAAAATCAATCAAAACACTATACCCGACAATGGTGGTGAGTTGGTCGCTGAACGGTAGTCTCCTACTTCATGGCATGGTAATCACGCACTCCCGCCCCACACACACCGCAACAAAATGGTGTTCTCAACACGCCATCGCCATCTCGTTGAAACAGCCTTACACTCCTTCATGATGCCCATCTTGATTTCTTCTTATCGCCTTATGCCTTTCAAACAGCTTCCTACCTCATAAACAGACAAATTCTCACCTCTTCTTCAAGAAAATCACCAGTCCTTTTGGTCAAACACCAAACTATGAAATTAAAAATTTGGATGCATTTGTTATCCTCTCACACCTAATCTCTATAACTTAAATAAAATGCAAATAAACTAAAGCCTATCTTTTCCTCTACTATTCACCAACCTCGCTAAAAATGCATTGCCAAAGTCTCAACCTCAAACAAAAAAATTTATCTTCTCCCGACACGTGCTGTTTGATGAAACCCAAGATCAACTGAAATTTCTTCAACACCCGGGCCTTCCGTGCTAACCCGTAAACCTCCGTAAACCCTCCCCATTTTCCTTTTCTATGGCTCCACCGGGGCCAAGAATGCCATCATCATCATGCCACAAGACCAACATCATTGCAACCTCGTGCATTTAATCCCTCCGGTTCTTTACTCATGATTCCTTGCTCGCTATAAATCATCCCCCATCTCATTCGAATTCTCCTTTAGATGATAGTTGTGGATCAGCTTCTCCCTTTAAATCTTCCAGATCCCACTCTCCTATTCCTAATCCAGATACCCATCTCGGTCCAGATTTTTCTCCATCTTCGATTTCCACAAACCTCCCCAAATTGGGATACTCCTCCCACAGATTCCATAACATGACCACAAGTGTCACGAACCAAATCTTCAAACCCAAACAGATCCATACAATGTCCAAACATCCTCTTCCCCAAACCATCGAGCAACCAGCGGTGGGAGCTGCCATTTCTCAACCTCACCGGGCGTGAGGCCAAGCGTCCACCGGCGGTCATTGCTCTAATGAAACACGGGACTGGGGACCTAGTTTTACTAATTTTCAAACCGCATGTTCGGGTCAGGCGGGTCTTCCCAAGTAAAAGGCATGTCGATGATCCATGGACAAATTCAAAGCCCGTCTTAGTTGCTATGGTTATGATCAACGCCTCGGGTATTGATTACAAGAAAACCTTACTCGTGGTCAAAACCAAGAACTATTAGAAACTCAGATATCTATCGTTGTCAAGGAATGGCTGGGATTTAAGGTAAATGGATGTCAACAATGCCTTTCAAATGGTGCATTAATCGAGACTGCTTTTATGGTACGAACCCCTGTGGTTCAAGGACTCATTCAAACTCAACTATGTTTCGCAAAGTTAAAAAGGCGTATTTATTTAGTTTAAACAGCCCACTCCGCTTGGTACACAACACTCAAAATGCCATTCTTCACTGGTTTTCATACCTAAGGTCGACTCTCCTCATTTGACAAATAAGGCTCCACCTTTGTTATTTCGGGTTTATGTCGATGATCTTGTTATTACCTAAATAATTCACTCCCTTGTACAATATTATTGCAAATTTCAGTGATATAAGTTTTCTCAAGGATATGGGTCTTCATTTCTTCTTGGGGATTAGAAGTAATCTCCACTTCATTTATGATTTCTTCACAACATAACAAGTTCGTGATCTTTAGCCAACACAAGCATGATTTTTGGTGCTAAAGATGTTCCCAACCCTCTCTCTACAAACTTAATCCTTCAATTGATCATACACTTCGCTTGACATCCGAATTTCAGAGAATGAATGGGTCACTTTTGATACTTCCCTCTGACAAGTCTCGACATCTCATTTTGGTACAACAAACTTTCGCTTATCTACAAGCCAAACTACAAATCACTAGACAAAGAACAAAAAGGCTTCTACTTAAAGCAAACCATTTTTCATGGTATGCAGATTCACAAAGCTGGTCTTCCCATATTAAGAACATAATTCACAAAGCATAATGGAAGGAAATGGGATGATCAGACACAACCTCTGCCTATATAAGTTTTTTGGGCTCTAATCCCATTTCTTGGAGCTCAAAGAAACAACAAGCCGTTGCATGATCCATAATAGAGGCTGAATACCGGGCCCTAGCCAATGCAGCTTCCGAGACAATGTGGTTGTCCACTCTTCTCAAGGAACTAGCATTTCAGTTACTGGGATCACCTCCCAACTCAGCTTTCAGGATAACCTGAGCGCACACATATCGCTTGTCCCCGCCAATCATTCGCGCATGAAACATATTCTCCAAATCGACTCACTTTCAGGCAGGACTTAGTGCATAAAGGAAGTTTCCAAGTTAAACATGTGCATACTCAAGACCAACAACATCTGTTAATAAAGCTACTGTCAAGACAACACACGGAATTATACGAACAAGATCATACTCTTTACTGATGGTGTCAATTCATGGGGCTTATAAGGGAAGCACATGCCCAAATTTCAAATCATGTTCTATCATTAATTTTATATTTGAATTGGGAATTGTAAAGGTGATAATTTCTTTATTTTTTTACCATTAACATGTTTACTAAATTAGACTCTCAATCACTCTATATATATTAGAAATTCCATCAATGAAAGGTATCGAAAAATCTTATTACTTACAAGTCAATGATCTTAGCCAACTAATCTTTTTTTTTTTATTAATGCAGTTATATGGATTTGTGCTTTAGAATCATTTGAAACTGTTTTTTTTTTTTCTTATTATTTATTTATTTTTTTGGCATTTGGTTTTTTCTTACAAGAGGCTTTGCTTTTATTACTTGATGTCACCACTTAATCCACAATTTTCTACCGTGAGGTTGAAAACTCGTCTCCATTTTATTACGTAAAAGGCATGTTGCGCTTTAATTCCTTAATGATCTAGTCTCCACTTGTTTTATTTATCATTTTCCTTAGCTTTGTTATCTGTCACTTGCATTTTTGGTGACATTGAATTATCTTCAATTGTTAAATGGCCTGGTTTGAACTATGAGCAAGACATTTAACACATTTTTTCCCTTCACTATCAACTACGGGGTTTGCTTCTAATTTATTCAGCCTATGTATCAAGCAAATAGCTTTTCTTCAAATTTGTGGTGCAGGCTATGCTTTATTTGCAACTACCTTCAAGTGGATAGTCTTCAAATGAAACCACTACAAATTGTCCTTAAAAGTCTCTATGAAACCGCTCTATTTTTATCTATAAACCTCAGGAAAGCTAGAAAACTAATGGAAACTGTCACGGCGAAGTAACTTGGTGAAGAAAGAAAATCTCATTCCTTCAAGTGATAGTCCTCCGTATGCGTTGCTCACCTTTCATCCGATCCACATTGAATTTCTTTTTCTTTTTAATCAAAGTTCCATCCTGAACACTTAAATTATGTAATGCCTTCAACAATGGTTGTCATAACATTACCTAATCACATGGCTTTGGATAAGCAACTCACAGAGACCCAGATGAAGGGCTTTTTTTTTCTTTTTTCGATAGGTAAAATGCAAAATGTATAAAACTTAAGGAATTGAGATATCCAAATAACATTCAGGATGCTTTCTTGCATCCTACTTATGGCACTTGCAATGATTTTAGGTACTGGATATTCTATCACAAGAGGCATGGTACCATCCACCTCGCTCACAATATAAATAGCATATATTTCTGAAGAAGTAACTTCGCTTCCTTTGTTAATAATACATGGAGCCGTGGTCTAAGCACCACCAACCTCTAAAACTCGGGGAGGTAAAATACAAGGAAATGGACACCAAATCATTAGGTGTGGTTGTTTGACGCAGGACAAGATTCAAAAAGCTAAAAATTTTTCAAATGCTTAAAATCTCTTTCGAGAGTATTCTACATCGATAATATTAAGATTCTCGGGGCACCGATTTTTCCCAAGGACGATGGGCTGCCACTGCTTGAAGGCTTTACAAAGAGAAGGATTCGATCTCCAAACACATCACTGCACTGCCATGACATAAAAGTTACAATCATGTACATTTTCCTTTTTCCTTTGTGTTATTACGGACCTAATTAAGGTTGTAACGTCAATGTCCTAGGTTAACATAAATGTTCTAAGGAGGAGGAATGTTTTGCTGTTCATATCAGGCATATCTATCTCTCAAGAAGAGTTTTACTTTGTTAATATATAGAGTTAAACTAGCTTGAAACTTTGACATATAGAGTTGTAACTAGTTAGAATCCTAACATGTGTGAAGGTAACTTAAATATGACTATCCCTCCCGTATATATACATATTAATTCAATGAAAATAATATAAGGAATTATTTCCTCCACTTCTCTCTCGGGGTTGTTCACTATTGCATTTGAAAGCCTGTAATGGAGTTTGAGAATTTTTTCTTCAACAATCTAGGGTTATCTGAGGGTGGATCTTAGAAACACCCACCTAGAGGGAGTGGAGTCTCACCGGGTCAGATAGAAAGTTCACGCCAGCACTCAATCCAGCCAGTCGCAAAACCGACGGTCCGATTCCGCGCATGAAGCCCAATGACCGTTGCAAGCTTTTGGCAGCTCCACAAGCAACGCGCATGTGGACGCGTGGGGCACTATTCTGACCTCGGGCTCCTCCTCCGTAGTCAGTTCGCAATCAACATGGCCTCGGTACACTCGTTTCCCCGCTTTCGTTACTGGATCTAGTAGTTTTAGTGCTTTTTGTGTCCTACAACCCCTTTTTCCTAGGGTTTCTGCTTGATTTTTCCATAATATGAGTTCTGGGAGTGCTCTCTGCTCTTGATCTTCTTCCTGTGGTATCATAATTAGTGATTCAGAGGAGAAGAAACTAACACCAAAGCTTGAAGTGGTCTCGATGATGTCTAAAATCACAGAAGACAAACTAATTGGTTCCAACTATATGGAATGGAGCAAAACAATTCGAATATACATCAGGAGCGTACGTATGGGCGGTCACCTCACTAAGGATCCACCAACCGATGATTCGAAAGAGCAATGGAGCTAAAATCCGGTGAATTCCATCACAGTACAGTTTATTTAATCACCGGTGGGAATTTGTTAAAGAACTAATGGATTATTTGGAGTTTGTGTTTTCTGGAAAGGGGAATGTTTCTTGTATATTTGATGTGTGTAAAATATTCTATCGATTAGACAAATAGGATCAGTCTCTCATAGAATTTTTTATGAACTACAAAAAGATATATGAAGAGCTTAATATGCTTATGCCCTTTAGTTCAGATGTCAAAGTTCAGCAAAGTCAACGAGAACAAATGATAGTTATGGTATTCGCCACCTTCCTTTGAGTAGATCGCCTAAGGCCTAGATTTTGTCCGGGGCCTCAGATATCATCTCTAGAGACTTTAGCAGATTCTTCGCACTAAGGTGTCATCATCTTCCCTCATCTCGCCTACCCTGTATCCTGTGGTTTCGCACAAGTAATGCTCTTGTTGGACAAGTACTACTGGAGTCGAGAGGCAACAGGTCAGGAACAAGACTGTGATAAGACTGGGAGGACCCGGTTCCGAGGTTACTTGTTATTACCCCATTAAGTCTGAAGCCATGTGATATGAGATTATAAGAATCCACATACTCAAATCGGGAATTCCAATTTGTCTATATACTTCTATCACGAGGCATCGTATCGCTACTTCGCTTCGCCGAGGAATCCACCAAAGTTCCAATCGTATCACGACTACTGAGATCTCCATCTACTCCACCATCAGTTATTTCCGAGTCAAGTAACCCGAATAAATGCCTCAGATCTTCTTCATCTTCCGAATCGGTCATCGACTCGAGCGATCACATGATAGGTAACTCTAGTCTTTTCTTTACCTTCGGGCCACAACCTTCACCTTCCATCGCAAATTCGTCGATGGATCACAAATATGTGAGCCTGTCAATAATTGTGCTCACCCATTATTCCTTTGACACTTCTCGAAGCTATCAAATTTCTTTAATTCATGTCTATTAGCAAGTTAATTTGAGCACTTAAGTGTTATATCTCTTTTTTTTTCTTGATTTTTGTCTCTTTAGATCTGTGGAAGAAGTGATTATCGGGTAAGGCCTGTGAGTCTCGGTTTATACATCCTTGATCCCTAAATTTCAAAACCTATCATATTATAGAGTCACTGGCTAACCATTCGAGACAACACACGCGATTAGGGTCATCCGCTTCCATTATTAAAGAATCATGGTCCTCAATTTTTGAGTCAACTATCCTGGGACAGAGTCATGTTACACTTGTGAAACATCATCGCTCTTAGTTATAAATTCCTGAGTCATAAACAAGTTAGTGCTCCTGGAAGTTAGTCCATTCAAATGCGTGGTCCATGCCCGGGCCAGGTTCCCCAACCTGCTTGATGCAAGCTTGCCACTTTTGTTGATAATTATTCACTAACCGCTTTGGTTATGTTTAATGAAAATCGCTTCAGTTGTTTTCATTTTTTCGTGTCTTTGCTGAGATTCACTAATTTCATGTTCATGTTCAAAATCCGAGAGTTGATAATGCAAAGCAATATGTTTCGTATCAATTTCAATCCTTCATGCTTCAAAATGGCATCCTTGTCGACTTTAATGCTGATTACTCCCGTCATAATGGAGTTGCTGAGAGGAAGAATAGACACCTCATTGAAACTGCCAGAGCTCTATTATTTCAAATACATGCGCCCAAGCATTTCTAGGCCGATGCTGTTTCCACAGCTTGCTTTTTGATTAATCGGATGCCTTCATCGTACTGAATCGGGACACTTCATATCACATCCTTTCCTAATAAACCTTATTCCTATCGAGTCTGATATTCGATGTACCCGTTTTGTTCGAGATGTTCATCCCAGTATCAAACTTCTGACCGTGAAATCTTAAAATGTATCTTTCTGGTTATCTCGCCAGCGGGTATCGGGTACTATCGCCTCTAATCTTGTAGGACTGCTTCTTCCGAGATGCCAAGTTTCGAGAATGTCCCTTCACCCCGACCCACACTAGTCGTGGGAGGCACACCGCTAGTGTATACTATTGCCTCCCATGGCCCTCCCGTTTCCTCGGCCTCCAAAGAAAAGCCTCCTTATCACTCAGGTTTACACCACAAGATTCACCCACAATATTTTAAGTTCTCATCGGCTACTGCATTAGATCCATTCCCGACATGATGACTTCCGTTGCTCTTCGTAGCGTAGACATCTGTGTTCATCCAATTTCTCATTTTGCACCTATAACCATTGTTTCACTATGTTCCTTATTCTTTAGACTCTATTGTCAGCTTCAACACTTTCTTTGTGAAGCCTGGTTCTCACCTTGTCGGGCGTACTACGCGAATTCTCCAAGCTAGGCCCACTCAACCTGGTTGACTGATCTGAACCAAACCTCAGACGTCACTAGTTTGAATAACCAAATCCGTTTATCAAATACATTTCATTCTTAAATCTTTGCGGAAGCAATTTCAATTTAAGGCAAGCCCATAAACATTTACATTTAACAAAATGCATTTACAATGAAGGCCTTCTATGCCTTTTCAAAATGATTTACAAAATAAATGTTCAGAGTTTAAATTGTGTTTACAAAATATCAATATCACAAAACAATGTCATGCTCACAATGATGAGGATGCATATGACGGAGCATACTCCGTAAACTTTCTGAATGACTCTGAGCTCCTCGACCTTGGGTCCACTTTCAATCACTGTTAATCACTCGGTACCTGCGTATAGATAAAACTACACGCTAAGCATTTTCATGCTTAGTGGTTCTATACAATTCTATTCTCGCTCTAATTAATCAACTCAGGTAATTTTAGTAACAAGACTCTCAAATTCCTGATGATCAATGTCAACACAATACAATATACTTATTTCATATATAATCATTTAGGTTTCAACATCCATCTCAATATACACTTTCATATGCACAAATCATTTATAAACAAATCATGCATTTCATAATGTCACTATTTCTATTTCTTAAATTGTAATTATGTTTTTTCACCTAATTTGTCACAATCTCAGCCAAATCAATTATGTTCTCATTCTTTAACAAATTTAACCTATAAGCTTTGGTATACGTGATATCGTAATCACTGCACGTATCCTACTGGGCAGGTCGCATAAAACGTTTTATAACATAGCATGTCCCCGCTGAAGGCCACATTGGTTATTAAAATCAATTAGTGAATACCACCGATATGGTCCCCGCCGGGCTACCGATCAAGTGACACATCAATACAATCGCTCGCAGCATCGTATTTTCGAATTTACTGCATACCAATCTATCGCACGGCCAAACGTTAACATTCACTAAGGGCGCTCAAATCCTTTATAGAAAATATAGTATAATACGCATTTGTATAAACAAATATTTTCACAATCATGCAATTGTCATATGCAAACATCTCACAAATCACTTTCTCGATCAATTAAAACCAATCAATATGCTTTTCGCATGTAGAACAAATACAGTTCAAATCTTGAACGAGAATAGGAAAAAGGTAGAACAAACCAAAAATCGTCAGCTTTGATTCCAATCTTCTAATCTCGACTTAATGGTGGGCTTTCCTCCTCGTCAGTCTCTATCTCAAATTTACAATGACAATCACATATTAGTAGGTTATTCTAGAGCATTTTTTTTTCATCAAGGTTTATGTCTACCCGATAGCCCTTCACTCTTAAAAAATTCTGGGGACACATGAGCCATATTTGCTCATGCTTCCTTCAATACAATTATATATTTATGAGTCTATTTTTAGTGGTGGAACTTGAAACCATCTCATTGAATTACCTAAACACAAGTTACGGTATTTTTAATGCCAAACTGGCCTGGTATGCCCAAATTTTTCACTACACAACTGTTTTCTTCAATTTCAAGGGTCTTAACCTCTATAAATTGGTACGGTCCCTTCTACTTTTGAAGCTATGGATCTAAGATTTATTATTCTCCAATTGAGTAATCCAATTTGATCAACAAACTGTTACATTTTACATCTGAATTACCCAATTTGAAAACAAATGAATGTTCTTACACATATCTCACTCGACAAATTTCGGGAACTGGGGTTACAATTTGTACACACTTCCTCCAAATGTACTATTCCCTAGAAGTCTAGTTTACCTGCACTTGAATCACTCAATTTACGAGTGAAACTCAAATTATGGCCTAAATACCAAAACTATTCCAAAAACACATAACTATTTTTTCAGAATTAAACTGTAAATTTTATCCGAAATGTATACATCACTTCAACGAATTCTCTGGTCCAATGGGGTGTCTAAATCTGCACACCTTATTTCAGGACATTTGCCTCCTAGACGCTCAGTGTACCCAGCAATTTGAATAACCCAATTTGATGGAGAATGCACTGCTATGGCCAAAAACAAAACAAGTGGTTTGGAAAATTTTGACAAAGATCTCCTTTTTAAAACTCATCATTTCCTCTATACAAAACCTCCATTTCCAGGACCACAAACAAAATCAACCACAACCGAACTCAAACCAACAAAAATCACATTTGTTCAAAGTTAGGTTTCCTCTTCCCTAACCCGTAGATCAAAATCACAAAAGAGGGAAAACTGTGGCTTGTGTTTTTACCTTGAATCACTTGTTCTCAAAGCTCTAGTTCTTTCTTTCTTCTTTCTCTTTCCTTGCTGTAACTGAGCAAACTGAAGAGATGCCTCATCACTTCTCTTCTTCTAAAGCCCTAATTTTCCTCCCCTGCTTCTCAACACGTTGTGAGTTCAAAATGCAATAAATGCTCTTCTATAAGGCCTTGTTTAGCTCCAATCTATTTTTGGCCTTTTAATCCATTTTTGACTTAAGTCCTTGATGTACTTCTATCGTTTCCCATTATTCACACTTAAATATTTATTATTTAATACTTATGACCCTTAGGTCGTGATTTTTAAAATTCTTTATTTTTCCCTTTTTCAATGTTGGGTAAATTTTCTAAGTTCAATCTTTTTAAATCACTTATCAAATAAATCAATATTCATTTAACAATTTTCTGAAATACCCAAGTTTGGCTCAGCACTTATAATCTCGAAGATATAAAAAAAAATCTAAGGTATTTTTGGGCGTTACAAAGGTAAATATGATACAGAGGAGATGGATGCTCAATGGGAATGGATTCTTGAACTTGGTATAGTTACTCAATAGGAACAGTTTCATCGATGTCGTCATTCTCAGCCAGGTGGTTAATCCGCATGGTTCAATGTCATCAAAGCACCACTGCGGGCTAAAGCGGGTACGCCAGACTCATGGTGTGGACTGAGCTCCGATACCTTTCCCGCATTGCTAAAATGACATATGTTAGGCTTTTTATTTCCCTGACTGCCACTTATAATTGAGATCTTCATCAGCTTGATATTAAGAACACTTTTCTTCATGGCGATCTTCAAGAGGAGGTATATATGGAGCTCCGGGACTAGTTATTCTATATAGTAATCTTGGTGATAATAGGGTTGAGTGTTTCACAGATGCTGATTAGGCAGGGTCAAAGGAAGATAAGAGATCCACATTTGGTTACTGTGTTTTTGTTAGTGGAAATCTAGTCTCATGGAAGAGTAAGAAGCAAGGGGTTGTTTCCCGTTCAAGTGTAGAGTCAAAACATAGAGCAATGACACAATTAGTGTGTGAAATTATGTGGCTTCATTAACTCTTGATGGAAGTCGGCACTAAGACTGTGGTCCCAGCAAAACTTTGGTGTGATAATCAGGCTGCTCTTCATATTGCCTTGTATCCTATATTCTATGAACGAACTAAGCATATTGAGATTGAATGCCACTTCGTTCATGAGAAAATACAACTTGATTTGATTTCTACAGGATATGTGAAGATGGGAGAATAGTTGAAGTTAAAAAAAAAATACTTCTAATAGGATATTAAAAGATGAAGCAATGGACTTTGGAAAAATTAAGAAGTCTAGGTAAGGATTTGAACCAAGGATTTATTTTAGCTTTGTTACTAAGTGTGCTTGTGCAATGATTTCTCTCATTTTGATTCTATAGAGCTAGATGACATTGAAGTTGTCCTATTGTTTCTGCTTGTACATTGATCTAACCTTTATCAAAGGGCTTTGAAATAAGAAAGAAAAAAACAAACAGGAGTCTATTTCAAGATATTTAATATTTCCACCAAGTTATTTATGGTAATTGATTTAGATTTACAAAATTAATTCTGCTTTCCTTTGATTTTGGTTCTGTACTTCAGGAATGGGATCACATGTAAAGGAAATTAAATGTCTTGACATCTTGTGTGATGTTATTCACAAAATTGTATGAACTATATGGCAAATCGACCATGAACTACTATTTGGTGCACTGCTGTCTCAGTTGAGTTCCAACTGCTGTTAGAAAGAAGACTGTTTCATGTATTGGTAAGTTCACGTAAATTGATTTTAACCACATACTTTAAATAATTAGTATATTTTGAGGGCACAATATCTCAAAATTTTCAATCTCATTTTGATTCCTGCAATCTTACTGATCGTATCTGAAATCCATGGTGCCTAAGGGCAAATGCATTGCACCACCCATGTTCTGCTCAAGTAATTACATGCAGAGAATGATGTTGTTCCACATTCAAACATGCATACAGTTAGATTATTATTGGTGCTGTTTGTTTTTAAATTGTTGAAGGGTTAGTTTTAATTTTCATTATTTATTGCAGCTGAACCCATAAATGAATCAGTGATGAGGGGAATGATGAGCGGGGAAGAAGCCAATTTTCAAGAAATGAAAACACCATAAGAGACCCTTGAAGCTCTGGATTCTTCATCATCTTCTTAGAAGGAGTATTCGGATAACACCAAGGTGGTGTTTGTTTTTTTACTTAATCGAATGGAACTTTTGAACTTAAGTAATGCCGAATAATATATAATGAAGATTAAGATTGTTTGCTTATTTTTTAACATCGTAGAAATGAAGCAGTGGGATGACAATGAGACTCGATTATTTCAAAGTCTTAAATTCCTCCCTCGCTCTTAATAAGACGAGTTTGGTTTAATTGTAATCGGGTGTTTAGAGGGTTTGAGTTTATTTTTTCAAATCCGAGACGTGGTTCAGTACAGCACCCTTATCCCAAGCCTCGATTATATATTTTAAAATTAATTTTATTATTTTATTTTTATACTTTAATATAAATAATAATAATAATTAGAATATTTTTTAATAAATAATTTGATAGTATCATGACATTTTTTTATTTTTTATGAATTATATTAATTTTAATATAATAAAAACAAAAAAACAAATATAAAAAAATAAAAAATAAAAAATAAAAACAAAAACAAAATGTAAATGGGGCGAGTTTGAGGATTTTCTCATCTCCGTCCCGTTCTATTTAATTTTTTAAATGAGACAAGTTTGGAAATTGAAAAAAATAAACGAGTCGCGTCGGGATGGGGCCACCCTGCTCTTAAACTCTTCCATTGCCATCCCTAAGAAGGTATCGGGCTAGTTCTTCTCCTTATCAAGTAATGATCGAAGTTTTTCTATTTTAGCGGAAATTGATTTTTCGAATAGAAAAGCCAAATATTTTCACTTTCTTTTCTATTTAGAACTTTTTTAAAAAAATTTAGCAATAAATTGTGAAAATTTCAAAAAACAAACAACTTAATGCTGAAAGCTATTCATTAAATCAAAAAACAAACAACTTCTAAGTCTTTTTCTATATTTGTAGAGGAAACGGTTGAAGCATATGACAACAGCAACTAAGTTCAGGAGTGTGAATTTCAGACCCATTTTCGAGATGAGCAAGAGCAGAACAAAGAGTAAATCAAAGATGATTTGTGCTGATTTTATCTAAATAATGGTCTTATTTGACCAAAGTACTGAAGCTATTTAGAGATGAAAATGAATTAATTCTCTAATATGTGGCCCTAGTTCTTTAATTTAACATGCACTCAAATTAAATTAGCAAAAGTGTAGGTTATATAATTATCAAGTTAGTAACTAAAATTTTGCAATTTTAATTTTTTTAATGAATATTTAAAAATAATATACCAAATTTAAATGTCTTATGGAGGATCATGATATACCTATTTGATAGCAACTAATCGCGACTATAGGGCATTCCAAGGTCAAGGTTGGTGGCTTTGACCCAACTATAGTAATGATTTATAGTTAGATCCGATGGTCAGACTTATAGATCTTTAAACCATGAGCGCGTGGCTTAGATGTTTGTCATAACATTTATCCACACCACCTGTAGTCACACTATGTCGTAATTATATTCTATAGCTACATTATATATTACTTTTACCTAGGGTCAATGACCGCGGCTATAAGTCTTTCTTCTTGTAGTGTGGGGGACTATAACCATAATATTTATGCTAGTCCTATTATGTTCGATATTTCTAATTTGGCTCCTCATCAAATTAGAGGAGGACCTTGGATTTCATATTGCATCCTCTATCTTCTGCCATATTTAATACCTAAATCCTTATTTTTTTAGATTTTGATTGCAAATTGCGGAAATTCAGCTGTTGTTTAAGTAGTTTAATCTATACGTGATTTATCGGGCACTTGATTTACTCAATTAAATCACTAGCTTATTAAAATCAATCACTAATTAATGAAGTACATGATTTGTGTTCTGAACTTCAAAAAAAAAAAAAAGTTATTTATAGCCTTACTAACATTACTATGACTATATATATAGCGTGAATCTAAATATCATAAACATTTGTATTATTTTGCCTCAAGAGAGAGGGTAGATATAAAATTTATATATTTTAAAAAAAAATTAAATCCATAAAGATAAAAGCTTCAATCCCTTCAACTTAATCTTATTAGATTATTACATCTTTATTGTTTTAATAATCACCTTGAGCAAGGTTTGGGAAGAAGAGAATTGGTTTATGGTTACAAAGGTTTCAAGTCTCTTCCAGTATGGCATAATACTTTTATATAATTCTTAGCAAGCATCATAAAAGAAGCAGCAAATCACCAATTTTCCTAAAAGTTCCGAAAGGATTTGGGTTCAATATGAGATCATGCTTCTTAACACCCCACGTAATTCCTCCCCCATGCGGTGACAGTCCTGTAATTAGTGTTGTAAATGACATTCTACTGGGGTGACAACTAACCACAATAATTGATTGAATTTTTTCGCTCCTTTATTCCATATACCAAAGAGTTTAAATAACAACTGGAATTAACAAATCACTATTTCTTAGCTCACATCTCTAAAGAATAGATCCTAACGGCTACCATAAGATAGCCTGATTATTTGATTGAAAAAACCACTAATCCTAAATAAAAGAAAAGGCAATAACTGCTAAAAAATAGTAACTACTAACTCTACCCTTCATGTCTGATACTTGGGCTGCACATTAAAAATAAAAAGCTAATCAAACTCAACTTATTGACTAATTCAAAGCCCACCAGTCCCCAATACTTCAATCTGTCAATTCTGCAACCCCACTTCTTTTGAGGAACACCTTGTCCTCAAGGTTCAGGTTGAGAAATAAAGTACGAAACTCTTGGAAATGCATGAATCTCTCCCTCTTCATCTTGCCAACCATCCATCACTAGCAGTTGTGGACATTTGCACTTACGTCCCAATGTGAATTTCTCATCACATGTCACACCTTGAAATTTTTTTACCAATAAATCCGAAGATAGTGGAAAATATAAGATGGTTGTGCTTCAAATAAATTTATACAATATACTAGCATAAGAGAGAACCTGTTATAAACAAGATACATCCATTGATAAACCTCATAAACATTAATTATACAAAAAGGTACTTCAATTCTTATGAAAACCACCTGTGCCTTAGTCTTTCACACACTTTACACATCTAAATCCCATGGTTCTCTAATGATAACCCATACTAACAAGTGCACAAAAGTGAACATATGTACATCGTTTCTTCAAAAGGCTAAATTTCTATACAATACAAAGGCCAAAGCCCCAAAATTTTAACACGAGTAAAACCTCAACCAATCATCAATCCATGCAAAACTCAATCACTAGTTCCTGAGTAAGTCCTTCACCCGCATCTAAGTGTGGAAGAAAGATGGTGTGAGTTTTACAACTCGCAGAAAACTTTTATAATCATTCTTTGCACACCCTTAACGCTTCAATTAATAGCAATATATATGATGAACATTTGTAACCAAGAACAAAGTATGATATAATATCAAATATGAATGCATGGTTGCAATGTCTTCCACTTTGCTCATCGCATTCATTCTCTTCAACATGATTAAGTAGCTCTTATCATTCTCTTCCACAAGATAATCAGCTATAATCACTAATATAGATATCTACCCTCAATTGCTTCAATAGGAAATCGACCATAAATAATGACTATTCTAGGACTATCACCTAAAGACTAGTCTTTTCCTGTGTCTTTTGGGACTACAAATCCAAGGGCCAAACCAACCCTGTGTTTTTAGGGACTAAAACCCTGGGGCAGGACCAACCCCATACACCTTTATCTAGGTGTCTTCCTCGAGGGTTTAGGGATTTTTACCTAAGGACCCATGGTCCTCAAGGAGGCACATATCAGGAATATAACACCTTGCTTATCAACATCATCTTCCATTATCCATATATTCGCCACTCGCACAAATCATCCTTGATGCAAGAGCCAAACCATAACCGGCGGTTCACCACATAGAAAAAAAACCATGACTCTCAAATCAACGCCACATCTTAATACCATGTTTCAAAACAATCATGGCTGTCAATATGGACATATGATAAAGTAAAAATGTTTCATAAATCCATATCAATTATTAAGATGGCAATATATATTTAATGAGAACCATCAAAGATAAACAATAGAATGGTATAAAATTCCCTACCTCACTTTGTATTGGTCATTGAAATTCCTCTATGTAGAGAATCCCTTAGTTAAATCAAGGAACTAAAATAGAATGGTTCCATTTAGGTTTATTAACACAAAAACACACAATTTATACAATCTAATCATGTGACTCTTTACATTAACCATACTTTTCAATTCTTAACTTTTAATTAAACAAGCTTTCCCTATAATTAGCTAGATCAAGCCACCTCCTAGTAGCCCAATTAAATAACTCCTTTAATTTCATGTAAACTCAACCTATTAGCTTTAAGAACATACCTTCAATTGATCTCATATATAAATAATTGTACATGTGCGCGGACCACAATGGCAACATATACGAAAAGCATGATCCTTTATTCAGCATGTATTTATGTGTGTATATATGGTGTAGTGTGTTGTACAATAGCTACTTTATTTAGCTAAAATAAATGAAATAAATCTTATAATTGATGAGATTCAGCCTTGTAGTATTCTTATAGCTACTACATAATAAGAGGGTTTCAAGATGAGAACAAGCTGATTTAATTCAATTCAACTGTTAATAAACACCAAATCAGTTTCTAATCTCAACAATTTCCACAACCCACCTTGTTGATTTATTTTCCTACAAACAACTTAACCAAGTAATCTAGAATCTATTAGCTTTATCCTACAATTACATTTAATTCAAGACATCTTGAGATCAATTTTATTTCATCTAAACCAAGATATAGCATTGCAGTATCAACTAGTCATTAAACTCAAAACTACCAAGATCTCATACCTTTCTTCTTTTTCCTCACAAAATCTTCACTTTCTCTCTTTAAACTCTCTCTCTCTCTCTAAAATTCCAGATCTTAGATATAAAAGGGTCACTTAATCATCTCTTTTAGTCAAACATGGGCTGGCATGCTTAGAAGCTGCCACCTAAACCATATCCTTAACTCTTTCTTCACTTTAGTCCTTTTTCTAGCTATTTGTATTTTGTGGTTGCCAACTAGTCCCTTTTAGTTCCTAACTATAACATATCCCAAAGTGTTAATTTCAAATGTTTAAGCCAACACTAATTGTAACTAATCTAATATAAGATTAATGCATAATAAATCACAAGATGCCTTAAACCAATTTAAGCCTCTACTTAATATATTAGAAAAATTATTATGAAAGACATATTATCTCTATCTTAAGGTCTCAGATTACATCAAAGTTGAAGCACAAGCCTTTGAGTTCTCTGCTTTTCGCATCTCTTCCAATGGAGTCACTTCATGGTCGAGTTGGTTTCACATGCTTATAAAGAGATGGGATGAAGTCTTCTTTCGACAAATCAATTGATCATCCATCATCCTAGCCAAACTAATGGCCTCGTTTAATGTTTTGGGCTTAAACATTCGTATTCCTTTTGCAATTTCCGGTACCAACCCTCCCATAAATGTACCCACTAGAGTTTTTTTTGGGTCCATCCACTAACCTTCTTGCTCTACCTCTCAAACTCTTTTTGATAATCTATAGGAAAGGTTGTTTAATTCAATTTTGACATTGCTTCATCAAAGTCTCACAATCAAGAGGGCCAAACAAGACCACAATTTAAAAAAAAATACCCCAAGTGACCACCTTTCCATCCCCATGATATGTCTCGATGTAACCATTGCCACCATTGGTTATCCCCGCTTCCAAAAAAGGATGCCAAAGATACTTTCTATGTTTCGAAGTTGTAAATGACGTTTGTTTCTGGGTGAAAACTAACCATAATAATTGTGGCTGAATTTTTCGCCTTTATTCCAATATACTCAAAGAGTTTAAATAACAACCTGGAATTAACACCATCTTGTATTTCATAAGCTCACATCTTTAAAAATAGATCCTAACAACTATCTTTTTTTTTTTTTTATGGGTAAAAAAGTAGATATATTGAAAACCAAAACAAAGAGCCCATCACCATTGGAAATATACAGGAGTATACAAACAACAGTCGATTATGAATCTAGAGGAAGGAAAGAAAAGGGACAAGAAAACACCCACCAACCTCAACTATACCCACTAACCCTCATCTATAACCCATCCAAAACAAAAAAATCCATCAAAGAATTAGAATTTTATGTAATATGCACATTAACCCAAGACCGCAAATTAAAAATAAATGAGCTCTTTAGTTTATGAACTGATCATCGCTCATCGTCAAAAGCAACTTATTCTTCCTTACGCCTATATGGACCAAACAAGTAGAGGGGGTCGCCATCCACTCCTTTTCATCTTTTTTGCCCACAAAAGAAATCCATGCTGGGCATAAGAGCCGTCCCTTTAACATAGAAGGGAAAGACCCACCGCACTCCAACAATAGCAAGAAATAGGTTCCATGGATTTTGGCCTCTTGCAGAAGAGGAGATGCTCGACCGCCTCCTTCTCCTTTCACAAATTAAAGCATCTTATTGGCAGAGCCCTTCTTCTTTTAGCTAATCCAAGGTGAGAATCTTACCCTACGAAGCCTCCAACACAAAGAAACCCACCATAGTGGGAACCTAGGAATTCTAAACGGGTCTATAGGAAAAGGGTTTGCTTCAACCGCATTGCATTGCATAGTAACCATAGAAAATGTCCACCCTTAGCCTCTCTAAAAAAGAGTTTGTCTTCCATAGTAGGTAGCACCTTTTTGTTATGGAGGAGAAGGAGAAACCTCTCCAACTTCCTCTAACCAATGATTAAACTACTTAATGAAGAGGGGGATCCACTTTCCGCCCCCCAGCTATCCCAAACATTAGCCACCGAGGCCTCTTTATACAAATTAAAGAGTAACAGAAGGAAACATAGAGCAAAAGGCAGTTTCCCCACACCAAGCATCTTTCTAGAACTGCACCCTTCTACCATTCCCAACAACATACCCTACTCTAGGTGGGAGGATCCCATTCATTTCTTATCTCTTTCAGACAAACTAGTGTCGAGGGAACCCCTTCTAACGCCCATGCACCAACCACCTACATCTTTCTTAAACTTTAGCCAATAAATGTAGCTTCAATAAAATGTCTCTTCATGAGTGAAGCGCAAATTCCACTTCAGATAGGAAGACCTATTCAGCTTGAAAAGACCCCCTTACACCCCAAGCCCCTTCTTTCGCCAAACAACCACTAATTCTAATTAAAAGAAAAAAGTAATAACTGCTAACACTACTCCCTTCATGCTCGATACTTAGGTTGCACATTGGGAAAATAAAAAACTAATCAGAACACCCCAACTCCAAAACTATATATTTATTGTTCATTCACATATAGGCTCTTAAAATCCCACCTTTAAACCACACACTTTCAAAATTTATGTTTATGAATCTTGTTTGTCCTGATATGCTCACAAGAAGAATTAAACCACTTCATAAATCAAAATCTCAAAGGCTTAAAACCTTCCAAAGTATAATAAAATGTCATTGAACCAACATCTTCTAACATGATAAAATTTTTCAAAACTAATAATCTTAAAATGTAACATTCTAACAACATAAAATCCTTCCAATGAAAGTTTGCAAACATTAATTCCCAAAGCATTAAAGTAGTCCAACAATCCTAAGTCTTGTATGAGAAAATACCATTTTCAAAATAAAATCCTCATATTCTTTAAAATACACTACCGAAGTTTCGCAAAATATAGACTACCCTCCGAGGTTTAATGTGTTGGAGGAACCTTCCAACAGTCATATCTCTCATCCAAATAATTTGTCGGGACTGCCTCCTGGACCCATTCTCCTGAAAATCATCTTATGAAATTCCTTCGCAACCATGTTCGCTTTTCAGCCCACGGCAGGTGATTCCCAGCCACCTAATTTCTAGGTTACCCGATGTATGAAACGTGATTATGCCATTCAACTATTTTTATACCAATATATCAAATATGCATTAAGTATTCTCAAATTTGAGAACGCACCACATGTAATTCAACGAGCACAACTATCACCCAAATTAGCTCACTTGAGCTAAACACAATCTCATCTCCAATGGCCTATACACACAATTATATTTCATAGCCTATACACAAAATTATATTCCATATAATTGTGACATCATGTTAACATCTCAAGCTTATGCATTATGTAACACCCCGTCCCAAGAGGGTGTACCAGATGTGTAATCAAGAGGTATCTAGTGTTCTTTCCTGAATATTTTAGTGCCATAACAGGTGAATTTGAAAGTTGTTTTAAAGAATTGTGTGGCACTTTTTGCAATTAAGAAAGTTTTGTGTGAATTCCAATTGGTGAATTTTATGAAATTTTAAAAGGATAATAATAATAATAAATTACCATAATTATTCACGTTAGTTTTAAAATTTTGTATCTTGACGACAAAATCCTAGACTGCGCCGCAACTGGGTTTCGGTCTAGTAACCCAGAAAAGTTTTTATTCTTTAATTCAGATGGGCGAATATTTTACTTAATTTCGGGTGATAAATCGCCGTGATTCGTGGACGAGATTTTTACTTAAAATCCTTTAAGCCTGAATGGCTATTAAAGTTCATTTAAAATAAGTGAACTGAAAAGAAATAAAATTTTTCAGGATAGAAATGAACCCGAATAAGGTAATATAAATTATATATAAAAATAATAATAATAATAATAATAAGAATAAGAATAATTAGGAAAAAAAAACGAAAATCAAATGAATAAAATAGAAATGGCAGGAGAAACCTATTTAAGAGAGAGTGCAGAGTAGAGAGGCGTATTTTTTAATTTTTTTTTTATTCCTTTCTTTTGCTTCTCTTCGTATTTACGAAAATCTGACCAGAACTGTTTGAGCAGATACAAATTGGTATATCGCCAAGAGAGTCACGCGATGTACCAATATCTTAAAGATTTTCCTCATTAAACTTTAAAATAGAGAAAATTTGCCTAATTGTGTTATTCTAAGCCTAAACATAATGCAAATTCTTCTGTAGCCGTGAAAGTCGTAAACTTTAGTCCCAAAATTTTTAGATTTGAGTTTAGAATTTAGGAATTTTTTGGGAGATCTATGTCTTACAATGTATGCAATTGGGACTGCTTCTGGTAATAATGCTGAAATTTTAGGAGTATAGGGCCCCGGACAAGCTCCGGATGTAATTTTCGAAATGTTTCTTATTTTGCACTATACGGAAAGTCCCTTCAAATAAGTCGACCAAAAATGTGATAGTTTTTATGTGGCATTTAATGTGTATATTATTTTGGTCAATTTCACATCATATTATCAATGTCCATATCGAATGTAATTAAGACGTAAAGCCTGTTGGGACCGAAGCTTGCTCGACATACCATTTTGAAAGCCCTGTATGTTTTATGGTTAAAACGTTAAACTGAGGGCATTTTCGTAATTTGAATGAATTGTGTAGGCGATTTGAGCATAGACGAGAATCTAAGTGCTTGACAAGATTTGAAAGAAATTAGTAGAAAGGTGAGTACTCAAAATCATTTTCTAAAGCGAGTGTTTAAATTACAAGTTTGTAAAGTGCTTTGAAAATATAGATTTATAAAGCATTTTTTATTACCTCGATTGTTATACTGGCCCAGAAAAGTTCGATTTCGGTATTTAAGAGGCAGTTTTGGCTGGTTTGCAACCCTAGATGAAAGCACGACTCGGTTCGGTCGGATGTATTTCGGATTGTCGTGGCAAGGTTATGGAATATTATGACTAACTATATTGCACAGTGGCAATTTGGGGTTAGATCTAGCATATATTTATATAGTGGTCGCCCTCTGCATTCGAGGTATATAGTTGTGTGACTTAGTACACATAACGATAAAGTGTTGGTTCGAGGTTCCCTCACGAGCATTTTGGTTAGGGTTCCATTATGCTATATAGATCCACGCCCCGTGTTCATAGGACCATCTTAAGCGGGTAGTGTTCGAGGTTACTTTGCCGATGCCGGGTTAGGCATCACTTCTGGGTATTTGAAATGGGCCACGATGGTTGGTACTTGATTTACCGATTATAGCACTTTGGATAACCTGCTTGAAGCAGTTTTCAGCGGTAGAAATAGTTTTGAAACTGATTTCAGCGAAATTAGTTTTGAACGGAGTTTTGTGAAATAGTTTTGAGCAGTTTCAGCGAATTAGTTTCGAAGCGGGTTTTCAGCGGCGAAGCAGTTTCAACGGCGAAATAGTTTTGAGCAGTTTTGAAATGGTTTTTATATAGAAAAAACTTCAGTTTTCTCATAGCGGTTTGCAACCATTTAAATGCAGATTTCATATTGGGAGAGTGCAACGTGAGCGGCGGCATTTAGAACTTATAGTACTCGCGAGCAGTTTGGCTCACGGTTTGTTTTTAAAATAATTTTTTCGGAATGCGGTGCTGAAGCGAAGAATCTTTCGAGGATCTCGTCTGAAACGTGTTGTGATTATATATAAGATAAGGTGTAATTAAAACTAGAAAAAGTTAAAATGTGGCATTTTGTATATGTAAATATCTTTTGTAAAATATGCATGCATGGTTTTGAGAAAGACAGGTTGCGATAAACTTATATTGGATTGATCCTTATCTTATATTTTGATGAGGACCAGTCCTTTATTGTTGTAGTGGACATTTGGAAAACATTGGGAGTGTATTTTGTTTTATACGGGTGATTTTGTATTTGGAAGCGACGCGTGCGATCGTTATCTTTGCGGTTCGTTAAATCTAAATGTGTGATTTTGATGAAAAGTGAAAAATTTTAAAACGCGTTTTCCCAATACGGTTTTAAGCGGTTTGCGGTAGCTTCATGGTAACTTGTCGGTCAGGCGAGGCAGGCGAGAGTTCTTGTGAAGTTCTTAGACGAATTTCTGTCGCTAGGAAGGAGATTACGTCACATTAACCTACTAATTCCCATGTTCAAGCCATTCATTTCAACCAATCTCCATACACACACATGGGCGTTTTGGTCAATTCGAGCCAGCAGATTTGTTTTTAGCGAACGGTGAGTTTGTCCGTGGGCAACCCACTCACCAAACGTCGGTTCCTTTTGGTGGAACCGAATTCCATACGCATTTCCGGTCTCCTACTCACCAAAACAAAATTTATTTATAAATCATGGAAACAAACACCCAACGGCCCCTACAGGTCATGAATTTGTCGAGGTAAGGTTCAAAATTTCCACACTTCGGTTTCAAGATTTGGGACCGATCAAACTGCCACTCACGGTCTCAAACCAACACAAGCATCACAAAACACTTAAACAAAGGGTAAAACAAGTAGGATAAAACCCCTACCTCCTGAGTTTGTCTCGAAACCAGAAAGCCCAGGTGCCGCAGCGTTGCCTTCGCCGCGTAGACTTTAGCATGGTGTGTCTAAACTCCCCACTATGGAGTCGCGGTATGTAGAGCATGTGTGATATAATTCTTGTGAAGTAAAACCACACAAAATCTTTTTCGTGGTTGTGACTAACACATCCCACCCAGCGTGCCTAGATGTAAGGATTTCCACTAATCTAATTCAAAGTTTACAATTATTTTTATGTGGTAGGAGACTCCTTCTTTACCCATGACCTTTCTTGAAACTTAATCACTCGTAATGAAATTCAGAATGAACTCCTTTCATTCCCCTCTCCTCTCTATTATTGAGCATGTACCCACATACATAATATAAGATGAAAAGTAAAAACATCATCTTTCACGAGTGTAAGGCTTTTAACGTGAAATGCCTCAACCAAGTATCTGCACTCAGCACGTCAGGAATTCTCTTGTTCTTCTTCAAGCTCTGCTCTTGAAATCTGTATGGAGCATCATCCAAACCCTCGAATTTATAGCCTCGTGGATTCGATCTTGGAAGACTAGATAAGGGTGGATCATTATGCTAATATGACTCTGACCACACATATTTTCTATTTATTCTTTCCTTTAAGTTATCACTGTGGAAATAGGACACTTCCTGATCAAGTATCCTATTCACAATAGAATCCTAATTTGTTTCTAATTTTGGTTTGATAGCTTAGACGTCCGAATCTTCTGAGATTTGATCTTTATCTTCTTGCCAAATAGATCATGTGCCCATCGGATACTTGCTCCCAAGGTTCCTTGGCCTCCGAGTTAGCAAAATTTCTTACGTCCCCAGATCAGTGCGCTCTTAGGCGGGACTCTGCGAGTCGCCACGTCCTTGCCTTGTGGGACGGCCTTAGTTCAATTCTTTCCTAGTTCTACCTAGAAGAACACCGCCATTTCGTCAAATCTTCATCAAACTCGATCTCTGAAGAAACTATCTTCTAGCATAACCCTTGAGACAAAGATATGGACAATTTTAAACCCAACATTCTCCCTCTTTGTCTATGTCTTTAGCAAAAACATCCCTCAAAGAATGAAACAAGAAGATGTGACAAGAGGCACTTGACACTTTTGCGGTGAAGATTTTCATTTCATTGATTGTCTGCCCTTTTTACATGTTCGGCCATATAATTTTGAAGGGATCAAAAAAATAAAAAAATAAACTATCCCTTTTACCTTCCATTGACATTCTTTTGACTTCCCCCTTTTTGTTGAAGACTTAGAATGTAGGGGACCGAGGAGATAGCAAGTCCAGAGGCACTATGTCTCCACTTTTCTCACCATTATGTTTGAACATTGGTTGATCATTGGTGGTAGCCACTCCTGGCAATGGCGAAGGCGTGAAGACTAGCTGGCTAATGTTAGTCCCGAACACAGGTTCCATAGTCTCTTTAAGCTTGATTGCGGATGTGCTTGTCACTTTAGTCCTTGAATTCGAGTTTGGACTGGTGGTTAGGTCAGGAGCTGGAATAGGGTATGTGTCACGCCCCTACCCCACCTAGGCGTAGAGTGGGGACATGGCACACATACTGGGACCTGAGACTCTTTTTCCTGTTTCTTTATAATGCTGACCAAGACAAGAATAATTTCATAAAGAAATTAAAACTTTTCATATTACCACCGTGGTGGTGTTTTCAAAACAATACATATAATCGAGTCCCTTTTTCATGTACATATACAAATTATACTTATTACCAAACTAGTCATTTACATAATCAAATTTATCAGAGTTAACCGAAAACATCGCCGGTGAGCTCCGATCTCTAAGCTTGCCTCTGCGGTGATGTGAAATATCTTGTCTCAGTATCCTTGTCTCAATTTTCTACGGATCAAAAACCCGTGCTAAACATAGCTCGATGGAAAACATATCATGTTACTTGTACGCTGTAGTGAATACGCATGTCTGATACATATAATCTTTAACATAATAGAATGATAATTCTCTTGTACTTTTATCTCATATAGACTTTATTCACATGACTTATCTATGACATATCATGCATATCGCACTAACATTTTCATATAATCTGTCATATCATATTTAATACAGATATCAATGCAGATATCCTATTCCTACATACTCAAATTAGACTTGTCATATCTTGATACAAATATCGGGTTCATATCAAATCATCTCTCAGTAAAGTACATGATCTATAATTGATGGAAGGTACGGGGGTACTCTTAGATCGAGTCAAAGCGTGCTGACCTGATTCTAAGCATGATGATCATTTATTATATTCTTTTATATACAGGTTATTGAGATCATCTTATATAATTGTAACATCTTATATCTTATCATCGTCTATCAGAACTTTTGTCAGTATCTTTATACTTTCTATACTTGTACATTTTTCTTGTACTTTATCCCGATCCCATCATATACCGTAGAATCTGAGCAGAGACTTTTTCATTAGTACCCGTAGGTACATTACATAATAGAACTATTCACTTTTCTCTCTTACTATACAATACCCAGAAATATTATCTTGTACGTTTGCCTCATACATATTATTTAGATATTCACGTCCTTTTGTATCTTTTACGGGTTTCTTAGCCTCTTGTGCTATTTTTAAGGATTCTCATCTCCCTTAGAGATGCAAATCTATACCAGTACCAGTGCAGTTAAACGGGACTGAATTCCTTTTGTTCTTATTGATCATCATCCACATTTACGAGATCTATGATCTATTGCTCTATCAGGGGTCCTATAATTACATATTTCCTGCCTATCAGGTTTTATCATATTCGGGTCTATGTATAGACATATCTTGTTCAGATCATCTTATTCCTTTATAGATGATAGATCGAAACTCATAGTACTCGATGGTACATAGTACAATACAGAAGTATGCTAAGCATACTAGCCTCAGTCGTCTCTCCCGTAGGAGTACGTGTCAGACGGATCAGATAGCAGATCACTGCTTATCGAATTCAGAACTACACATATACATATACATATCCATTTAGCATTTCTATCATACGGTCACGGAACAAAAGCTGCAGGGGTATACTCTTGTATGAAACGAGTATGCTAAGGCATGATCCTTTAAACATACTGGTCTTCATTCATGTATCTTACGTTGTATTCACGTGTTCATTCTCTTATACTTTTCATGTTTCTTGTCAATATTGGATATTCTATTATTTACATATGTTGTTTATCAAATCTATATCAGATTCAGATCTATTTTCATCCATATCATTTGCAGGTCATCTTATTCATATCGGACAGATCTGGACATATGGTACTCGAAGGTGTACAATATAGTACAATACAGAAGTATGCTGGGCATACTAAGTCTTATTCATATACTTTTACATATAATGTAGTGTTGTAGCTCTTTTTATGCCATAATCTTATTCATGTCTCGTAGGAGTACATCGGACATATCGGATTAGGGATTGCAGAAGTAGGTACCTGTCTGATCTGAAGTATCTGACCATACTAGTCTTATTCATGGACTTTACTTATTAGTGTGTTGATCTACATATATAGTCACCCACCTAGATGGGAACCACCCGAGATGAGAGGAAAGATTGCAGGCACTCATAGGTGCAGTGCAATCTTGTATTGAGGCGTGTCGGCTTATATATAATGGGAGTGTCGTAGCGATTAATAGGAGTATCGCGGTGCGAGCAGGGGTGTCGTCAGCAGCCCCAGTCATCGTGCACAGCTCCGCAAAATGAGGTGTCGTTGCGCTGCGAGTGCGGGAAGCAGCGTACGAAGTGTTGTAGCACTAATCAAAACGTCCCCTCATTCATTCTTCAATCCTAAGCAGTCATACTATAATATGTATTTCAGGACACATTTCATATCTTATCTCCTCCTATCAGTTTTGTATCTCTATCAGGTCTTTATCTGTTCACAGATTTCTTGTATTGCTATCACTTATTCATTTTCTTTGCATTTATCGGAAGTTGATGTGTTTGTTCTATCTTATCTTTGCACGGACTATCATAACTCCGATCAGAGATCTGGGATAAAACACTTTCCTTAAGTACCTGTAGGTACATTACAGGACATAACTATCCACTTTTCTTTCTTAATGTTCGGTAATCGGATTCTTATCGTATACATACCTATTTTTTAGAACATAACACTATAACATATAACAGAACGGATTACTTAGCATTTATCTCAATTATTGGTGTACTTGTACACTCTGGTCTTTACCAGAACTATTATATGTATTTTTAGTGTGTGTGTGTGTATATATATATATATATATATATATATATATATATATATACACCATGTTCAATCCCATTTATTAGAAAATCGAGAATGGGCAAGACATGTATGTTTACCCTCATAGACGCTCCGAGGCGAAGCGAAGCTTCGTCTAGGCAGCGAGGTACAGTATAATTTTCCTTTAATATATAATGTATATACATATAAGGACCTTATTCGACCTTCTTAAGGTCTTTATTAATCAAATTCATAGCTTTTGGGGTCACAGAACATACACTTAACAATTTCTGGGCATTTTACAACTTCATGTATCGGTACTCGACAGTTCGATTGCAGTCACAGAAACATGGCTGGCCAAATTTTACGTCTTGATGCGGGGCTGAGTGCGATGCAGCACTACTTTGTATAGAATCTTAGGTGCCATGTGCAGGTACTGGTCTGAGACCACATTAGTACCGGTACATGGTATCGGTATAGGTGTGAGAACCACATTGAATCTGGGTCTTTGGCCCAGCAGGCTTGGGGTGGCGGTGTGGCATAATTCAATCAGGTCACAAGTTGTAGAAAAACCTATAAATTTTAGTTTGGCTTCTTTTCTTCCAGAAATCCAACTAAAATCACTTGAACTCAAAATACTTCAACGAAAATGACGTTACAATATGTTATATACTCACAAAAAACCTAAATCATGGATTAATTTGGGGTCTACCCAACCCAAACACAAATCAAGAAGAGTTAGGAGAGTTCCTAACTTCTCAATCCCAAGTCAACACCCGACAAAATGCATATAGTGGAAATTTAGGGTTTTCTTAACCCATACATAAGCAGATAGAAAGATAATAGGGTTCCAAACCCAACTTGAACAAGTATCTATACGTTTTAGACAAAGTTCCTTACAATCAAGGCTAGTTTCCATACATTTTAGACAAGTTCCATACCTTTCTTGCTTGCTCTCCTCCTCCTCCTCCTTCTTCTTCTTCTTCTTCTTCTTCCCTCTCTCTACAGTTTGCTCTCTCTCCATTTAGGAATGAGAAAATATCCTATTCAAAGCCCACTTTTGATCTTATCTCCCTATGTTCATAAGGCCTTGTTTGGCCATGGCATTTTTGCCATCTTTTCACATTTTTGATTTTAAGTCCTTCTATTCTTCATATTTTCTATTCCATCTTTCCACAAATTCCATATTTGCCTATAAACTTATAACTTTATGGCTTTTGGGTCCTTATGTGGTAAATTACCACTTTACCCTTGGCTTTATTAATAATTCCAGAGCTCTCGTTTTTATTTCCTGAAATTCATTTTAGCTTTTATTATATCCTAAACATGTCCGAAAACTACTAGGGTATATTTTGGGGCATTACAGCATGTGTACTCCCCCTCAATATCTTCTCCTTTAAAGTGGAGAATATGGATTCCTGAGCCTTGTTTTTCTTTAGCTCTTCAATAAAGGTGATGGGAACATAGGCTAGATTCAAAGTGCAGAAGAACCACTCTAGATGTCACATTTAGGCCTGTACGAGCAGGGCGAGAAGTTTTAAGAGGCACTAAAATGGGCTCATGAAGGAGTTCGCTTTAGGCCAACATTACAAGAGCAGTTCAGGCGAGTCAAGCCTTTGGAGAATTAAAACCAACAAGAAGTCCGAAAAATCATAAATAATATCATCAAGGCTATTGATGGTGATCATCCCTGCAATTTGGAAATTAAAGGGATAAAAACAAGGAAATTCGTGTTTTATAGTATGCTCAATCAGAGGCTTATTTTGGAAAATTCACCTTTTTGGTCAAGGCTTGATAGCTATCCATTATGGGGAAAATCATCAACTATCAATTTGGTCTCTTTTATAGTTGTTTTTTTTTTTGTCAAATTGATATCTTTTATGGTTAAGAATATCAAGGGTAAGTTTCCAATAAGGATAAGGATAATTACCTCCATGTTGGTTTGGTAATTTTCCTATTTCATTTAGGTAAGTTGGATTGTCAATGCTAAAATTTTCAGCAAGTTTTTCGTTTCTTTGCAGTCCTTAAAGGTATCTCGAAACTCTATATAAGGGCCTTTGATGTAAGCTTTCAAAAACAATTTGAATGAATTCAATACTCTTTGTGAGGTTTTTCTTCTCTTTCGATTCTTGTGAGAACTTTTGAGCCTATCAAGGTTAACCCTTGTAGTGCCAAACCTACGGCTTTTGATTCTTCCATAATCAAGGGGATGGGGTTCTTTGGTTCTTTTACTTTGTTCTTATGGCTTTTGGTTGCCTATAACTAATGGGACGGGGATGCTACATTACACTTACGACTCTTGATTCAATATAGTCAAGGGGACGAGGTCATTGTCAGTTGTGTTTGAAGGTCCTTGGGACAATCATCATAAGGTGGATCTCACAGCACCCAAAGAATACGAGGTTCACATCAAAAGGCAATAAGCTCCTCTCTCTGCTTGTGGATTCCTTGGTAAGTAAATCGATAACTAATGCTCACTCTGTAAAGACTATAGAGCTGATGCGAATTCATTGACCGGTACAGGCTGGCCGTCGGACCACGGGCCAAAATAGTTAGAAATTTGTCGACCCATATCTATTAGAATAGCTTTCAATTGTGATGACCATACCGAGGTTCACAGATAAGCAGGTCAAAATCTTGTATAAAAATGTTTAAAAAATTATTTCTAAATTTTACAATTAACCAAAAAAACAAATAATATATAAATATATAATAATCATTAATATATAAAATGATTGAAAAAAATATTGATAAGTTAAAAATTATCTAAAATTTATGAAGATATTTAAAAAAATCTTCAAAAAATAATTAAATAAACAATAATGTACATGTTAAATTTATTTTCAAGTGTAATTAAGTTAAGTATGATTAAGGATAATCTTCCAAATATTTTTTATAAAAGTATCTTAAATTTATTTGATATATGTATATTTTCTTTATTTTAAAAATTAAAAAAAAAACGGTTATGTTAAAAATATGTTTTGTTTCATTTTAAATAAAATCAAATATTTTTAAATATCCAAATAAAATATTTTTATTTGATATTTAATTTTTAAAAATTTATTAGTTGTTGAACATATTTAATATTTTGTTATTTTATTGAAAAATAGATTAGGAAAGAATGTAAACAATACTATATGTTTTCTTCTTTCCTAATACCATTTATATTTTCTTTTTCTATATATAATTATTACATATTTTCTATTTAAATTATTAATTTTTAAAATATTAATAACATAAATTTAATTATATTTGGAATAAAATTAATTATTAATTTCCATACAAGATTTTTAAATATTAAATTATCATATAAATTATCATCAAAAGTACATTTAAAATTAAAGTTAAATAGTTGAAACAATGAAGTTTAATATATTATAATAATTATTATTGTTAAAACTCTTATGCTATAAGATTTGACTCTGTTAAAGAGCCAAATATCAAATTTTGTAAATAAATCCTTTAAAATTTTCAATTGCTAAACTAGTTACTTAAAAATATTAAATAAAGATTTCGGGCCAATTGAGTTAATCGGGCCAACCTGGGCTAAACCCATATGAGTATGGGCAGCGGATCCAGGCGGTTGGCTCGGTTTTTGTCAGGTCATAAATTTTGCAGCCCGGTAACTAAAATTTAGATTCAAAATAGAGCAGTCCATCGGGCTCAGCCCATGTGCTAACTCTAAAGGTAGTCGGCATAATTGCGCTGGGACATGGCGGTATTATCTAGAGAAGTTCGATCTTGCCGCCCTTTGAAAGGAAGATTGTCCCTATGGGTCTGGCGCTGGTTCGGACTGCATAATGGTCTCTGGACTTTCTCCTTTATTTTCCTATCCTATTTCTCGGAAGGGACATCTCGTAGATGATGTCCTTCCTTTAACTAATAGTTATTCTCATCTTAGAAATTTGGAAGCCTAGAGATATTGGTGGGGTCCACAGAGATCTAGTTTTTGGGCTATAAGTATCCGTATATAAGCGAAAGGATACGTAAAGCGTTTTCGGATGGGATGCGTTGTCAAGCATGTCCCGGGGATCTTTGTTCGAACACAATCCTACCTAGGTTGAATTTTTTCTTCATGCCGATTTGAAAGAGAAAAGTGGTAAAACTCTTTGGAATAGTTGTACGATGAGTAGTTGGAAACTAGATGCACATTGTGATCTTATGCACGATAGAGTATTTGGAGGTGAGATGGGAGGAGCAGAGCTGGTACTTTTATGGCTGTGATCTTATTTTCCCTCCAATGATGATCGAGACCATTGAGTCTATATTAGACACTTCTTCTTCATTTTATGTTGTCCTCACATTCCCAATACTGATTGATGATGTTGGGAAAGAAGTCAAAGGACTGCCCTCGCACCATGATCTTATAGAAGTTAGGACTTGTAGGTTTCCCCATGTCCTTTAAGATATTTACATAGAACTCCAAGATTATCTACGACACAAAGGCAATTTAGTTCCCAGTAGGTTCATCTCCCCGAAAGTTCTACTATCGGATTTGGAAAAAGTCCTTGCTATGCGAGTCCGTTATTGACAAGGGTCCTCTTTGTCACGAGCGCGACTTCACATGGGATGAAGGTTTGAAAGGATGGGCGACACTTATACAGGGGCGTTCAAACTTTTTTGCTTCTTGAAACTTGTTTCTTTCATGGAGCCTTCTTTGGTTGAGCGAAGCGAAGGGCTTCTCTTGAAAGTGGTGGCAACGATAGAGATTTAGAGGAGGAAGGAGATATCGGTTTCCTCTAGTGCTCAATCGAGTCTGAACTCTCATCAACCAATTGTAAAGGTTGCTTTGATTGAACGACCTCTAATATAAGTCTGGTCGGACCCATCCTACCCTGCAGGCGGGATAGGTTGTTAACTTACTTGTAAGCAGTATCGGTGTTGGTTGGAACATTGGGGTCCTCGAGGTTCGGAGTCCTTAGTTGCCATGTTTCTCAAGAGAGAATTTTCCTCGGTCTAGAAGGTTTGCTTTCATTTCTTTATTGAAACCATAGTTTCTTCCACTATTCATACAGGATCATCTGCAAGGTTTGGACTTTTAGCGTCTTGATTCTTATTGGGAGAGGTTTCTTTTGGTTCAAGTGTGTCTGGTGCAAGATAGTTGGCCTCTAGCTTGACATTATGACCACCTAAATTATGTGGATATCCATAATTCAACATTACCTAATCCATAGTCAATGTTGTAGTCCTTTTATCACTCAATATCCTTATTCAACACAAGACATGAACTAAGTCACCTTTGTAAGGTTAAATCATTCAATTTCTTGACCTCCGTTTGAGCGATATCTGAATGACATTAGTAACCCTTATTAATTCACTTGAGCAAGATCATGCATTTTCTAGTCTCACATGTCGAAGGGCCAATTGATATCTCTATAAAAATAAGGACAAATCCCTTTCATCCGCTCATATCCCTCTGCATGATTTATTGTATGTTTATTGTGGAATTTGTTACACGCAAGTGCAAGCGTCACGAACAAGTTATAAAATGAAAGTAGAGTGTCAAACTCATGAGGACTAAGTCTATTAACAACTAATCTAGTAACCTTAATTTTGTTTGGATGAATGAGTGGGATTGAGATTACAATTATAAGAACCCAAGCATGCAAAGAGAACTCCTAAACTATCAAGGGAAAAACGAATCACGAAATAATCAAGAAAAGGAAAGCCTAGGGTTACGAATTCACCAAAATCAATCCTAATGGAATGGTTCAATCTAATCCAATGATGTCAAAAATCCTATATTGATGGTAGATTTATCAAATGAAAGTGCTAATATTTTTCAAGCATCAACACCTTATTCTCAAAAGTAGGTCATATCTACCTCGAGCCACACAGATTTAGAGTACATTAGCCTGAAATCATATAAACCACGTGTAAACCATAGATATCTCTATCATATGACATTCAAATAACATTGCATTCAATATCCCAATTGATTATCATGTCTCAGTCTCAAACCAATTGTAAAATCATGCAAATAGTGATCAAATACTTGCAAACATTAAGAACTAAATGAAACATTCAATATATTAGAGTTTAAGCATCGAAACGATTACAAACCAAACCTTGATCATTATTCATAGCTAGGCTACATTGGAACCCTAGAAAAATGCCTAGAGCAACATAGAAAGAAGATAAAACAAAAGGAAAGAAAGAACTAAGGTTGAAGATGAAGCATCGAGACACTAGGATTAGGTTTGGAATGGAACTTCCCTTTAAGCCTTCTTCGGAACCCAGCAGATGTCATCATTACCATCTTTGAAATCGGAAAAAAAGATTGAAGCAAGAGGGAAAGTTCAGACCTTTAGAGGATTCTTGTGAGAATATGCAAAAAAGGCAGTGTGCATTTGTATTTTGTTGTTCTCCTTCATATAGAGGTCCTACTGTTTCTTGAGAAGCCCTAGGGTTTTTGTCCCTAACAGTTCCCTATTTAATAGGGGTGTTAGGACTCTCCTAGAACATGCCATTTCACAACCGTCTCTTTGGTTGCTGTAGCTCTCCTTATGCCCCAGTCATTACAATGGTTGAATAGGGTGTCCCATGTGTCTAATTTTCTTCCCATTTTTTTTAAACACTAAAATTACCTCGATGTTCAATCCTAGAGATGTTTTGAGATCTTCACACCTAGTAACATCCGTTCTTAGCTAAAGATTTCGATTCTCCTAGTACTGTCACAGTTTGAAGTTGGGACTCCCCTTAGGACGTCACTACTTTTTAGTGTATTTTTCATCCATGGTGGATGTGTGCACCTTTTGGCTACTGATATCCGTTATGTCTCAATTTCTAGGGAATAAAAAGCCTTGTGGTTAGCTTGGTGTCTCACATATACTTCCCCATGTGCGATTGAACAACTGATTTATAATCAAGCAATCTTTGTGCTCATAAAAAACTCATTGACTTGTCATTTCTGTGTCTAAGACATTCCTCTCATAGTTAGGACATCTTTTAAGGTTGGGTGTTTAGTTCCAAGTGTAGTCCTAACTTCTGTAGGAATGGGGACGCTTCTTTTGGATATTGAATCATTTGGTGTCTTCCAGTTAGTCATTCTTTCTTCTCTTAACTCCTTTTGAGATGTCGAATTGATGAAGAAGTTTCTTAATCCTTTAGGGGAGAAGTAGGGTTTTCCCTCATAGGGTGATCCTCTCACAGGCTTAGTCTTCTCCGGACATGTTCTCCTATTGGGATGAATTCCTTTGTACCCTATTTGGATTGTCATTCTTCTCTTGATCACATAACGATTTATGAGTGTTCTAACTGTGCTTGTTCAAGGTAGAGCAATTGTATCTCTTCTTCATAGATGAATCTTTTCCTTTCAATATTTTCTATCCACACGGAGCCATGAGGTCACGTATAGATGGTGTACTTAGTTGGGACAATTGCTTGATGGTAGGAGTGCGTTCGATGCAGAACTACTCATTTGATTAGGTCTAGCTTTCAAGTCTGAATACCTTTGGCTAGAAGGTCAGCGATGGTCATCACTTTTCCTAAGCGTGTTCGGCTTGTTGAACCAACGTCTCTTGTTCTGGTGTAATTCATGCATGCAGAGGCTGGTGTAGGTTAATATATACTTGATTGTCTAAGATTGCTCACTCCTTCCATGATCGACAATGATTTCGATTACACTTGTCCTTTGTGAATTGTAGAAGTAGATCTTCATCACAAAGTTGACTCAAACTTATCAAATTTACTATCAGTGCTTCAATAAGTAGCACATTCTTTAGTTTTGTCAATCTAGGAAATTTCAAGGAACCACTTCCTAGAACTCTTCATTTTCCACCGTCCCCAAATATCACATAGTCCTGACTAGATGGTTGAAGGTCAATTAAAAAACAATTGTTTCCTATCATGTGTGGTGAGCAAGGATAAAAATATCAGTTTTGACAAATATATCATTACTTGAATTTTGCAGATATATCGAAGATATATCGGTGAATATTTTTACATAAATATCGATAAAATGGAATTTATATAAAATTCATAAAAATACTTTTAAATTTTTTTAAAATGATAAAACTTTTGAAAATATTTTTGTTGAGCTTAAACAAAACATAAACTTAAATTAATTGGAGTTATAAATAATAATATAATAAATTAGGATAAAAAATAGTACAATGAAAGAAAAATAGTACAATGAAAGAAAAATAATAATATAAGGCTACATGTGGATGTGGTGAATATAATAAAAGAAAGAAATATTTGGTTAAAAGACATTAAATACCCCTAAATTTGTTAATCTAATATCGTTATATTTTTTTCTTGAAAAATAACTTATTTAGGACAAAAATACTTTTTTTTTTTGTTTCGTGTATTTATGTTATCTTTCAAAATAAGGGATTATTTTTCAAGAAAATAAGGAGGACATAATTCCTTTCCCCTTAGAGTTCTTTCGCATGAAGTGAAGAACTTCTCCAGTACAATATCAGATATATGGCGCCCTGGGACCAAGCTGCTCTGATTCTAGGAGGTCAGTCTTGGCATAAGGTCCTTTAAACGGTTAGTCAGTCTTAGTAATGATTTTGTAGCCCATGTTACAAAGGCTTATAGGCTTGAATTTGGAGAAGCTTTCTGGATAGGGGACCTTAGGAATCAGGGTTAGTAAGGTTTCATTTATTCCTTCCGGGAGAACTCCGTAGTTGAGGAAATGGAGGACGTGATCACATTTTCTGGTAGAATCCAACATGAATCCCGTCATTACCAGGAGCCTTTAAGGGGTTCATACCAAAGAGTGCTTGTTTATCTCATCTTTGGAAAACGGCCTCTGGAGCATATTCTGTTGTTCATGTATGAGATTGGGAAAGCCGTTTGGGATATCGCTAAAGGGACCATTCTGAACCTATTCTAAAAAAATAGAGAGGAAATACTTTTAAATCGTGTCTTCCATCCTGGTTTGGTCAGTGATCCACTCACCTTTCTCATCCTTTAAAGTTTCAATTTTATTTCTAAATTTTCTGACTGTGGTGGCATCATGATAAAATTTTGTATTTCTGTCCCCAGATTTGATCCATTCCTCTCTGAACTGTTGAAACCACATGAGTTCCTCTTGGCTAAGGGTGTTCTCAAGCTCTGTCTGAAGCTTCTTCTCCAGCTTGATCAGATGTTTGTTTCCGGGTGTCGCCATGGCTCTCTGGATGCCTGCCAGTCTAGCCCAGATCCTCATCTTCCTTTTTTCAATGTGGCCAAACTGCTCCTTGTCCGATGTAAGAGGGTTTCAACCAACTTTTTGTTGCTTCCAGGAAGGGTAAGGTTACTATTCCAATTTTTTCCCATAATGTTTCTGAAATTAGGGTGTATTAGCCATGCCGCTTGAAATTTAAAAGATGGTTGAAAAAGTCCTTTTTAGCAGCGTATAGGTTTATTTGAATTGGAGCATGATCAGAATTCAGCGTTGGAAGGATTTTGATCATTGCTTGCGTGAACTCAGACCTCCACTCCAAGTTGCAAAGACCTTTGTCAAGGCAGGCTCCTTTGAAAGCTTCCGGGTGTTGCCTGGCGTCCAATTGAATTTGGCTCCAGAGGAACCAAGGTCTGAGTATGCTCAAATATCCGATTTACAAGAGTTTGTTGCTAAATTATTTTGTAAAAACCAAGAGTATTTATTAACCCAATAAATATATTATAAAATAATGACTTTATTGAAACAATAAAACATATCAATTCGTAATGTGTGAGAAACATACCTGGCATGGATCTCGAATTGTTGGTTGTCATCAGTCTCCCAAATCTGCAAGGGACGAAATCGAAGAAACGCTAGGGTTGAAGATGGATTTTGTTCTCTTCAAAGTGTGTTATACCAAACCCTTGTCAAATTCTAGGGCTCTATGCACTTATATATATATAGATCATAAGGGAATAATTGGGCTTTGGTCGATGAGCTTGTAAGCGAGGGAAGATAGAACTATGGTCCGGCTTTGTTAATATTAAACCATACATCCCATAAATGACCCATAATTAATATGCACAATTATACAATTAAAATTGTAATATGATTATGTTTAGTCCATAATTAATAAATTAAACTAACATTCTCCCACTTGGACAATATAATCATAACTCAAATGTTTTTTCAATAGATTTACGCAGTTATAACCAATCATATACAATTAACTCACCGAGAGAATGCATGAATCATACATAATCAGACGCTACTAATCAAAATTATAACTCAAATGTGATAAGAACATATGATCGCTGTCGATCTATCTGATTAATACGCGGGTGTGCATATATCGTACATAATCGAGCTACTTATCTAGAGAGCATTTAGAAATGATAAGGTATCGATTCAATAGAAGAAGAATCGTTACTATCTGTTCAACTCTAGTCAAATGACATAAATATCGAATAACGTCAGAATATATAATATAATAACTAAGCAATCTCTTATAAATAATGAAACAAACTCCCCACTAAAACAAAGATTCTGGGTTCCTAACAATCCCATGTGGTGCGTGTCTTGAAACACACAAATGGGTAAGCATTTGGTTGGTGGGTGCTAACATGCCGGTATTAGGCATGTGTTCAGAAATTTGAAATGAGGGGACTGCACAGCTTTCTCTTTCCTGAGCTTTCACATTAGTGTGCTTAGAGCGAGTTCTAGTAGTCCTAGAGAAAGATACAATTGTAGAATTATCACAGAACAATTTTAATGGTTTAGAAATGGAGTGAACAACCTCCAAAGCTGAAATTGTGAGACCTAGAAAATTCCAATTTTCTGAAAAATAGCAAAATCGTAATTTCAGTAAAAATCCAAAATTTTTCTAAATCTCGGATGACGAAAAAAAACTTCACCGTTGGAATCGTCTCGTGGAATCTAGCTAACTCGTCGAATTTCGTCGAATTTCGAGACAATCGAGGTACACTTTTAGAACGCTCAGTATGGTCTTTGTAAGCAATGTGATGAGTAAAAGTCACACATAACATGTACTCATGTGACACATGTTGCATGAGTAGAGAGATGATGGAAATGGACGGCCGAGATAGCGCCAAATGTCGAAAATCCATGATTTAAAGGCATTAGGTGAATAGTTAAATGATAATGACGAAATAGTGTATAGTGTCATCCTCTTCAAATTGAAAAGGGGAGAAAACATGAGGGAAAGGAGAAAGGGATGCAGTAGCTTAGGATTTTCATATTCTAGAGAGAGAGTGTGTGCCTTCTCTCTAAGATTACGGGCGATCCGACCGTCGAAATTCGTCGGGACAAGAAGGAAAGTCGTTCTACGTGGCAAGGGTAACACGTGGGCTCCGGTTTTAAGGAGTTTCGATAAACTCCATGAGGTAGGGGTTTTATCCTACTTGTTTTACTCTTGATTTAAGAGCTTTGTTGATGTTTCGGTTGGTTTGAGGCCTTAGTGACCGTTTGATCGATCCAAATCTTGGGCAGAAATTGAGAAGTTTTAAAACCCATTTGGACAGTCCGTGACTGTCCACGGACTGTTTGGGTTGTTAATGGTATAATTTGTGCTATAAATTGTATTATAGTGTGTATGAGGTCGGAAATGGCTATGAAATTCAGGTTCACAAAGTGGAACCGATGTTTGGTGATTGGCCATGAACAGTAACCGGAGGGTTTCACTGTTCACGTGAATAGTGTTCACAAAATAATTTGTGAGAAAATGAGTTTGGTTGAGGAATTCAAATGGAATTGCTCGTGTTTGTTAATTAGCCCATGTGAGCTAATTTTTGTTGTAATGTATTGAGAATTTATATAATATGTTGTTGTGATTTGAATTGTAAATATATGCATGAGCGATATATTTGCATGTGTTATATAAATTGTGTTGAAGTAACATAATGCATTTCATATGCTGCAGGGTAACTAGAAATTAGGTGTGAGTGAATGATATGAATTTTTGAAGCGACATGGTTACGAAAGGAATTTCCAGGATGATTTTCGAAGAAATAGGGTTGGGAGGCGGTCCGACGGATCATTTGAGGATGAGGACCATAGGCTGTTCTGGGAAGTTCTCCAACATTAAGCCTCGGGTAGTCGTTTTTCTGAATCTGGTGCGTGTTTTAAGAACAAACGAGTTTTGTTTTTTTTGAAAATGGTGTTTTTCTCATACATGGCTTGGGCGAGTGTGAGAGTGGAGTGGGACTCGAGACATGGGTTAGTCATGTAGACATTCAAGTGGATCACGAATTTACTTGGTGTGTGTTTAAATTGGATCATTGCATATGCGCTGGGTGGGAAGTAACCCATTTAGGTGATTCACTACGCGGGGAGATAGCTCACCCGTCGAGGGAATATCATTTCGGTACGAGGAGCGTTCGACGGTCGATTTAGAATGATTTGAAGAAAGGCTGGTTGTGGCTTTGATGTTTAGGATATATGCATTAAATTATAGAATTTTAATATGTATTTGTATTAAGAGTAATGTATAACTCTTGAACCATATGAGATATACATTTAGTTTGAATATTTATTTTGTGAGTATTGATGCGGGGGCCCGATTAGCCGTTATTTTACTCGGCGTTTGGACCTGGTAATTGTATGGTTGGGACGGGTTATGTACTTTAGGTAGAGCTCCCATTACAAGGGACTCTGCCGATTTTTCGTGAGTAGTGTCGGGTTGCGAGCATTCCACGGTATTCAGCGGGTTGACGGGTTTGTCCAGCGGACACCCGGTTTTGGGCGTCACATAAATGAAGTTCATAACCATATTGCATGACCGTAACCTCATAACCGTCACATACTCCTACCTCCGCAGTATGAAGGCATGAGTGTGCAACGCTTTTCCTAAAAGCAGTTCCTTGACCATCACGGATATAACTAGAAGTGAACCTTTTATCATCTACGCAGCCTTCATAATCGAAATCACTAAAACCAACCACTTCAAGGGTGTCGGTATGCCGATATGTCAACATGAGATCTTTGGTACCCTAAAGATACATCAAAACTTTCTCGGTAGTCCCTTATTCTTAGCCACTTTCTAGTGACTTTAACTAGGATCACTAAAGTACTTGTAATGCCCCAAAAATACCCTAGAATTTTTATAATAAAAGAAATATTATTATTATATATTCCGAGTATAATTGAGCCAACTTGGGTATTTTTCTAGAAATTTTTAGATGAATATTGACTAAATGATTATTATCCAGAAATAAACCCAAGTGAAAAAGAGAAAATATGGAAATTGTAAAATGGGACCTAGGGTCAATTGTAAATAAGTTTATATGTCTAAGTGAAATTAGGAGAAATAAGTAATGAGTAAAGGAAATAATAGGGGATTAAATGAAGAGACAAATGAAGGACCTAAAATTAAAGAAATAAAGAAAAAAATCAAGGAAAGGACATGTAGCATGTAGGAAGGGAGGAAGCTTCCTCCTTTTCCTTTTTTCTTTTAAGTACAATTTAGAGTGATCCGCCCAAGAAAAGAAAAAGCGAGAGAAAGGAAGAGTTAGAGAGAGAGGCTCCATCTTCTCTACAGATTTTCCAGTAATCGGACATAGGTCTCAGGCAAAGCAAGAGGAAGTCCTTCCTCGTGACAAGGCTACAAAGTAGAGACCGTGGCGGGAGTTTCGGCAACCTCGAATGTAGGTCTTCTCCTGCCAGCCGTTTCTACCTAAGGAATGTTGGGTGGTTAAGCTTGCCTTAGAGATGTTTGGTTGCATTTTAAACCATGGGAAGCTGCCACATTGTGTGTGCGCAATAACCGAACCTTAGAGCTGATTTTTGGGTAAGAAATTGAAGGAATTTGGTAGTGAGTTCTTAGTAAATTGTAGCCGCATCAATGAACTTGATGTTAGGCTTTGAATTTCTTGTTGAACCTTTGTAGGCAATTATGGTCTTTTTACTCTGAACAGTCAAATAGGTGCGAGGTCGAGGCCATGGGAATTAGATCCGGAGGTCCAGGGTGCCATTACCCAGTGAGGTCAGCAGACCTCCTCCTGTAGAGGTCAGCAGACCTCGTCCTGTAGAGGTCATCAGGTCCTGTAGAGCTCAGCTCGTCATGTAGAGCTCAGCTCCATCTTGTAGAAACTCGGCTCGTCGAAATTGACCTTATGACCTCCAACCGGAAGGTCATATCTCTTTCGTTTGAACTCCGATTTGGGTGTTCTTGGAGGCTCTGTCGAGCGGTGAGTCGAATCCCATTCATATGCCTGAGGAAGATATTAGATATCAGACCGAAGTGTTAGACTGAGCTCGTCACTTCAGTGCAGCTCGTCGATTCGAACCGGCTTCGTCGAGTTGATACGCATGACCTCCAACCGGAAGATCATATCTCCAGCCGTTTGAACTCCGATTTGGGTGTTCTTGGACTATATGGAAAGCCCATTGAGTCAGAATACATTGATATGCCGCAGAGGAGGATAGATATCATACCGGTGTTAGACTGAGCTCGTCGCCCCGGTGCGGCTCGTCGGTTGAGACGGCTCGTCGGGGTTGGTAGCATGACCTCCAACTTTGGAAGGTCATATCTCCTTCGTTTGAACTCCGATTTGGGTGTTCTTGGACTCTATGGAAAGTCCATTGAGTCAAGAATACATTGATATGCCTGAGGAAGATAGCCGATGTCATACCGAGGTGTTAGACTGAGCTCGTCACTTCAGTGCAGCTCGTCAGTTCAGGTCAGTTCTTCAGGGTTGACTACGCATGACCTTCAACTTCGGAAGGTCATATCTCCTTGGTTTGAACTCCGATTTGGGTGTTCTTGGACTCTATGGAAAGCCCATTGAGTCAAGAATACATTGATAATACCTGAGGGAGGATGCAGAATTCATACCAAGGTGTTGGGCAGGCTCGTCACTTCAGTGCAACTCGTCGGTTCGGGACGGCTCGTCGGGGTTGGCTGCGCCATGACCTCCAACCGGGAAGGTCATATCTCGCCGTTTGAACTCCGATTTGGGTGTTCTTGGACTCTATGGAAAGCCCATTGAGTCAAGAATACATTGATATGCCTGAGGAGGATAGCAGATGTCATACCAAGGTGTTAGACTGAGCTCGTCACTTCGGTCACGGCTCGGCGTCGGTTAGTCGGCTGGTCCGGGGGTTGATACGCGCGACCTCCAACTTCGGAAGGTCATATCTCCTTCGTTTGAACTCCGATTTGGGTGTTCTTAGACTCTATGGAAAGCCCATTGAGTCAAGAATACATTGATATGCCTGAGGAGGATAGCAGATGTCATACCGAGGTGTTAGACTGAGCTCGTCACTTCAATGCAGCTCGTCAGTTCAGGTCAGCTCGTCAGGGTTGACTACGCGCGACCTCCAGCGAGGAGGTCATATCTCCTTCGTTTTGAACTCCGATTCGGGTGTTCTTGGACTCTATGGAAAGCCCATTGAGTCAGAATACGATAATGTAGCACGAGGAGGATAGAAGATGTTTGTAGAGGTGATAGATCGAGCTCGTCAGGGTCAGGTCAGCTCGTCGGTTCAGAAGTTGGCCCATTATTATGACCTCCCGACTTCGGAAGGTCATAACTCCTTCGTCCGAAATACGATTCGGGTGTTCTTGGACTCTATGGAAAGCCCATTGAAAGTGAATCCATCATATATATATATATATATATATATATATATATATATTGTTAAAAATTGGAACTCATATTAAACTCGAAAATCAATCTAACCAAAACTACTAGTACACGAATAATATTGTTTCCTTTAATGGTTTTGGAATGGGAGCGACCAGAGAGGAAAAATAGCGAGATTGAGATTCCAAAGGTGGATTAGTCTCCAAGATTTTTAGGTTTGTTCTCTCTTGAATCTATTCTTGTTTCAGGATTTTTTGCATGTTTGTTCTCACGACTGCATTAGCATGTGAGTATCTTGAGTGGTTACGAGCATATGAAATGAGTGCGTGAATGTGTATAGGAAATGAAGGTACATAGATTGAGTATATCCTTGAAAGAGAATACGAGAAGTGAATATGGAAGTGAAATGTGATGGTGAAAGCGAGGTGGAATGTGATTGATAAATCGAAATGTAAATGAATCGGACAATTCACGACATCTTGAATTGCATCGATATCTTGAATGAAGCAGCTGCGGGATGCACCAATGGGCATCGAATCACGAAACACCGAAATTATCCCGATGTCCCACTTGGCGGGATGCACCAATCGGCATCCGTCATGATGGCGTATGGCATTGAAGAAATGTCCCACTTGGCGGGATGCGCCAATCGGCATCCGTTATGATGGCTTATGACATTTAAGTGATACCACATGTCGGGGTGCACCAAACGGCATCCGTCAGTATGGGAGACCGAATTGTTAAATGTGTAAGTACATTACCAAATAATAGTATAAGAGGCGGATTCATCAAGCGGAATCCATCGAAGCAATGAATTGAATAGTTGAAATAACCAACATTGGCCAGTGTAAATGAGATTTTTATGTATATGCTTAAATCATAAATTAAATTGTGAAATGGTGTTGCATTGAAATTGCATGATGTGATTTGGTAAATTATTTAGAAATTGAAAGCATGTGAAAATAAATATGAGCATTTGTTGAATTAATAGGCATGATTGTGTTAAATGCATGCTGAGTTATTGAATATTGGAATAGAACTGTATAGAACCACCAAGCATGAAAATGCTTAGCGTATAGTTTTATCTATGCGCATGTTTAGTAAACGAGGAAGGAGACAAGATCGTCTGTGAGAGTCATAGAGAGAAATTACGGCGTATAAGTATATACTCAGTCATTTGCATATCATCTCTTTTGAACAATTGGTATATTTTTTAACAAAGGGTTAAACCAGAACCTTTATTTTGTATATCATTTTGAAAAGGCATGAATGCCTTCTTTGCCTTAAATGTATTTTGTAAATGTTCGAGGAACTCTTAGAATTGCATTGAAGGTATGTGATTATGGGCATGGCGAAACGCTTCGCAACTAAACAAATTAAATAAATGTTTTAATAAGATAAATGAAAATGTCGGAGTAAACCAGGCTCCGGTTCGGATCCGCCATTCGGGTCGGTCCGGGGTTTCGGGTAGTGACAAATTTTGAAAAAGAAAACTTAATAAAATGAAAAATAAAAGAATTAAACGGGCGTCCCATGGGTTTCGGTGCGGGATCCATGTCCAATTCGGCTAGGGCTTAGTCGCTCACAGTACCTACTCAACAAGCCAACAACAAAAGCAATATTAGGGCTTGTGCATACTTGAACATACATTAGGCTGTGCACAACTAAAGAATAAGGGACTTGTTGTCATCTGATATCTCTTAATATCATTATGAGGACATTAGCCTTTGGAAAATCTATCACCCTTTACAATTGTTGTCTTATCAAAAGAACATAATTGCATATTGAACCTTTTTAGAATGTGTTCAATATACGTCTATTGAGACAATCTCATAATGCCACTAGGTCTATCGAGTATACGTATGCTGAGACATAAGATTAACTGCAAGATCATATAAAAAAATAGCTAAACAATATGCACTTTGTCTCGACCAATAGGTCGATGTGTGCATAAGCAAAATATCACCAACATATAAGAGCGGGTATGTATTTGCTCCCATTAACCTTCATATATATGCATTGATGAATGATGTTCTCCTTAAAAACATTGACGGTGACAACTTCGTCAAACTTGAGGTCTCTTGTCTTGAAGCTTGCTTTAGACTATAAATGGATTTTTGGAGCTTTTAGGTTTACTTCCTCAATTGGTTCATAATTAGAAGTGGCTATTGGATGTTGGTAAACAACAGGGCTAGAGATCGAAGCAGAAGCAATAGGCATAGGAATAAAAACTAGATGTTCCTTAAACACAATTTCTCTTAGCCCTTTGCTTGTACTAATATTATCCTTAAAATATATAGCTCAATCGATTTCGATCACTCTTATGGTGTGCGACCAGGCTGATAAAACTTGGAACCACTTGATCCCCGCATGGAACTAATAAAGTGTCTACTAATGGTTTTGGATCAAACTGCAGATGCGGGTTGTGCGGGTCTCACTTCCACCTTGAAGCCCCGAACATGGAAGTGACGAAGACTAGACTGTACGATAATAGCTTTTATGGGTCTTGAGACGGACTTACTAGGCACATGTGTCAAGCGAGAAATCAAGATGGGAAGAAAATCTCATCCTTAATTAATATCTCCATTCTTCTAGAAATATGACTCACTGCTTATGCCGACAAATAGAAGACTTTTCTTTCAATCTTAAACGCTTGGTCCTACAAATAGTGTTAATAGTAGAAGAAAAAGAAAGCAAACTATACATGCAACTATAATCAGTAAAGATTCTCATAAAGTGTTCTATTGCCAATCAATAAAGAGTCTCAATATAAATTAACTTTTCCAATTCCAAAAGAAAACTATATTCAAGTCTATCCAAAATAGGTAAAGATATTAAATTTATTCTAATAGAGGGTATGAACGCCACATTTTGCAAAAAAAAGAATTTTATATATATATATATATTATTTATTTTCTATTAAGATGAAATCTAACGATTCCTAAAGAAACAACTTGAACTCTTGTGTCGTTCATTTCCTATGAACACATACTGCTCCTGACTAGTTGGACTCCTGTTTATCATCACCTTTATTTTCCTGAACAACCTTCAACTTCCTGTAATCTGTCTTCTTATGCCCAAACTTGTGGCAATAGTTGCACTTTCCCTTAAAATCCTCATTCTTGGGGGCATTGGAAGTAGAATGCACATTCTTGTCACTTCCCTTGACACAAGTATTCTGCTTCTTGACATACTCCTTCTCTTTGGAAGTTGTATTATAAAGATACTCTTCCTCTTACATCCCATTGCCTCGTAGTCACCATTAGAAATACTGACGCTCTATTCTTCATCCTCCCCTTAGTGAGGATTGTACCCTTCCTCACGGTCCATCGCTTCATTCTCGAAAGCATTATAGTCGACCTAATACCGCCAACCACGGAAGGCAAAGTCCCCATGATAAGCCAAACAACATAATTTGAGTCAAACTCTATATCAATGGTCTTAATCTTGTTGTAACAAGCTAATATTTTATCAATGTCCTCGTATCCCACTTGTCCCATCATAGAAAGTGGAGTAAAAAGTATTCAGAAGCTCATTCTTCTAGAACTTTATGTATTTCTTACCAAATTGCCATCCAAGAACTCCCTTGCATTCTCACTTCTCAAATTTTTCTTACAACAAAGTCCTCCATATGGTTCTCCATAATCATCAAGCAACAACTATTAGAATCCTCCCAGTTCTCATAAGACTTTTTCTCACTTGCAGAACTCTCAATAGTAGGTTTTGGAGGAGCTTCAACTTTCAAGCCCAAGTTCGCCATAATCGGCTGGGATCTACTAAGAGACTTAACCCATTGCTTGTAATTAGTCTCATTAAGTTTCGTGATGGCAAAGAATTGAAGAAAGCTCAAAGATAAAGAATAAACAAGAGAGCAATGTCAAAAATACAAGTAAAACAAAGACATGTAAATTGCTCCATTTTTCAGCTTATCAAATGACTCACAAAAGTGATCACCAAATGCTAGAATCTATAAAATATCAAAAGACATATACACAAGTAAGAGCAATTCACCAGCCGTCATAACCAAATGCTTCAATTTCCCACTGATAGAGTAGTAAAATTACTCGATTCATGATACTTAATGAAATATCTTCACCAAACTAAGCATCCTACCAAATAATAAAGTCAACGATATGATAACTTCACTATCCGTATGAATCTTAATAAAATTGACGCACAAGACGAGAGAAATAACAATTGCAATATAAATTTCAAGAATATCCGATACGCTCGGACTCATGAGCGGCAAGTTCATAAATATTCAATATTTATTTTACAAGTATGATTAATCAAGAATTAGGCAGAATAATATCATTTATTTGGGCCAACAATTCAATCCCCACTTTACAAAAGCAAAACAATTGCTTTGGGCCATTTGACTGATATGTGAATGATGACACCCATACATAACCGACGAAAATCAATACTTTAGGGGAAATTTTACTCTCAGTGTATTATACCCTCCATATATATAAAGCTTGAGAAATTGACACGTGTAAAGACTAGATGCCAAAGGAAAAGTGATTGTATACTAGAGCCTAAAGAAAAGAGAGCTTCTCAAACCATGATTCAAAATCACGGTATCAATCACTAAGTTGGAGGGTTCAGAGTCACATCTAAGCCGGTATCGATCGCAGATTCGGCCAATACGCAAAATAAGATAATTGTACCAAAATTATAAAAATATTTTATAAATTATTAAAAATAAGTATGATTTCAAAAAAATAATAAAATAAAATAACGTTATATTAATATTATTTAATATTATAAAAGAATTCTCCATATGCCAAAAATAGAAATTATTTTATTTAAAATATATAATATATTTTTTCATATATTCATAAAAGAGTATTGTGATATATTTACAATTTTTTATTTATCATTTTAGGTTAAAAATAAAAAAGTATTTTTATAATATATTTATTTAATTTAATATTTTAAAATTTGTCTTTTTAAATCTACTATATAGCAAAGTTCTTTCTCATTATGTCCCGCCTTTTAAATTCTTTAAAAATATGTCATGTCTTTAAATTCTAACAAAGGAACTTAGGCAGGAACATTTTTATAAAAATAATCATAGACATAATCAAAATATAAATATCGTTTTTATATTTAACTAAATAATTTTAGAAATAAATCTATATATTTTAAAAACACCTTGACAAAATCGAGTTAAATTTTTATTTGTTTAAATTTAAAACTTTAATTTTTTGAAATCCTGTTTTTTTTAAAGGACTTCTGATTTTTTAAAACCCCACTTATATTAAAAACATATAATTTTATCAAATATATTCTCTATTTTTATTTTTGCAGAATGAATAAATTGGATATATTTTTAATATTTTTTAAAATAAAATAAAAGCTTCACTCTTTTCCCTCTCTTTGCGATGGACGCAGGACACAGAGTTGCAAACCCAAACAGCCCTCCCTCGCCGCTCCTGGATCTCCTTTTCCCTCATCTCCTTCACCCCTCCTTATGCAAGACCCAAACTTTGTCGCTCCCTCAGTCTCCTCTGAAGAACTCTTTCGCAACAACATCCAAAAGATCCAAATTCCAAACCTCGCCCTTTTTTCTGCGATAACTCCAGCATCATATCTACTTTTTTTTTTTCTCTTAAGAGGAATTTTTGGTTTATTCGATTTTTTTTTTTTTTTGTATAGTTGATTGTGATGTAGAAATATCGACGAGATTTTTCACAAAAACCCTTAGATTCCTAATTTTGATCGACTTGGTCGATTCATCCAATATTTATCTACAGATCGTGATCCTGTGATCTAACCGCGGCGGTGACCTTCAAGACGGAGACAACTCGGCTGAGTCGGACCCATCCGATTTTTCGAACCTTGGGTCGTAGTGACTGTCAACGGCAAGGTTGGCCTATTTGCGGGCTCAAGCCTAGCGCAAATTGGACCTCGGCCCCATCCGGGTCGCACTAGTCTTCCTACACAATTAGTGGACGTGGGTCACTTTCTACAACCATGAGGAACCTTAACTTTGCCGTGCGACCATGAGGAACCTAACGTTTCATTCATGGTGAATTTCGAGACCTCAAAAACAGGGGTTTTTGTTTCCGCAGCGAACAACCCTTTCATCTCCTTCATATATTCAAGAGCCAAGTCTCTGTTCGTGTGTTGATTGCATGTGAAGGTGTGAAGGACCAGGCTGATTGGGATACACGCAAAAGACGATCTATCCTCCACCGCCGGTGGACACCCAACTCACTCTCCTGGAATCATCCATGTTTGCACTAGGAGGTATCACTGGTCCGCACATGATGAAACTCCATGGTCGCATTACCGACTATATGATGTAGTGGTCATGGTCAATAGTGGTGCTAGCCTAAGAAGCATGGGCACGGATACGGACACGAAGATACGACACGGCGGGATACAAGGACATGGCAAATTTCAAAAAACCAAGATACGAATATGGCAAGGACATGGCATAATAAGATAAAATAAAAATAATTATCTTTATAAATATTGTCCTTAAAAAGCAATTTAGATAAATAAAAAACAAGTGCTCAAACATTGTTTTTACAAATATTCAAACACAAACATAAGTAATATTAAAACTAAAGACTAGCATTTCCTTCTAAATCAAATATAACGACTTCCAATTCAGGTTCATCAAGAGAAAGATCTGCCATTTCAAAAATTCTAGCATTCTCTATATCCATTGAGTCAAAAGCATCTCCTCCAATGTCCCTCATTTTAGATTCGTCTTCATTATACGGGAATCTCCTCGATGTAAGTCAAGATCGTTAATTTCATAAAATTGTAATGCTTGCATTCATCAAGTTCAGTGAAATTATAAAACAATCTAATCTAACTTCTCCTATAATATTTGGCACCCAATCTAATATTAGGCTACCGAGGTCATTTTCTAATGGAGGTTCAAAGAACAATGCCTCAAAAACTTCTATTCATTTTTGTTTCCTAAATTTTGTCGGAAACGAACTTGGAAACAAACTTAGCATAATTAGAAGTAAAGAGCAAAAAAACAGCAAATATCCCATCCAAATTCTTCCTTTTGCCCTAAACAACCTCTTTATCAGGCCTCCAAAAAGAGAAAACGAAATAAAAATGATATTCAAATCGTCAAATCAATTAAAGTTTAACATATATAAAATATTATAAAATCAATTAAAGTTTAAAACACTATTTACTTTTTATGTTCTATTCGGAATATAGCCAGAGACCCAAAAGAAACAAATATCACCATGTGCTAACATTTTCACAATGGTTCTGGACTAGAAAAAAAACAAAGGAAGGAAAAGGAAAAAAGGAAAATATTCGTGGATTAACTTTATGTCTTTTTCACCTCTCTTACAGGTTCCATAACCACACTACCAAACCTTCTCCTTTCTCTCTTCTTTCATCTTGGACTTCCACATCTCTTTTCATATATATATATTTTTTGAGATTTCAGTCTCTTCCTCTATGATTCTTTAGGTTTTTTTTTTTAAAAAAATTTTTGTCTTTCTCTTTATATTAATCAGCTCTTCTGTAATTTTTTTAGGTGGTGTTTGGTTTTTTTACTTAATGTTGAATATAAGTTTTTTTTTAGCTTAATACTGAATGGTACTTAATAGCATTAAGTATTAAGTTGTTTGTTTTTTAACATTGGATAGTAAGTAGGGATGGTAACAAGACGGAATTAAAAAAAATAAACAAGCCGGGTTAGGATGAGATAGTCCCGTCCCTGGCTTCCCGTTGTCATCCCTGCAGAGCTGGCATTGTTAGCCCTCCCCACAGCAATGGGATGAAATTTTTCGTTACTGTGAATTTACTTTTTTCTCGAATGTAAAAGCCAAATATTTTAACTTTTTCTATTCAGAACTTTTTTTCAAAATTTCAACATTAAGTCATAAAATTTTGGAAAAACAAACAGCTGAACACTGAAAGCAAATAGCTTTCAGTGTTCAGCCCAAAAAACAAACAGGCCTTACTGATTAGAAAATGTCCGATATTTTATCCTAGGTTTTTCTTGTCATTTTCTTTTCTTATGATCTAGGGTTTCATATTTGGTATTGAGGTTTTTCACTCGTTTTGTTAGCTTGTTAATTTTTCTGAAAGCCCTTGTCCCTTAGCACACCTTTTCTGAAATTGATTGATCCTTGCCTGAAAAAAAAAAAAAAAAAAAAAGAAAAAGAAGAACTTCTGTCACGCCCCGAAACCCACCCTAGGGGCATGATTGTCAATTCACACCCTCAAGCCTTCATCAAGGCTCTAGGCGGAAACGACATTAACCTTTCAGAATCGGATTTCTGTCCACTACCAATCACTTGTTCAAAGTAAATGCGCAACCTTCTAAATTCATAAATTCTCCAAATTCAAAATTTCATGCCGACAAAAATTACTTCTAAATATTCAAACCTCAATTATGCATGTCATATAAAGCTGTTCAGAATATAACAATATCTGGGATCTCCCAAATCCAACTTTGTACTAATATAAAACTGAATGTTATCATCAAAGTGACTTTCTCAAATAACTTTGAAAACCCAACATTTCACATAAACATGAACTTATTAGTTCAACATGATCCAACATAAAGTTCTAATCAAATTCTAATGATGACGTATCCCCAACCTAGCCATCATCCTCATGAAACTAAAAGTAATCTTAAAATATCAACTGATCGGGAGTGAGCTTAAAGCTCAATAAGAAATAATAATACATTTTCATCGATCAAAAAGTTTTCAATCATATAACAAATGTGAGATGTTTTTCATCAAACTTTAGATTCAAAATAAGTTGGAACGCTAACAAAATTTATTTCAAAACATTCTCACATCCATTTCAATCGCCATATCAAATGTGATCCAACAATTTCATATCAAATTTCGATTCAAACACTTTCATATCAAATCCAAAATCAAATACATTTAAATATATTTTTCTCTCGTCATCAAATATCAATGGTGCCTACCATGTGGACTTTCTAAATGGGTGGCTAGCCGTAAATTGTCTTTCTTTTAAGGTGGACGGAACCAAAAACTACTAGTACTAGTAACCTCTAACCGAAACCCCTAGAGGGTGGGGTTCAAATCAATTACATTCACCACCAAGGAATATAAAGGTCAACTATTATTCCAGTTGACAAGGGCCGAATAGTGTCTACTATTATTCCCGCGATGCGCTCGAACTAACTAAAGCCAAATATTTCATTCAAAAGTTCAAATTACAAAACATCATATTCACCACATTTTCTTTCAGAACAAAACAAATCTCAAAAAGTACAAATCATACAAAACTACTATTTTGATCCATTGATAATCAAATAAATAAAACAAGTAAAACTTTTCATAAATCAAGATTATATATAATTCATTTAAAACAATAATAAGGAAACTATCATCCGAAGAATTGATATTCTTATTAGGAAACTACCATCATTACTTATTTATTCTTAAAACTTTCCTAATTTGATATTCTTAACAATGATCTTATTTTTAATTTTAATCCATAATAATAAAAAGTTAATGGGTTTCTAAATATTTTATAAAATTTGTGATTTATAAAAGTTTATTATATCAACATGATTTTTTTTGTTCACCTCAAACATATTAACAACCTGTCAAATGATAAATATTTGAATTCAGTAGTTTTACAAATTTTATAAAACTCATATTCCTTTTGGATCTTATTTAATAATTTATTTTATTTTATGCTCTTAATCCAAACTAAATCTTTAATAGAAAAAATAATATTTTACAAATTATATTATTACACAATACTCATTTAGCCTTTATTTAACAATTATCATACTTGACAAACAAGTATTATTAACGGATCTTATTTCCTATCATTGCTAAATAAGTATTCTAATCATATTCCTTATAAATTCTCAATCCTTAATAAAATATTTACTTGCCAAAATACATATATATTTAAATACTTATCAAATACATATATTTATACAAAATTCAGCCTTTTCAAATTTATCTTATTTGTTTATTATTATTTTCTTTCAAAAATTATACTCAAATATTTGTTTTTCTTTTTCTAAAATAAATCTTGAATATCTAACATTATTCCTTTTTTTTTTCAAGCATCCGTCATGAATCGAATTTTCTAATTTCTTATACCTAAGTTTTCAAGACTTATTTCATAATAATAACTTCTTGGTTTCTTTTTTTTACCATATTCCCCTTTTGTCTTTTCACTTATACCAATCAAAATCATGCAAATATATCATTTTGACTTTTCAACCTACTTGTCATATACTATTGTTCATCTCTACAATTCCCACTTATGTTTTTTTTTCTTTTAATTTTTCATTCTCATACTCAAAGCAATTCAGTACGACACCATCAATTCTTATTTTATTTCTTTTTTTTTTTTTTAAGAACGAGAGTGAAATTTAAATCTTACTTCTTTAGGGTTCATCTAAATTGAAAGCAAATTAAAGAATCTACATCAAATAAATCTAGAAAAATAAAATAAGGAAGATCTTACCTAGAGAAATTTGTTCTTCAAATCCTAGATCCGAAAGTCGTACGTCCTCTGGAATTCTACCAGCCAGAAAGAAATTCAAAGATGAATAGAAAGGATTTTTTCTACTCCAATTTATACCTTAGGGTATCTATTAGAAAATTAATTTTACCCCTATTTCATTAAATTAATTAATTAATTACTAATTGAATTATCATTATTATTTTCAGAACGTCTAATTGAATTATCATTATTATTTTCATAACGTATGCCTATAAAAATTCCTGTAATTATTATTTTCCTTAATTTTTACCTATACAAATTTCTGTCATTATTATTTTCCGTAACTTATACCTATACAAATTCTTGTTATTATTATTTTCCCTAACTTATACCTATACAAATTCCTGGGTGTTACAACTTAGCACACCTTTTCTCCAGCATCGTCGATCTCTCGCATCGATCTCTAGCGTCGTCACTCATTCTCACTTCCCAGTCAGCCAATCCATATTCTTGTGTGTGGTTATTGTGTTTATGAGAAAGAAGCGTGATTTTTATTCTTTGAGAAAGAAGAGCAAAAGCTACGTGATTTTTACTCTTTGAGGAAGAAGAGCAAAAACCAAAGTTAGGGTTTTTTTAAGCTCAAAAGAAAAAACCTATGTAAATCTTCGTGTGTCTCCACTTAATCCAAAGCCTTTGACCTACTATTTGGTCAATGATACGCCATGTGGCGTATCCGATGCGTGGCGGGTGCGTGTTCGCGTGTCCGACTACTGAACACTCCACAAGGTTACGATATCCGTGCTTCAAAGGTGCTAGCCATTATTTTATTAACCAAACAACAATCAACAAATTGGGGTTACATGTCACTTCTACCGGCAGGTTTGGGCTTCGACTTGGGGAGGTTCCCATTCAGTTTCCAAGGGAGTTTGTCATGCTGTGAAAGTTCAGTTGGGCTCAACACAAATTCATGTAGATTATTTTCTTTCCACTAGGCACTGTGGATCTTTTCTTGGGTGTTGCATGGTTGACAACTTTAGGTGAGGTCCGATCTAATTAGGCTAAACCCAGTATGAAATTCAAACAAGGGGAGATTAGGTGACTATGCATGGTGATCCGACACTAGTATGATCCTTTGTTTCGGCCAATCAGAGCAAAAATTGTGATGTTAAATTTTGTGCTAGTGGAATTATTCTCTCCCACTAGAAAGGCCGAAATTGATCTCAGCGAGGGACCACTGCCAGCTTGCCGATCTTATTTCAACACTACTATCCAGTATTTACAAAACCCTCGAACCTTCCCCCTACTCAAAACAAGATCACAAGATAACTTTGCTACCAGGTGCTCTACCAGTCAGTGTCAGGCCATATAGATACAACTTCCGTCTAAAAAATGAAATTGAAAGAAAGGTTCAGGAAATGCTTATGGCAAGCATCATACAACTAAGTCATAGCCCCATTTCTAGTCATGTACTGCTAGTGCACAAAAAAAGATGGCAGCTAGTCATGTATTGATAGTTAATTAAGATGATTGTTCCGACAAATGCCACATTCCAGTAATCTAGGAAATGTGGGATGAGTTGGGCGGTGCGAGATATTTTAGAAAACTAGATTTACATTTAGGGTATCAACAAATTCATGGCAAACTGATCACATACACAAAACTGCATTCCGATTAATTACAAATTTTTGGTAATGCTCTTCGACCTCACCAATGCACTGACAACCTTCCAAGCCACAACGAATGAACTGTTCAGACCACATTTGAGAAGGTTTGTCCTTTTTTTTTTTTTGGATGATATTCCGATTTACAATCCAACATGGACTCTGCAATTGCAACATCTCCCTACCGCTTTTAACATTTTGAAGGCTCACCAATTTAAAGTCAACTAAAAGAAATGCTCCCTAGGGCTGCCTAGCTATGGAATATTTGAGACATGTGGTATATGTTAAAGGGGTAGAGATGGATCCCAATAAGGTGTCCAGTGTGTTAAACTACCCCACCCTGCGGAATCTTAAAGAAGTGGGGCTTTTTGGGCTTAACTGTTGACTATCACTATTTTATCAAAGACTATGGGAAAATTGCTTAGCCCTTAACGACTCTACTAAAGAAGGAACAAACGACAGAATTTTGTTGGAACAGTAATGCTAAAGTAGCCTTTTAAAGACTACAAACTGCCATGACCTTGGCCGGCAGTGTTAACCATGCCAGATTTTACTCAAGCATTTGTCATAGAATGTGATGCTTTTGGTACAGGTGTAGGAACTGTCCTAATGCAATCAAATAGGTCAATAGCCTCTTTCAACAAGTCCCGGGCCGATAGGGAGTGAGAAAAGCCTATGAAAAGAACTGATTGCACCAGCTATGGCAATCCATCATTGGCAACCATACTTGGTGGGAAAGAAATTCCAAGTGAGAACATACCAGCATAGCCTAAAGCATCTACTTCAACAACTGCAACTCCTAATCCAACAAAATTTGCGGCTAAACTTTGGGGTTATGACTTTGAGATCCTCCACAAACCGAGAAAGACCAATTGAAAAGCTAATGCATTACAGCCCAGGAAAATTTGAAAATATAGAACTGGCCGCGTATCCATGCCCCATTGGTTGGATTGAAAGTAATTCAGAACAAGATTTGGCGAGGATACAGCCTTGAACAATGTCATTCCAGCCATTAATTCTTCTAGAAAAGGCCACGACAATTTTTCCTTGGTGGTAGGTGTAAGGATTCCTCAGTGCCAAGAGCACTGTTGCATAACGGAAATAACAAAAAAAAAAATCAGAATCCCACCCATTGGACCAACATAGTTCATCAAAACGGATCAAAACGAAAACCAAGAGTTCAAAAAGTGATATACCTTTGTACCTTTGTAGATATACTCTTGGAGGGTGTTTGCTACTCGACTAGAAATGAACCAGGTCCTTGGTTTGTCTCTAACAACATCCACATGAAGACGAGACTCGAGAACCTCCAAGGAGACAAGTTGAAAGTAAGCTCTAGGCTTGCCAAGCTTGGTTTCAATGTGGGATGAAGAAGATGCTCTCAACCTTCTTCTTCTTGGTTCTTCTCTAAGAATAAGAGAAAATTTAGGGTTTGATACCTCAACCATATGTTAGGTTTCTCCCATAACCACATATTTATAGGAGAAACCCGCCCCTATGAAAGGACTAAAAAGCCCTCACTCAAAAGACGGGACTATGCTACATGCATCTCCATGCATGGTGGTTATTGTTCCTCATGGGCCTTAAGCCCATGAACAAGATTTTCCTATCCTACCCTAAATGAGTTCTCTTAGTCTCGAGATTCTTCTAATCTTAGCGGTCTAATCCCCAATGTGAAGTCCTCATTGGATCACATCCAAGTTCGTTTTATATCAAGTCTCCATCTTTTAAGTGTGTGATCAATTAGGTTCTCGGTTATGTTGGTCACTTGATTCAACCATTGAATCAAGCATGTCATGAGCGGTATCTAGCAACACATCATGACCCCTAATTTACCTAAGAGTGAGTAGTCTGACTGGAAACCCTTCCATAAACAAATACAACGCAATTCATCCTTTCACCATTCTATACCTCACTTGGTTCATAGCATGGACAAAGTGTAGCTCCCACTAGACTAGCTACGCCACATCTAGCCCAAGTGTTGTCAGATCTTTACCCGGACTCATTACTCATTAGTTATGCATTTGAAGACACTTTTCATGAAATTTCCACTATGGCTAGAGATTCCAGAGTAATGATCCCGACAAGAGGCCATAGGTATGCTCTCTCTCTATTGGGAGTGGCGAATCCTTTGTTGGTTACTCAGTTACCTTCGAATACCTCAAGTTGTATCCAATCATCACCCTATGAGTGACCTCTGAAAGGTGACAAGGAATGAAGTCAAAGCACAAAATTAGCATTCAAGATATCCTTGAGCACCTTAAGTCTAGGGGTGCTTGCACCATTGCAATGATGAGACAGTCATCTGCATTTAAGTAGATAATCCATATGATTGTCTCATGGTAAGTCTCTGATGTACTTAGCTACTCTTAGTAAGCATCCACATGTCAACTCTAATCATCTCATGATCACAGTTTATAAGATCTATTGCTTGATCAAGTCAAGGGGTATGACATGTACTAGTCCGTCCGGATTAACAATGTCTAGTCTCGTTAATCCTATGACTAGGAATAATTTAGATACTAACATAATTGCACATGATAGGAATCTTATTATCATGATCTCATCATAATTTCCATCATGTTATGTTATGTATCATGGACTTCATTAATTCGATTAAAGATATATATCAATTCAATGTATGAATATCAAATTAACGAAGAAGCCTTCCCTATTAAATAATATGTAATGCTTACAAAAAGTGCTAAGGGCGATTGTCTTTAGAGAACTTCTCTAACAGTAGGACGATTGTACTACAAGGGACACATTGTTCTCCTTATCTCTTCCCGTTGCACAACCCAATTAATTGAAGATTTTCACTCTACACCATTCGGGGGCCACCATACTGGAGCTTCCAGAACATATAAATGAATAGTTGTAAGTGTCTATTGGCGAGGATTGATGAAACACATACGTAGGTATGTAGCCAATTGTCTTGCGTGTTAGCATAATAAATATGACTCCTTGACCCCTACTAGACTTCTACAACCTCTACAAATTCCTAAACAGCTTTGGGAAGATCTTAGTATGGATTCTATCTCAAGATTGCCACAATCTATGGGGATTGACTGCATCTTAGTAGTGGTAGACCATTTATCCAAATATGTCCATTTCTTGGGCCAACAACACCCCTTCATAGCAATAACAATAGCGGAAGTTTTTGTTAGAGAGATTATTAGATTGCATGGTGTTACCCTTTCTATTATGACAGGTTGTGACCCTCTTTTCATGAGCAATTTTTGGAAGGAGATCTTTCATGCTATGGGTACAATGTTGAAGATGAGCAGCTCCTATCACCTAGAAACTGATGGCCAAACTGAGGTGTTGAATCGTTGCCTTGAAACTTAATTGAGGAGTTTATGTTTAGAGCAGTCGAATCAATGGAGTAAGTGGTTGTCTTAGGCGTAACTTTGTTACAATACAAGTTTTCAATTAGTTGTAGGTATGACCTCCCTTCAAGTGGTATATGGCAAGCCTCCCCCTATCCTTAGACAATTCTTACCTGGCGAAATCTGGGTAACAACTGTGGAGGAGGAATTGAGGGCATGTGATGAGATATTGCAGCAACTGAAGTGTAATCTGGACCGTGTTCGACATGGAATGAAAATCGTTGTGGATAAATATAGAAGAGAGATGTAGTTTCAGGTAAGAGCTATGGTGCTGGTTAAGCTACAACCTTATAAACAACATTTAGTCCGAGGGAGAACAAATCCAAAGATGTCGACTAGATATTTTGAGCCTCACAAGGTGACCTCTAGAATAGGAATGTGTCTTATAGGCTAGAGTTGCTTGCAACTTTGAATGTGCACCCCATCTTTCATGTCTCTACTTCAAAGGGTTTTTCAAACAACATCCTATTGAGGTAGAATTTCTAGTAGACATTAGGGTAGAGGAAAAACGATGTGAGCCGGAAAAGATCTTGTTGACATGGTGGGGCCGACAGGGGCACAACAAAAGATTAAATTTGTTGGTGAAATGGAGGGGCATGTCAGAAGAATAAGCCACTTGGATAAGTGAAACTGATTTTCAGGCCCAATTTCCTTCCCTAAGCCTTGAGGACAAGGCTGCTGTAATTGGATGAGGCAATGTTGTGAGCAGAGCTGGAGGCCCAACCTTGAAGGTCTTGTTGGGGTCCATACCCATGTCCCTTTGTCTACCACAAAGGAAAAGTTGCCCACTTTTGTTTTCTTTTTCCATGTTTGGTGCCATAATTCCAGCCATGTTTTGAGCTGGTTTTTTAATTTTTTTATGGAACAAATGTTCCTCCAATTTCCTATAAATAGGTAAGCCTCAAAAGTCTCAATTTGAAAGAGAGCCAAGAGAGCTCAAGAGAGAAGAAATAAGGGGAGAGTGTGAGTTTAGAGAGAAAAATAGAGAGTTCTATTTTTCTATGTGTATACCCCGAGATCTGAATATTCTTGGGAAGAGTTGTACCACTTTGTGTTAGTGAAGATTGTTCGGAGTTTGTCCCGTGGTTTTTCCTTCACTGGGTGGTTCTTCCAATGAACTGTTCCTTATTTCTCGCATTTATTTTCAGACAGATATTCTATTCATACATACATACGGTACTATTCACGCATACCTGCATCAAGATGTATATGGTACTATTCATATGTGCATTCTGGGCCAATGAAGAGGTATTGTAGCGTCTCAAGTCTTAGTATGCTCGTGGGTTGCTACGTTGACCAACCTTCCAAATTAGAAAAGACTTCTTTGAGATTACTATTGCTCTAATGATATTCATCATCACATTGAAGAAAATATGGCAGTTCGAGATTGAGAAGTCTCAGTAACAACTTTACCCTCCAAGTAGACTCGATGAAATACATGCTTATCCAACGTGTTGTCCATTAAGGCATTATCTGGCACGTCCAAGATGCCAGAAACCATGAAAGAAGCCGAATAGGAAGAGATGGATGAGACAGCCGCCAGTGCAATATGACTCAACCTTTCAGATGAAGTACTAAACAACATCAACGTGGAAGACTGCACTACTGCAAAAGAGATATGGAAGAGACTGGAGGAATTGTACATGGCGAAGAACTTGTCAAACAAGTTATATTTAAAGGAGTTGTACAGTCTATGCATGTCAAAAAATACAGATCTTATTTCTGACATTTGAGTAAGTTCAATGGCCTTATCTCTATTATTACAGTTTCAAGTAACGATGGCGAAGATAAGGCTAAAACTATTATTGGCATCTCTGCCTTCTTCATATGAAAATCTGATGACTACCCTGTTATATGGAAAGGACCCTTTGAAATTTGAGCGATTAATCGGGATCTTTGCTGTCTTATAATAAGGCGAGCAAAGTTGCTGACAATGAGTCCACGAGCATTGGTGCGAGAAAGCAGAGGTAGAAGTAAAGGGTAGAATGTGGACCTCGAGACGGCGGATCGGAGGAAGATTCGAGTCAAGAGGCAAATACTATGCTTGTTATCACTGCGTCAAACAAGGTCACATGAAGAAAAATTGTCGAGTGTAGAAGCGTGAACAAAATCAAGGAAACCAGAAAAAGGAAGAGAACAAGAATACCACTACTCCTGTCACATGCAGTGATGAAGATGTTGCAGTTGTCATTGAAGAATGCCTACATGTCGGTGACTAGATGATTGAATAGGTGGTTGATACTGCTGCATCATACCATGCTACACCAAATAGAGAATTGTTCAGCACATACAAAGCAGGAGACTTTGGGTGTGTAATGATGGGAAACACTGCCATCTCGATATTGCGGGGTGGAGATGTTCTTGTCTGAACCAGCGTAGGTTACCAGGTTGATCTTTGGGAGATGTGAGGCATGTTCGGATTTACACCTCCAACAGTGTCAGAATAGCCTTGAATGAAGGCTTCCAAAATTATTCGACAGCGGTAGATGGAAACTCACGAAGGAGCGATGGATTTGTTGCAAGAGGAGAGGATTTGTTATGCACGTTGTACAAGACCTTTGGAAGATATGTAAAGTGGGTTAGATGTAGCAACATATTCCTCACCAAGTTTGTGGCATAGGAAACTTGAGTAAGCCTTGGTGAGAAGAGTACAAATTTTGTGAACTTCATTCCCTTTGCCAAAGGTGTCTTGGTCACTTGTGATTATTGCTTACTTGGAAAGCAACATAGAGGTTCATATAGCGAGGAAAATCCACGAAGTCGGGAAATCTTTAGAACTTGTATATTTTGATGTTTGTGGTCCTATAGAGGTAGAAAGTTTAGGAGGATACAAATATTTGTAACCTTCATTGATGATGTGAAAACATGGGGTGCTTGTTTGAAATCAAAAGACCAAGTGTTCCAGAACTTTCAACAATTTCACGCCATGGTGGAAAATGGCAAGGAAGCCATGAAGTGCGCCGTGCGGATAATGAGTGAATACATTTCCCGAGAATTAAGAGAATATTGCTCCAAACATGGGATTCGACATGAAAGCAGTCGAGCACCCACCAACCTGATAATTGTAAGCGAGAGGATGAATCACACCATCGTGGAAAGAAAGTCGGATGCATGTTGAGAAGTATGGCTTCCTTAGTCGTTTTTGGGGAGGCGAGTTGTGCTTCTTGCACATTATATAATCAATAGAAGTCCTTGACTCCCTTTCGGGTTTGATGTCTAGAGAAGGTATGGGCTGACCCGAAAATTTCTTATAACCATCTGAAGGTGTTGGTCTGAAAGCATTCATACATGTACCCGAAATGCTTGAGAGGTCGAAGGTAGATGACAAAGCCTTACCTTGCATTTTCATTGGCTATGGAAATGAAAGTTATTCACAAATTTTGGACAAAGATGAGGAAAATTGTCGAGAGCAGAGATGTTGTCTTTCAAAGCGGAAAGATCAGAACTGATGAAGATTCTAACAAGAAGAAGCGATAGTGGAAAAGTTACTATGGATGTAACTATCGATCCTCCCCTACAACTCACAGGTGAAGAAGATCCTCCCCTATCGATCCTCCCCTACATCATAAAAATTCACACAAAAAATATTCAGATTTTATTCACGTGAGTTCTTGAGCTCCCCTTGGGTTCACGTTGCGACCACCTGATAGATTTTCTCCACTCAGATTCAGCTTTTGAGATCGGGGTTTGCCCCGACTAAAACAAGCCTCAGAGCAATTCCTAATCATTTACATGGCTCTTAGATAAAGGTGCAAGTGAAAGATCTACCTCTTAAGTTGTGAACTCCACCAAATAGTGCCCATGGCGTAGCCTAGCGTAGAGCAACTTTGCTTCTTACTTCGTCGAAAACCGATGGTCCGATTAGCCGGAATCCTAGAGAGAAGCCACTCCCTCTCTCTCTAAAACACAAAACCATACCTCACTGCATCTCACACGTCCAGCCACTGCCCATTTTTGGTCTTTTGGAGAAGAAGGTCACTATCTACTTTTGTCTTTTTCCTCATTAAACATTCCAAAAATTCTCATCATGTCCCTAAGCTTTGGATTTTTTGACACATGGCACAATCTAAGCTATTCATTCCATCATCTCTCTAATCTTGCAACATATGTTATAAGAGTACATGTAGTATGTGACTTTTGTCATATCATATGTCTCTCGAACCCCGTTTTCTGACTGATCTTTCGGTACCTCGAAACGTGAAATTAGGCTTGTCTTGGAATTCAACAAAATTCAACGTGTGCTTCGTTTAGCAAGGCATTCTAACGGTGGGGGAAATCCGTTTCATCATACGAGATCTGAAAAATTTCAGATTTTTACCAAAATTACGATAGCAAATATGTAGGGAAGGTGGATGGGTGTGGTGCTTGAAATGAAGTGGATCCTTGATTTGTCTTCTGAGGATAGTTCTTCCTATGCAGGTAGCCATGCTTCGCATCTTAGGCTCACGTACTGGCCTTCCTTGTATGAAATACAGGGCCGACCACTATGAGTGAAGGCGAAAGGCGGTCATCTCAGGCCCCATTTCTCTTAAAATAGGCCCCTTCAAGACCCGACTACCCTTAATAATTTAGGCCCTCTTAACTCCTTTAGCCCTCACTGCCTCACTTTTAGCCCTCACTCCTCAAGTCCATAGTCATCACACATTACGCCCAACTGCCAAACACCCCTCGGTTACTCTCGAATCCAGGGAATCAGTCCGGTCACGGTCACCGTCCACCGGTCTCGATCCGTTGAACTGATCTCCGTCTGTCCAGAATCCAGAGATCCGAATCCGGTGATCGAGATCGAATCCGATCGGCGATTCATGTCGCCTTTAGCGATTCGTAAGGCGGCCACGTCTCCGATCGCCGACTCTCACTTCGATCCGGGTTCCACTATTCGTGTTCAGTTTTGTAACTTTGTAAGTGACAAGCGACAATATCAGGTTCAATTTAAATTGGAATATTATATTGGGGATCTAATCATACTTTATTTAAGTTACAAGTTGCATTTGATTATTATTTAGACTAATTTCAGCAATATATTTGGTATTTTATAACCTCAGCAGTTATAGCCATATGGTGGATGGTTGTAATATTCGATTATAAGCTTATTGCTGGTAATCAATTACCACACATAGGCGATGAGTAAACTTTCAAATTTAATGGTTCATGAGATAATTTTTTATTTTTTTGCTCATTGATAAATTGATTAATTGATTAATGCCGTTTTTATTTTCCTCAGTTTCTTGGAAACCAAATAGAGGATTTGATTATGTTACTGGTAAGTTTCTATTTTCATAATTAATTTTGAATATTTTCATGTTTATTTTCAAATAAATAAGTAGTGATGTATTAGACTAGTAGTGGTGATAGGAGGTTTGGGGTGAGCACATTGAAAGCCACATTTGTGTGTTGATTGTTGTAGGAGAATGGTTATAGGAGGTTTGGGGTGAGCCTATTGAAAACCATTTGTGTGATTCTTTAGAAGTGGTTATAGGAGGTTTGGGGTGAGCTGACAAGCTCCATTGTTGATTCTTTGTAGAATGGTTATAGGAGGTTTGGGGTAAGCCTATTGAAAACCCTATTTGTGTGTTAATTGTTATTTGTATGTTGATTGTTGTAGAATAGTTATAGGAGGTTTGGGGTGAGCCCTGTGAGAAACCCTCTTTGTGTGTTAATTTGAAAAGAGAGAAATACTCTATATAGAATTGATTGGATTTCAAAATGCTAATTTATTTTAATTTCTTTCTTATTTTAGGGTTGATCATACAATCATGTCTTCTAATAAAAAGTAATATGCCGGAAATGATAAAAAAGGAAAAAAAGCAAGATAGAAAATTGATTCGGTCTCGAGAAGGAGCTCTTTTCAAGTTTTTCCAATTAGTCAACAAGCGAGACTTCAGGTCAAATGATAATATTGAAATGAGAAGAACATGCGAGACTTGATTAATGAAGAGAAAGGAAGAAGAAAAGAACCCAATCAATATTCAAATGAGAAAGATAATCAAAGCGTGAATGAGAGTTGTCAAAATCCGGGTTGTGTGAATTGCAGACTTTAAACATTGTAGTCAAGTAGTGGAATCATGTAACCCAAAAGTAGAGACTTGTTTAGTAGAAGGGGTCGATAAAATAATGATGATAATTTTGAAAGATGATCATGTTGAGCATTTCTCATCGTCCATTACCTTCGTCATTACCAAATGGAGAGCAGGGATGAAATGGCTAATGTATTCACATATGAGCCATAAAGTATATTGTTTCTGTTGTAATTGTTCGAAAGAAGGAAATAATTATCAATTGGCGATGAAGGATTCAAAGGTGGAAAAATCTTAGTCATCGACTTAAAACTCATGAAACTAGTGATGAACATTGGGCTTGCATGAAAGATTATGGGTTGAACTCACTTTGAGGTTAGGGGAAAAAATGAAACAATTTGATAAGTATGCAGCGACTAATCGATAAAGAAGGTGCCTTTGGAAAAATGCCATTATATAGGATTCTTTGTTGTAAAAAGACTTGCTACAAATAATATTGCATTTCGGAGACAATGAGAAGATTTTGAAGGCATAATGAATTTTCTTAGCATAATTGAAATGATTCTTTGAATTTGATCCGGTGATCTGAAACACCTTGGCGTATCTAACGAATGAAATTCAATATCACTATCTTAGTCACAGATCCAAAATGAATTGATTCAAATCTTTGGCCGAATGGTAAAATTGCAATTGTTGAAAGAATCAAGAAAGCAAAATACTTTTCAGTAATACTTGATTGCACTCCAGATATAAGTCATGTTGAACAAATGTCACTTGTATTACGATGTGTGGATATTTCCAGCTAGTCAGATAGAAGTAAAGGGTTCTTTCTAAATTTTTGAAAGTTGATGATACAAGCGGGAGGACTTTTTAATGTACTTTTACAAGTTTTGCAAGCTCTTGGGCTTGATATTGATAATATAAGAGGGCAGGATATGACAATGGCTCCGATAGAAAGGAAATTGAGTGTTGAAAGGAAGTGGCAAGCATAAATCCTAGAGCATTTTACACCATGTGGTTGTCATAGTCTTAACCTTGGCTTTTCACGATATGGTGGCTCTTGTACTAAAGGCACGCTGAATTTTGGAGAATACAACATTTATATGTATTGTTTCGTCTTCTCCAAGCGTTGGCAAGTTTTCGAGGATCATGTTAGCGGTCTTTGCCAAGCCATTATCTCGGAAACCACGTTGGGAGAGTCGTCTTGAGAGTGTTAAAGCAATAAGGTTCCAAGTTCCACAAATAAAGTGCTTTATACTTCACTTGGCGAAACGAGAAAAAGATGATTTTAGATTTACTCGTGATGCTCGAGTGTATAAAATCGAACTTGATGATTTTGAGTTCTTAGTTTACTTTGGTTATTTGGCACAAGTTGTTGTTTGATATTGATGTTGTTATGAACTCTTCAAGCGGAGAACATGCGCTTATTGATGTTGCTATATGTCATTTGAGAGGACTAATTGAATTTCTTAGAGTATAGGAAAATAGTTTGTGGAGGCCATAGGCGAAGCTAAGGAAATTGCGAATGACATGGAGATTGAGCAGTTTTTCATCAAATTTAGCATCATTCGTAGAAAGAAGCATTTGATGAATGTAAGTGAAAATTTGACACAATCAGGCGAAGAATCCTTGAGTTAATTTTTTTACTCTGTGTTGTTGATCAAAGGCATTTCTTCACTTGGCGAGAGGAGTTTGGCTTGAGTTTCAAATATATGCCCCGAGAATTTTGGATTTTATTTGATTTGAAGGCATTTAATTCTACCGATAATGAATGTTTGAAGGCAGAGTGTAATCTTGAAGAATGTTTAAGACATGGCATGCGTGTGATATTGATGGTAAAGATTTATTAGGGAGTTGGGAAGTCTTGAAAATTTATTACTTAGCAGTCAAGGGCGATTGAAGTGTTTGAATCATTTGAAGCTAATGGATGGTTGTTTCCCCAGATGCATGGATTGCTTATAGGATATTGTTGACCATTCGATTCTGATTGCCTACGGAGAAAAGCTTCTCAAAGTTGAAGTTGATTAAATCTTGCAACCGCTCCAGCAATGTCACAAGAAAGGCTAAATGGGTTAGCAATGTTATCCATTGAAATTGATTTGGCTAAGAAGATTGAGTATGAAACTTTAATTAGCGACTTTGCGACTAAAAGCTTGCAAGAAGAATAAAGTTTATGATTTGTTGATATTGATGGTTTTGTTCACGAGGAAATGATTTTTCGAGGGTAATTAAATGAAACAAATAAATAATATTTTTTTGATTTAATGTTATAATTTTTAAAGGCGGGTTTCTAAAGTTATATTTTTGTAAATGCGAGAAGAGAAGTCGAGAAATGCTTCTTTTGTAATTAGCGGAGATGTATTGGTTTGTAGTGGGTATGTTTTCTTTATAAAACTTTTTACATTTTTGTTGCATTTTTCTCTAATATATGATTTTTATTGATAAAATGAGTGCTATTATTGTTATAGTATTTGTTTGATATATTTTAGTGTAGTAGTGGTGATAGGAGTTCGAGGGGTGAGCGATCAGCTTTACCTCTTTGTGAATTGATTGTTGTAGTATGATTTAGGTTTTAACGTAATAAAAGCTAGGTTTTGAACACAACAGTAATATTACCAGTAAAAAAAAAATTTATCACAGATAGGCACTTTTCCCAGAATCTGTGGCAGGCTTTCTTGTGGCCGAAACCACTGATGAAATATGTAGGGATTGTTTGCATGGGTTGAGAGGAGCTAGTGGCAGAGATGAGTCGGGGTGCTAGCCGCCTACCCGGGTGGGGAAGGTGTGCCCAGCAATGGGTGCTCAGTATAGTAATAACCGAGCTAGAATGGCAGGTAGTGCCTATCCGCTCAGACCTTTGAAGCCGGGCAGTGGTGCTTCTTCTGCCAGACTCTGCTTGAGGTCCGCGGGCTAGGGATTGGGCCGTGGGCCACAATGTTTTTATGGTAAAATATGTGGGCCGCGAGGCTTAATTTATAAATTGGGATCCGTGTAGGCTTGGGCCCTTTAGTAGCTTGAGCCCACCCAACAGCTTGAGGGATTATGGCTCTCACATCGGTCATTTCTCTTGATTTAATATCATTTCCTTTTCTGTGCTTTATTTTCATTTTATATTTTCTAGTAACGAATCTGAAATTATAGAAAAAAAGCAACGGCCCTTGTTTAGTAGGTAGAATTTTATGTTTATACATTAGCTTTCGAAAATAAGGAAAATAGCGTTTGGTCTGAGTCGAAATAACAGAAAATGGGTCATTTATTTTGACATTTTATGTCATCAGCGTTACGTGTTGTTTTAAGCATTTTTGAATTAAATCAACTTTCTGAGATTTGGTCGATTGGGATAAAGCAACAACGGGATTATTAATTTATTTTAACTATTTTAACTAACTGTCTTAAACGATTTTCTTCTAAGTGATTTCACTTTGAAAATTAATTAAAAATAAATAAAGTTGGATTAGTAATCTTTTAAAATCTGTTCTTTAAAAAAAAATATGTTTCTTTTTTATTTTTTTGGTTTTATATGACATAAAGGTCAATTTAGAGCAAGGAATTCTCTTTTAAGCAAGCAGCTTTCCCGATATAGTTATTTTTAAATAAGTTAGCCAAGTCATTGGAAAAGTGTTGCGTGTTTTTCTTTATGTGATAATGTGATCATTTAGTCATTTCTGGCAATTTATGGAATATATGTGGGGTTGAAAAGCCTCAATTAAAGGATTCATTCAGTATACAATTTTTTATTATTTATTTGATTTGATTTATACATGTAGGTGTAATCAGGCTTCATATATATAAAATTTCATTGAATATTGTGATTCAGTATTTTAAAATAATAATATACACAACTGGATACAATTTGTGAAATAAAAAAATGTTCACGAATTTTTTTAAAATAAAACGTACGAGGTTTATTTGGAATTTAATTTATCTTGAATGTGTTTGTTATACATTAAATATATTTGAGTTACTTTTAAGTAAATAAGCTTTTGTGTTGATTCTGATAATTCTTATGATAATATATAGTATATTCGAATCAATTTAATTCATATAATTTATCAAATATTGAAATATTACCCCAAATAAGTTTGAATATTAAAAACAATAATAATATGAATGATACGTCATTCTTTAGAATTTTTGACCTATTACAATAAGTTTTGTAACCAACTTAATGGGACGAGCACGTTTTAAAGTTCGATCAAAATGAGTCATTAGATCAATAAGTTACGGATTTAGAATATTAGATATTCTCAGATAGTTTTTGAATTTTTGTTATTAACTATTGCTAACCTAAATGAATAATTTTTCTATTTACAGAAAATAAAAAATAAAGGTAGGCCCCATGTTAATAAAGTAACGTCCTTTGCGATAAGGTGGTGGGTCCCACCGAGATTTAAGGTGGTAGTTGTCGCGCGATTACAACGTAGGACTGGCCAAATATCCCACATGGCGACAAACTATAGGAAAACGACCTCACAATGTTTCCGCCTCGAATCCAAAAATATGTACGTGGCAGAAACCTATAGGGTGACCCAGATTCGATTCAACCGCTCTTAGTCTAAAACTCTTAATGTGCGCGCGTCTTCGTTGTAGGTACCGGTAGGAAAAGAGAATAGTCATTGACCTGGTCAGAAAATGCAATCGTACCAGTTGGTCGTAGACCATGCAATCATTATAGTTAATCATTATTGCCATCTATTGGTGTCATAAATGTGATATAAGAGGTGGATGAAAGGATTTCAATATTTGTCGGTGTGTGCAAGGATTCAAAGTGGAAACGTCTTTCTTGTTTCCTTAAAATATTAATATTCATCTTCAACAGGTAACTATTGGCGCCATGGGACCAAGCAAAAACATCCTATATATATTGCATAAAAAAAAAAGTGGAAAATCCATATATATATATATATATATATATATATATATATATATATATATATATATATCAAAATTTTCCGATTTCCAAAAAAAAAATTATTTCTACATTGAATTTATTTATTTTTGGAATATATATATTAAGTTATTTGATTTTACCTTTATCAAATAAAAATACAAGTTAATCAAACATGTAAGCAAAACATTTATATTGGATTTGAAATTGTTCATATCTTTATCTCAAAGGTTCTATAAAAAGATAACTACGTCCTTTATATTTAGTTTTGTTCAACCTTATTTCCCAAAAAATATAAAAAGGGCTTTGAAAAAGGTTATTTTGTGTGGAGACACTCTAGGGCTCCTACAAAGGAGAGCTCGGGATTGGAGATGGGTCTTAGAGGTGAGCTTTGACGAGAGATCACGAGGCAACGAGGCTTCGTCTTCAACCTTGGTTCTTTCTTTCCCTTTTGTTTTATCTCTTTTCTATGTTGCTTTAGGCATTATTGAAGGCTTGGTTTGTAATCTTTTTCATGCTTAAACTCTAATATATTAAATGTTTCATTTAGTTCTTTAATGTTTGTACATATTTTGATAACTATTTGCATGATTTTACAATTGGTTTGAGACTGAGAAAAGATAATCAATTGGAATATTGAATGCAATGTCATTTGAATGTCATATGATAAAGATATCTATGACTTATACATGGTCTATATGGATTTCTAGGTTTAATGTACTCTCTAAATCTACGGTTTTAGGCATAAATGCAATATGACCTGCTTTTGAGAATAGAGTGTTGAAGCTTGAAAAAGATTAACATTTTTATTTGATAAATCTACCATCAATATAAGATTTTTGACATCATTGGATTAGATTGAAGAATTCCATTATGATTGATTTTGGTGAATTCATAACCTTAGGCTTTCCTTTTTTTGATTATTTCTTGATTCTTTTTTTCCTTGATAATTTAGGAGTTCTCTTTGCTTGCTTAGTTCTTATAATTAGAATCTTTGTGGCATTTTAAGCAAGGTATCGTTGTGACCGTCGGCCGTGAATAATTATTGAATGTCGGGTAGCGACAGTAGCTCATGAAAATCGACGATCTCGCTGTGTGAGGAGAGATGCAGGGAGTCTGAGCTTGTCATGAGTTTCTGATGGCCATGTGGTTAATATGAATAAATGGTAGTAAGTAAGAACAAGCACTACGTCAATGCTCAAACATATAAGCATATGATATAAAATCGTAGTGTAGAGTTTAAATTACATTCTTCTTATACAAATAAATACAACCCATATATTTACAAAATATATATGTCAAGCGCATGATAAAACTTCTTCGTATGTCTCCGGTCCCGAATGCCGGGGTTAGCATCTACGACTTTGTACGAAAGGGGTCGCGGCAAGTGAGAAGCCGTGGTGATGTCTGCTACAAAAATTTCGCTAGAATGCGTGTAATGGTTCATGTCTCACTACGTCTTTATTTTACGTTTGCGTATTTTCTAGTAACCAAATACAAAATTATAGAAAAAGAAACACTTAAGTTTTCTGTATTTGAGATTGTAATGCATCAATCTGAAAATCTAATTCAAATTTTAGTGCAAGGGATAACCAAAGACTAAGGATGGCTTTTTTTTTTCTTTAATAATAGATTCTTCGTACTTAAAAATATCAAGGGAAAATTATGTCATGATTTATCAATATAATTATATTTAAAAAAAAGTTTATGAAGAATGGGAAACTAAGGACAAGTTAACTAATTTAAAAATAATTCATATTACGTGTTTTGTTTTGAGGAAAATTAAAAATAATTCCTACTAGGTGTTTTGTTTTGAGGAGTAGAGTTCTAATTCCAAAAATACCCTTTTTGACAATGGATCATAAAACCTAAAAAAATAAAAATAAAAACAGATTTTTTTTAACGTTAGAAAACTCAAAACAAAATGATTTTTTTTAACCCTTCTCCAATTTGTTTAATATTTTTATTCCCTGATTATTTATTCTTTAGTTTGTCCAGATTTTTCTTAGATTTGCTCAAGACATTTCGGGGTAGATTTTTTTTGTTTAAATCTTTATTTTCATAAATGAGTTCTTCATTTCGTTGAAACTTTGGAGTCTTGGAAGTTTGTTGTTAATGATACTGAAAAAAAAATATTTTTGAATGAGTTTCTTGGATTAAAGTATTATATGCTATTTTGGGTTGTTCAAAGTCTGAATTATCATTAGAATCTAAGAGAATTTGTATGAGTTATTGGTTCTGAGGGAATTGTGTGTTTGGTTTTATACTGTGATTTATATTTTTTTTTTAATATGTTGATCAAAAGATTCCTAAATTAATTAAAAAAAAACAAAGTTGGATTAGTAATCTTTTAAAATCTGTTCTTTAAAAAAAATATGTTTCTTTTTTATTTTTTTGGTTTTATATGGACATAAAGGTCAATTTAGAACAAGAATTCTCTCTTTTAGAACAAGAATTCTCTCTTTTAGAACAAAACACCCAATATGAATTATTTTAAATAGAAGTTAACTAAGTCATTGGAAAAGTGTTGCATGTTTCTTTTTTCTCTTTATGTAATAATACCAAAGTCATTTAAGTCATTTCTGGCAATTTGTATGGACTATATATTGGGGTTGAAAAGCCTCAATTAAAGTTCATTCAGTATACAATTTTTTTATTATTTATCTGATTTGATTTATACATGGAGGTCATAATCGGGGCTTCGTATACTCTGAAATTAATTGAATATTTCGTGATTCGGTATTTTAAAATAATAATACAGCGCAACTAGAGTATAACCTTGAAATAAAAAAAATGTTCCAAATTTTTTAAAATAAAACATGCAGATTTATTTGGAATTTTCAGGCTATCTTCAATGTGCTTGTTATGAAAATTTAAAATATATTTGAGTTACTTTTAAGTAAATAACTTTTGTGTTGATTTACAAATAATTTACTATGATAATATAACAAATATATTCGAATCCATTAATTCATATAATTTATCAAATATGAAATATTTTAAATAAGTTTGAATATTAAAAACAATAATAATAATTTTGACATAATTTGAAGTTTTAAAACCATCAAATTGGGGAGAAAGAAGAGAAAGAAATGGGGAGGAAAAAGATAGGTTAATGTCGAACACTAATTAATAATTTTAAAAATATAATTGTCATTATTCATAACAATGACATTTGATGGTTTCCAATTATAATGATTCATGACAGTGATATTTATCAGCTTGTAATCTTATATGGTTCAAACATATTATTTTGGATATCAGTTTGGGTTAAAATTCAATTTTATAATTTTTTTTAAATAAACTACTTAATTCTAAAACCCTTTGAGGTTGGGCGTCTTGTAGATTCATGCTGGGAAAGAGAAAGAGATAACCATTCACCTGCTCAGAAAATGCAATCATTATAGTTAGTCATTATTGCCTAGGTGTCATAAATGTGATATAAGGGAATGGAGGAAAGGATTTCAATATTTGTCTCCAACCTTAAAATATTAATATTCATCTTTCAACATTCGAACAATTAACTATTAACGCCATGTGACCTAAAGCCAAAAATATTATAGTATATTGCATAAAAGGGGATGGAGACCTGCTCAGAAAATGCAATCTAGTTAGTGTTAGAACTGTGCAGAATTCACACAAACAAATATGTTTAATTTCGGTAAAGGAAATTTGATTGTTCTGAATGTATTACAAATGTAATGCATAAACAATGCTATGAACTCATAGTGAATATGATGAATGAAGATCGTGGCATCCAGGTTGCTTCAGGACTCGCGCCAATCTCAGTATAACGACACATACTTGTTTATCGCGACCTAAACGAGAACCGGATCTTATGACCGATTTGTATTATACTCTCTGACACACTTAGAAATGAGAACTTTTAAATTGTAGAAAATAACGAATGGGGATTATAATCTGTTGGGAAAAAAAAAACTTTCCTTTTTTTTTTTTTTTTTTTTTTTCTGCATGGGGTTTGGGTCTTCTTTATAGACAATCATACGACGGTTAGGCGAGTTGGTTCCCTAACAACTACCAATAGCTGCTTTGTAGAAGCGCCAAGCCAATTCTACATCCAGAAGCGAAATCAATTAGGCCCAATTCTATTTGGCTCACTTTGTCGTCAATTTCCTGTTCACTCGGAAATGAGATTGACGAATCGTTTTCTACGATATATTTACAATATCTTGAGTAACATATTAGCATAGACCCATCATAAATGGCGTGTGGGTCCACTTGTACTAATTTAAAGTGTGCATTGATATTATTTCCAATGATCCCACCCCACATGAGCAGATTGCGAAAGAAAAAAATGAAATGCAACGATATCACCGAGACTCGAGAAATATATTAAAGGTAATACCCGCATCAAGATAGAGGTAGCTTTTGGCTTTGAACCTTCCACAGTGAAACTATTAGATTTACTAATTTTGCTAGTGGACCGTCCCTGTGAGCGTTCGACCATTTGTGTAAATTTGAGCCAGTGAGTTTCCTGCCCCAGATAGCACGGATACAATCTAATTCAAGCGGGTTATCCCATTCATTTTGGCCACTAAGACAAAACTTGGTTTTAAATGAAGTACTTTGAAATTCGACCTTTTAATAATTCCTCCATAGAGCAGAAATGATTCGCACTTACATAGGTGATTCTTATTAAAGTATCCTACTATACTCCACTTGAACATTCAAGATATAAGAATCATTAAAAGAAAACTTATCCTGACTACTCAGCAGGGATCACTCTTCTTATCATAGAAATGGGTAAGAAATTAAATTTCTTTACTAGTGATCGAGTTATCATAAATCGCAGATTGTCACTGAACCTATATTTCATGGGATCTCGATCAATAGGTGGGTTGGCATTATGATTACTCTTTGTAGCAAACGATCCATTCCCCTCGATAACTTATACACTTGTTCTCTGGCTAGCCCTTTTGTCAATGGATCTGCTATATTATCCTTTGACTTAACATAATCAATAGAGATTATTCCACTTGAGAGCAACTGTCTCACGGTATTATGTCTACGACGAATATGTCGAGACTTCTGGGTTGTACACATATGATTTCGTGCGGAATCCTATTGCGGCTTCACTATCCGCGGTGTATGCAAATGGCGGCAGTTTGAGCATCCACATAGGAATATCTTGAGGAAGTTTCGAAGCCACTCACGCCTTTACTCTTGTTTATCGATACAGTAGTTATGACTCCATAGTGGATGGAACACGTGATGCAGCTAGAAGATTTCCAGAGGCTTCTTTGCTCCTCCAAGGTAAACACATATCCACTTGTGGATTTAGTGTCATTAGATACGATATCCAGTTAGCATCCTTTGTATCCTTCTAATACATTTAGGATATCTATTGTAATGTAATCTCATAATTTTTGGTGTATCTTAGATATGTAAGGCCTCTAATTGTGGCGTCCAGTGAGACTTACCTGGGTTACTCGTGTACCTACTCAATCTACTGACAGCATATGCTAAGTCGGGTCTAAAAAACAATTCATTGGTGCGCCAGACTTCACAGTTATTTACAAGAATATTGAATTGGGAAACACCTTTCTGTATTTTTTGAATAAGTGTAAATTTGGATCTATTTGGCAGGTCATAGCGGGGCGATCGTCATGCTAAATTTACTCGATATTTTCTCAACATAATGAGAGGCGAGATAAAGGTATATCATTGAGATGTCTTGAAAATTTCAATTCCTAAAATGACATTTGCAACCCATCACTCTTTCATGTCAAAGTGTTTGCATCTTTTTAGTAGTTTTATTATTTAGATAGCCCCCTCTTGATGATCAACCATATCATCCATATAAACAATGATGACATGTGCTATTGATTGTTCTTCCTTGTAGATACACTTGTCACATTCATTTATTTTAAGCCTTCGGAATCACGACACGGTCAAAATTTTCATGCCATTGTTTTGGTGCTTGTTTTTTAATCCATAAGGGTTTAACAAGTCTCTGAGCTTTCTTTCTTGGCACGGAACAATAAACCCACGCCCGGGGTTGTTCCATATAGATCTCTTCATCTAAATCGCTGTTTCAGGCATCTTAACATCCATTTGATGTATTTTCCGGAAATTATACAGCGACTATTGCAGAAAATTAGCATGCGAATGGATGTAATTCTTGTCATAGGGGAATAAGTGTCAAAATAGTCTAAGCACCTTTTGCGCTTTATGCCCTTAATTACAAAGGCGTACTTGTATTTATCAATTGATCCATGCACTTCATTTTCTTCTTGAATATCCATTTATATCCGAATGTTTACAACTGGAGGAAGATCCGCATTTCCCAAGTATGATTATGCAATATGGATTAAACTTCCTTTGTTTATGGCCTCTTTCCATAATGGAGCTTCGGGACACAAGACTGCCGCTTTTTGAGGTCATTCTCAATCATATAAGACATAAATTCTGAACCAAAGGATTTTGAAGTTCGAAGCCTTTTACCTCGTCTTGGTTCTTCGATTTCTTGGTCATTTGCCTTGTCATAAGTTCTTTTGCTAGAACTAGCTCTTCCATTTTTAGAATTCTCAGCTCTATCAACTATTATTTCTTGAGGATCCTCATTAACATCCTCTTTTTTCCTATAAGGAAAGAAAATATGTTCAAAAAAATGAAGCATTCCTTAATTCTTAATAATAGTAATTGCATACCTCTATGGAATGTCGATTTTAGATAAAAATCGATATACTACTATTATTCACATAATCGATGAAAACACAATCAATTGTCTTTGGTCCAATCTTAATCTTTTTAGGACTAGGAACTGCCACTTTTGCCAAACACCCCCACAATTTTAAGTAATTGTAGGAAGGTTTGTGACCTTTCCATAACTCGTATGGTGTTTGGTTTGTTCTTTTAGGAGGTATCCTATTTAAAATATAATTTTCTGATAGGATAGCCTCCCCCCAGAGATTTTGGGGTGGCCCAGAGACTTATCAACACTTGTTAATTCATCATCTCTTTAAGGATTACATTTTTTAAATTCAGTACTCCCAGTTTGTTGAGGAGAATAAGGAGATTTGTTGTTTGATGAATTATGCCATTTGTGAACAATATTCATCAAAAGGTGCATCATATTCTACCCTCTCTGTCACTCCTTATTATTTTATCTTTTGCTAAGTTGATTTTCCACTTCATGAGTTTATAATGTTTGAATACTTCCCGCAGCTTCATGTCTTTGCTCGTAATAAATAAACGTAGGTATCTCGAACATCATCTATAAAAGTAATAAAATACCTTTTTCCGCCACCTCTGGTTTTGAATAAACTTTAAATCACATATATCTGTGTGAATTAATCCCAGAGGTTCAGCATATCTTTCAACATTTTTAAATGGCACTTTTGTCATTTTTGCCTCTACGCAAATTAGACATTTATGATTAGGATCAAATGCAATTTTTGGCAAACACTCTAAATTTACCATTCTTTTTAAAGAACCATAATTTACATGTCCTAACCTGCCATGCCATAAAATAGAAGAATCAACAATATAAACAGAAGATTCGCCTTTCTCATTCATTGAATTTTTGGTACAATAGTCATGGTATTTAATTTGAACATACCATCAGTCATATAACCACGGCCTACATACATTTTGGCCTTCGTTATAACAAATTTGTCAGACTCAAAAACAAGTTTGAACCCATTCTTCAGCATTAAAGATCACATAGCCATGAGATTTTTCACGTCTAGAACATGCGGTACATTGTCGAGTAAGCTCCTTGCAGGGTCATCTTTAGTATGACCTTTCCAATGCAATTAGCCTTTGGCAATTGATGAGTTCCATAAAGGGGGTTGTTCTCCACATTCTTTGTAAGTGGAGAACATTTTCTTATCACAACATACATGGCGGGTCGCTCCAGTATCCACCCACCACTCTTTGGGATTCCCTACTAAGTTTATCTCTGACATAACAACACAGGATAAACTGATATCACCAATTCCATCGGGCCCGGATGGAATTCTTCGCTCATATTGGCATGTCCTTTTCTAGCCCTATCTCGGCGATGACGACAGTCCTTCGCCTGATGGCCCTCCTTCCCACAAGTATAACACTTGCCTTTGAATTTTTTATTTCCTCCTTGGAAACCTTGCTTGAAACTTTTCCCATAAAACTTCCTTTTCTTGTTGAACCTTGAACCCTGTCCTTGTTCAACGATATTTGCCTTGGCATGCATGCCTTGGCCACCAGCCACCCTTCTTTCAAACTTCCTGTTGTCTTCCTCAATTCTCAGACGCACTATCAATTCTTCCAATTTCATTTCCTTTCGCTTATGTTTAAGGTAATTCTTGAAATCTCTCCAACTTTGAGGCAAATTTTCAATTATTGCTCCAACCTGGAAAGGTTCATTAAGAATCATACCTTCAGCAAGAAGGTCATGAATTATCAATTAGTTCGCGAGACTTGAATCATAACGATCTTTGAGTCACGCATTTTTGTAGTCGAGGAGGAACCTCCCGATAGTAAACTTCTTTGCTCAGCATCTTCCCTTTTATACTTTAAATCCAAGGATTCCCACCGATTACTTTGGTGACTCTTTTCAGCGAATATATACATTATACAACATGTTATCCAGTCCATTCAGAATATAATTTTTACATAAAAAATCCCCTTGCTTCCATGCATCTATGGTAGCCACTGTCTGAAAATCAACAGCATCCCCTTCCTTTTGTTTAGGGGCCTCCTCATATAAATACCTTGCCAGATGCAAAGTAGTTAGATAAAACATCTTTGCTCTGCACCTCTTGAAATACAATTCCCACTTGAATTTCTCGGGTTTCTCGGCGATGTTTGGAACAATGGGGTCACATGCCTTTGTAGGAGCCATCGGCTGTGAGAATCGTGATGAGGAACCAGGGGCAATAGGAGCCACGGGCGCAACAGGAGCCACCGGCATAACAGGAGCCTCTGGCTCAACAAGAATAGCAGGAGTTGGGTTAGCCATCACAGAATTTGTATTCCTTGATCTCGGCATTTTTCTGTTTATCGCATATCAAAATTCAATTTTAAAAATGTCGAAATATAATGAGTTATAACAAAAAAATTTGAGTTCCAATTTAATTCCAGCATTATATACCGGAATTAATATGATGTAAATAAAGCATATTCAGAATTTTGAATTTAGTATATTAACTATACCGGAACTATTATACCGACATACTGTTTAATTTTTTAGAGGAACTAAGTCATTTACATGAGAACTAAAATCTGCTGTGCAAAAAATAAATTCTGTAAATAAATAAAAGTATACTGTGCAGAATTCAATTCTGCATTATTGAAAATTAATACCAAACCTGTTTACATACTGTTAGTCAATGTATTCAGAGCAGATTTAGAACAAAACAAAAAGGATGCATTATGAAAATGAACAGATTAAGAAATTAATTATGTTGGAAAAGTAATGCATGTCTTATTCATAGGAGTAAGAAAAGAAACCCAATAAGTGAATTTTGTTATAAACTGTGAACATTTCTAAGTGATTCAGAAAATGAAAAGAACTTGCATTCGTTCAATATACATATCAGAATAAATCTTTAATTCTACAGAAATTATTTTTTAAACTGTGTTACAAAACCTTGCATTTCGGAAACTGGTTTGGGAATATCAGAATAATTTTAAATTCTTAGAAATTATTTTTAAACTCTGTTACAAAACCTTGCATTTCGGAAACTGGATTCAGGAACAACACATGCATTGAGAATTTAGACCATGCACCACAATCAATATACTGTGCAATTTAAAAAAAATAAAAGAAACTGCAGTAACTAAATGGGTACCGCATAAAATATAAAAATAGTTTTCTAATCATGCAATTTAACCATGTCATGAATTTAAAAAAAAAAAAACTGCAGTAACTAATTGGGTACAGTATAAATTATAAACACAATTTTCTAATCATGCATCTATTACAACCTGTTAGAATTGTTACTATACCGAAATTTTAATTCATACGATCTTTTCCATTTATTAGAACTGTGCAAATTGACAACAATATGTTTAATTTCCGGTAAAGGAAATTTTGGATTAGCGAGACTGAATGTATTACAAATGTAATGCATAAACAAAAAAAAAAAAAAAAAAAAAAAAAACTTAATGTCGAACTCATGTGTGAATAATATGATGAATGAAAGATGTGGCACGCTATGATCTTACGGACTGTGCGATCTCCAAAAATATAACCTGTCACCTGTTTACTTGCTCCCTTGTATGACGGGAAGCTAGATGCTTGAGCCCAGGACATATTCCATACGGCACTTAGAAATGAGAACTTTAAATTTGCAGAAAATAACGAATGGGGATTATAATCTGTTGGAAAAAAAAAAACTTTCCTTTTTTTTTTTTTTTTTTTCTGCATGGGGTTTGGGTCTTCTTTATAGACCAATCATGCAGCAGTTGGGCAGTTGGTTCCTAACAACTGCCAATAACTGCTGTAGGAAACTGCCAAGCCCAATTCTCTGTCAAGCCCGAAATCAATTAGGCGATTATTTGGTACCGACTTTGTGTCGATTTCGTTGACGAATGGATTGACGAACCAGTTTTCTACGATATATTTGATATAACGGTAACATATTGCACTCGGACCAATCATAAATGATGTGGTCTTTACCATACTTTAGTTTAAAGTGTGCCCCATTGATATTATTTCCAACAGTTAGTCATCAATCTGAATAGATTATTTTTATTATTAATTTGAATGATACATTATTCTTTAAAGTTTTTGACCTATTACAATGAATTTTGTAACTGACTTAATGGGACGAGCAGGTTTTAAAGTTCGATCAAAAATAGTCATTAGATCAATAAGCTAAGGATTTAGAATATTAGATATTCTCAGATAGTTTTTGAATTTTTTTGTTGGCCAACTATTTATAACCTAAAATGAATAATTTCAGAAGAAAAATAAAAAATAAAATTGGAAATTTGCATTTAATAAAGTAACGATCGCTGCGATAAGGTGGTGGGTCCCACCAGATTTAAGGTAAAGACAGTTATTAACGATTTCCACGTAGGTTTGGCCAAATATCCCACATGACAAACTATAGTTTCCCGCCTCGGATCCAAAAAATAGCACGTGCTTAGAAGCCCTATAGGAAAACGACCTTTGTCGTGCTTTCCGGCTTTAAAGAGGTAGTGGTGGAGGGGCCAATCACAATAATTTCCTAATATAGCTTTTATAATCATTACTAAAATAAATTACATTATTATTAATTTTCTTTTAAAAGAAGAGAGATTGAGTGATTGACCTCTCCATACAAAAGTAAACGATATTTGTCAGCTTATAATCTCATTTAGTTTAAATATAATATTTTAAACACTAATTTGTGTTAAAAACTAATTAATTTAAATTAAAAATTAATTTTATAATTTTTCTTTTCAAATAAACTATGTAAGTCTAAAACTCTTAATGTTGCACGTTTTGACTGCAGATTTTCCGGTGGGAAAGAGAAAGAGATAGTCATTAGGCCTGCTCGAAAATTTTACAGTAATTATAGTTAATTATTTATTGTCATCTATTGGTGTCAGTAGTAGCGGTACAGAATGATTAATTGATTTTAATATTTGTCGTTGTCTGCAAGGTTCAAAGTGGAAACGTCTTGTGAACACTTGAAATATTAATATTCATCTTCAATAATATATATCCATATATATATATATATATATATATATATATCAAAAGAATTATTTCGATTTCAAAAAAAAAAAGAATTACTTCTTTGAATTTTATTTATTTTTGGAATATATATATTAAGTTATTTGATTTTACCTTTATCAAGTAAAAATACAAGTTCATCAAAACCATACGTAAACAAGAAAACATTTATATTGGATTTGAAATTGTACATATCTTTATCTCAAAGGTTCTATAAAAAGACAACTACGTTCTTTATATTTAGTTATGTTTAACCTTATTTCCCAAACAATATAAAAAGGGCTTTGAAAAAGGTTCTTTTGTGTGAAGACACTCTAGGGCTCCTACAGAGGAGAGCTCGGGATTGGAGATGGAGTGCTTGGGGGTGAGGCACGTTGAGAGATCAGCAGAATACTTGAGGCTTAAATCTTCAGTGTGGTTCTTTCTTTTCCCCTTTTGTTTTATCTCTTTTCTATGTTGCTTTAGGCATTATTGAAGGCTTGGTTTGTAATCTTTTTTATGCTTAAACTCTAATATATTAAATGTTTCATTTAGTTCTTAATGTTTGTAAGTATTTTGATAACTATTTGCATGATTTTACAATTGGTTTGAGATTGAGAAAAAGATAATCGTTGGATATTGGGTACGTGTCATTTGAATGTCATATGATAAAGATATCTATGGCTTAACATTTTCATTTGATAAATCTACCATTGATATAGGATTTTTGGCATCATTGGATTAGATTGAACAATTCCATTATGATTGATTTTGGTGAATTCGTAACCTTAGGCTTTCCTTTTTTTGATTATTTCTTGATTCTTTTTTTCCTTGATAATTTAGGAGTTCTCGCACAGCACTAGTTCAACATAATTGAAATCTCAATCCCAATTTCATTCGTCAAACAAAATTAAGGTTATATTGGATTAGTTGTTAATAGGCAAATCCTCATGAGTTAAACCAGCTGTTTTCATTTATTACTTGTTCGCGGTACGTCGCTTTGTGTGTAACAAATTCCACAATAGACATACAATAAATCATTCGAAGGGAGATATGTGTGGATGAAAGATATTTGTCCTTCTTTTTAAAGAGATATCAATTGGTCCTTCGACATTTGAAGCCCAGAAAATTGTAGTCACTCAAAATTGAATTAATAGGGGATTCTTAATATAGACTTGTATTATCAGTTCCAAAGCATCAAGAATTATAAATTTATATGATTGAACTTTACAAACACGGCTTAGTTCATGTCTTATGTTGAATAAGGATGAGTGATAAAAAAGAACTATAACATTGACTATGGATTAGGTAGCGTGAATTTAAGGATAATAAATGATATCTTTAACATCATAACATATCTTATGGTATTAAATATAACATATTTAATTTAATAGTTACTTTTATTCATTTGATTTTAATCTATCATTTATTAAGATATGAATGTTCCCTCATTATTTAGATAAAATAATTTTTATAAATATATAAATTAAATGAAACTAGTTAATCATAGAATATATATAAATTTTAATGAAATTGAGTATATATTTTTAAATATTTATCCATATATTATCGTCATATGAATGTTCACAGATATTTTCATAATTGATCCCTCCATTACCCAGAGTTTTGTACGAAAGCCAGATGCGTTTAGAAAAAAATTCGAATATATGCGATTTCAAAATACTTAGCCCAGTGTTTGAAAAGAAGAAAGAAAGAAAGGATGGCACATCGAGATTTAAAGTGTAGTTCGTGTGTGATAGTAAGGAGCTGAAATTTTGGCGATTAGGAACGACATTAAATGACAAAAATGACGAAAATAAAGGTGATGGCGAGTCGTTCCTTTGAATCTTTAAATTTTAAAGTCGATAAGCGGTGTTGTGAGCGGCCGGCGCTCTGTATTAGGCGGCTTTAAATTTGCTAAAGATTACCGACATTAGTTTTGACATTTTTTGAAACCGATGATATATTACAGGTTTCTAAAATGTATTTCCATTCAAAACTCCATTACCCAAATGGTACTGTCCTTTTCCACTCCTCCCGTTTGTCTTTCTGTCGGTGGTCTCTGCTTGACTTCGCCCGTCAAGTCGTCATTCTCTGTGATAGCGAGTTTCGTTTCTCTTTTTTCTGCGGTCTCTACCGATCCATCGATTTTTCAGTGCGTAAATTGCTAGAGCTCGTTTTTCAGATCATCACCACCGTCTGTGAAATCATGGTTTGGTTTCTCTCCTTTTTCTGCAATCTCAACGGATACATCTATGTCACCGTGATTGCTTTGCTTCTGCTTAAGCTCGCTTCTCAGGGGACCACCCCCAGCAGGTTAATTTCGTTTCTCTTCTCTTTTTTATTTTTTATTTATTTTCTGCTGTCTCTACAGATCCATCCATTTCTCATTGAGTAAATTGCTTGAGCTCCTTCCTAAGGTCACCATTCACTGTGATAGCTGGTCTGTATGTATTGGAGTTTCGTCCCAAATTTTTTAAAAATTTCCAAAATAGTTTGAATCAAACCTATATGAAATGTTAAAGCCCTAATCATTAACTAAAACTTTGATTTTTTTTTTTAAATTTCATTTTTAAATCCAATACTAGGATTATAGCCCAATATATTGGCATAAAGAAAAAAAATTTCATCTATCATAAAAAAGAATAAAATTAGAGTAAAGTTTTGGAGGATTTTTTGGCACACACAATCGTTATTATCATTATATTAATTATTTTTATTACCATTAATATATTTTTTTTAAAGTTATATGGTTTTTAATGACATCAAGATTTCAGTATTTTAATGCATGATACAATGGTATGGTTGACTTGTTCACCACGTCATATACTAACAGTGGGATAGCTCTCGTTTGCCTCAATCTACATGATGGGAAGGGCGAGAGTTAGCTACTGATTTAAATGTAGGGGCTTATTGGTCTCAAAAAAGTTTCGAGGAGTTGTTCGGATATTCATGGGACTTTTGCGCGAGCTTTTGAAGAATTTAGGTTTTTTATTTTTTTAAAATTACTAATATGCTGAAAATAAAATTAATATTTAAATTAATTTGTGAACAGTAATCCCCCAGGATTATTGTAGCATTGAATTTTTTAAATTAATATTAGATTCATTAACGAGTGGTATTGACTTTTAAATTAAAAAAAAGCAAATAAATGTGTGATTATTGATTGTGACATTAGAAATGTTTTAAAAGTTTTTTAAGTTAACATCATAGTTATTAACTGCGGTATTGAATTTTAGATTCCCCAAGTTATTGACTATAGTAATCCCCAAGTTATTGAAGCATTGAATTTTTTTTAAATTAATATTAAATTCATTAATAGTGGTATTGACTTTTAAAAAAAAAAAATTCAATGTCTTAGTTATTGATTGCGACATTAGAAATGTTTTAAAAGTTTTTTAAGTTAATGTCATAGTTATTATTTGCGATATTCTTGTTGTAAAAATTCAATTTAGCATTATTTTATTTTCAAAATATTTTAGTAATTTCTTTTTCAAAAAACTAAATATAACCTAAACTCCTTTCTCCCCTGGCTAAGATCCATGCATTGCCATGACAGTTCAATAATATGAGTGCAAATTAGAGGAGGAACCAGACCGGTCCGATTTCAAATCTTTGGACCAAACGAATATTTTAATTTTTAAGGCCTCCACTTGTTTGGACATCTTTGGAGCAAAACCTTTCTCATGGCTAATGTTGTTACCTAGATTGTTCGAACCTTTGGGCATTAGTAGCATAACGTGAACCTGTAAAAGGGCGATTCGTCGGTGGTGGGCCGACTGACTCTCCGATGATTAAGACAGTAAAAGATGGAGAAGTAGAAGCAGAAAGTTCACACAGTTGGAATTGCTTATCTTCCCCTCGTGGGGATCTTCCTGATTTATATAAAGTGGTTCACGAATCTCTCCTTGATTTTAGGAAAGAAAATCTTTTAATCTTAGGGATAAAATCTCTTATTCCTTATCAAGGATTAATCATTCCTTATTAAAGATTAATCTTTTCGGGAAATAAGGAATTTGGAAACTGGGAAATCCCCGATAAATATATTTTGCATATTTTTCGCCTTCATATACTTATTCATAACGAACTTCACATATGCAGTAAGATGGCCAGCTGGAGGACTTAAAATTCTAGATGGGCTGCCCTGAAGCTAGTTCATGAGAAGACATCCCAACTTTCTTTAGGATTCTCCCGTTTGGAAGGCGCGCCCTAATTTTAATATAGTAAGTGAGCTTGGACCATTTCACAACGTGGGCAAAGCAGCCAAGCAGGCCCTGGGCCCATTGAGTAGTGAGTCTAAAGACCATGGTACCTACAATGCCCCCTTTTCCCCGATTGGAATTTTGTGCTTTTTCAGTAGGGGGAAATAATGTGTTTTAAACCTTGGGTGCGGAAAGTTGAAAGGCTTAGGAAAATCAATGTGTACATCAACGCATCGAAAGGTGAAGTGTGTTTGGATACAAAGCGTGTGAGGCTTTGTAGTTTCCTCGGCATATGTCCGCAGTGCATGATGTTCGGCTGTTCGTGTACTGTTCATGTTGCCACCACCCCTATATAGGGTTGAGCTGAGTCTTTGTCTCTTTTACCATTTCACAAAGCCTTGCTTTTGCCTATTGCAATTTCTTTTTCTGTTAACCACACCAAACTTTTCTTTCAGGGGAATCATCAGAAGTCCCTCGTTGGCATAATTTTCGGTGAGTTTTGAAACTTCATTTGTATTACCTCTGCTGTGTTTTTTGTGTCTCCGTTTGTGGAGTATTTTTGGGTTAGAAAGTTTTTGCTACTTTTGAGGGTGCGTCCATCGTTCGCCTGTGGGGTTTTGGTGACGAAGTTGTAGGCGGTTTCTAGGATACTCCCAGGTTTGGGGTCATCCCATTAGGTCCCGCCAAGCTTCCTAGTCCGGGGTTCTTAGGTTCTGGTAGGTTGTCAGTCTTTATTTGTACGATGCTATATGCACAGCTAAAACTTCACGGAGTTTGTTTGTCATATTTAAGTCTTTGGTGATAGCTTTAGCATTAGCTTTTTCAGGGATTTCAGTTCAAAGTGTGGACACCGTAATCTTTGTAGGAATTATGGCCTCCATCCCATAGGTAAGGGTGAACGGTGATATCCCAATTGGCTTTCGGCTGGTTGTTTCTGTAGGCCCAAAGAACTCCGGGTAGCTCTTCCATCCATTTCCCCTTAGTTGAATGGTAGACGCTTTTTCAAAGCCGTCAAGAGAGTTTTGTTAGATGCTTCTGCCTGGCTATATGGGTATTGCGAGGTTGAGTACAAGTTTATGATTTTCAACTCTTAGAAGAAATTTCTATATACTTTACTATCAAACTGTGACCCATTGTCAATTACAATCGACTGAGGTATTCTGAACCAATAGATAATATTCTTCCACATAAATTGGACGACGTCCTTGTCTTTGATAGAGGTGAAGACTTCAGCTTCTATCCATTTGCTAAAATAGTCGGTGACTTGACGACAATAACTTCTTCTTAATTTGGGGGGCGTGGGTAGTGGTCTGACTATATCGATTCCCCATTGAGTGTAGGGGCTAGGGGCTTGTGATGGTGGTTAGATCTTGAGCCGACACCCTTGAGATGGGGCTTGTCGTTGGTAGCGGTCGCACTTTCTAACGTAGGTGGCTACATCTGCTCTCGCCAGTTTGGCTCTTCTAATAACTTTGTGTATGGGCTCTATGAGCTTAAAGTTAATCTGGATGGTTTCCATATCCCTTCATGGAGTTATCATAATACTATATTGTCCATTCAATTAATTGAGACACTTAAAGGAGTCTGAATTCGATGCGGAGGCCACTTATATAATTGTTCGTTCCTGAGAAACCTAGGCACGCCGTGCACGAATTTCACGGGCTTCAATCCGCGACCCATCACTTAGGCTCTCAGGAGCTCAAATAATGCATTATGAAATTCGACTAATAAGAGCATTCTTCGTTCTCTATGACTTACTTGGTTGAGGTTTGTAATGGGCGCTTTGTTGCGGTAGTCTGAGGAAGGAACATTGTTTTCTCTTATTGGGATGGATGCGGCCATTGCTGCCAAAGCGTCACGCGCTTTTCAGCCGCGATTCCTTGGGATATGCTCAAGCTTCCAAGCCGCAAAACTCCTTAGTCGTTGCTTGACCAAACATGCATACTTGACCATGCGCTGGTCTTGCGTTTCATATTTTCCCTTTACCTATCCCACTACCAGTTGAGAGTCACTGCGTATGAAGAGTTTTTCTAAGGATACAAACTTTGCGAGGTCGATTCCAACTAGGATTGCTTCATATTCAGTCTCATTATTAAACGAGGGAAGCCTAGCCGTATGGCCTGTTCTATCCTTTTACCAATTGGGGCTTTAAGTTGCAAGCCGACTCCAACTTCGGTTTGGCGAGAAGTGCTATCCACATTAAGGATCCACCAGCCAGCGTCACCTTGGTCACATCAAGCTTGAGGTAGTTACGCTTCAAAAAATACGCCAATATCACGCCCTTCATTGCGGGGCGGATTTATACTAAATACTGAATTCGCTTAGTTCATTCGCCCACAGGGCCATCCTTCTTGATAGGTCAGGCTTGTGTATAGTGCTTCGCAAAGGGAGATTGGTCAACACGACGATAGGGTGTGCTTGGAAGTAGGAGTGAAGCTTCTTAGCTGTCACACGAAGGGCTAGTGCTGCTTGTTCCAGATGGGTATACCGAGTTTATGCTTCAGACAAAGATTTTCTTATGAAAAATATTGGTCTTTGTTTCCGGTTTTCATCTTCTTTAGACAAAATTTTGCGCAATGAACTTTCTAGCGCTAGGTAAAAGTGGAAATCCTCTTGTTATGGGTTGGCCAGAATTGGTGGTTCAACAAGGTATTGTTTGATTGCCATGAGAGCCTGGTCACATTCCACATTCCAATAGGATGTTTTGGCTCCCCTTAGAGTGATAAAAAATGGTCTTAACTGGTTGTGAGACGATATGGTGCGAGAGGCTCCCGATCGGCCAGGTCGGGTTAACTGCGGCTCCTTTTCTAGAAGGTAAAAGCACAGGAGTCCATTATAGCTTTGAGTTGAATAAGATTGACCTCTATCCCTCTCTAGGTCACCATGAAGCCTAAAAACTTGCCCGAATTGACTTTGAACATCATTTCAAAGGATTGAGTTTCATGTCGTACATTCGTAATAGCTCAAAGGCTTCTTATAGATGCTTGGTGTGGTTGAAGCGTTCTTTGGATTTCATAAGCATGTCGTCAATGTAGGCTTCCATGGTGTTGCCTAACATCGGTCGGAATATCTTAGTTACCAATCTTTGATAAGTTACCCCATCATTTTTTAAGCGAAAAGACATCACATCGTAGCAGTAGAACCCATGCGATGTAATGAAGGCCGTTTTCTTTGCGTCAGGTGGGTGCATGGGAATTCGATGATACCTAGAGAAAGCGTCCAGAAACGACAGTCTTCCGTGCTTGGCTACGACATCAACAATTTGGTTTGTATGTGGCAAGGGGAAGCTATCTTTTGGGCATGTTTCGTTGAGGTCTGTGTAATCTACACATACTCGCCACTTACCTCCTTTCTTCTGAACCACCACCACGTTGGCTAGACATTAGGGGTACTTCACTTCTTTGATGAAACATGCTCTTAGTAAGTTGTTTACATCCGTTTGAATGATATGATGGTGATCCAAGTGGAATCGCCTCACTTTAGATCTTTATTAGTGACGTGAGGATCTTTATTTGGTTGTGGGAGGCGTACCGTCGGAATCCTAACCATATCTAAGTGGCTTTAGGCGAATACATCTATGTTACTCAACAACAAGAGTCATAACTTCTCCCTTTCTTCATTGGACAGGAGAGAGCTGATGTAAGTCAACTTTTCTGGCTCGTTTAATGTTACTTTTTCCAGGGGATCCACAGCTAGTAGATCCTTCTCTTTTGCCTTGATCTGGGCGGTGAACTGTGATTGCTACGCGGGGGTTTGATCTCTAGGGGGAGGACTTTTAGAGCTTTTCTCCCCTATATGTTCCGTGCAGAGATGGGCGTGCTGCTTCTTTGTGGAGTCAAGCCCGGCTTGCTTTAAGGTTAACTTGCCCAGCGTTAGTCAAATAGTTGACCGTTTGGTGGTAGGTCGAAGGGATAGCTTTCATCGAGTACAGCTAGGCCCGCCCCATTATTGCGTTGTAAGGCCTCAAGTCTTCAACGATTAAGAATAGAACTTGTTGTGTGATTGGCCCAACTTTTACAGGGAGCGTGACCTCTTCTAGTGTTACAGTAGTTGCACCATTAAAACCATATAGGATCCGCTCGGCTAAGTTCAACATACCTAAGGAAAGATTCATCTGCTTAAAGGCTGATAGTTGCAACACGTCTGTCGCACTAGGATCTACCAGTATCTTGTGCACATCAAAACTGTTAATACAAAGGGTAAGTACAAGTGTGTCATAGTGGGCTCAATAACCCTATTTGGATTGACAGGAGGAAAGGATATGAGGCCATCTATTGGCTTGATTTCTTCATGTGTGCCTTCTACGTGGATAGCATTTATCCCGACCTTAACTGTGGCGGTTCTCAAGAGTTTCTTTTGTTGACGCTTCTATTGATGCTGGTCGTCAGACGGGCCACCCAGTATATAGTTTATGGCTGGTTTGGATTCTGACGGGACTACCGCGTCAATTGTAGTTTTGTCTACAGCTTGCCCTGATTCCACCTTATGGTCAATTTCTCTGACATACCTCCTGAGGTGTCCCGATTTGATCAGCTTTTCTACCAAGAAATTTAGGCTTTGGCACCTGTTGGTCTCATGCCTATGATCTTTATGATAATCTCACCGCAAGGATTTGTCTGGATTAGTGCAGGCCATTTAAACTTTGGCAAGTCATGAATGATGCTCAATAGTCTTTCATATGAGACGTTCAGGGGAGTGAATTGTATGAGCTCTTTTTTTTTTCTATGACTGATCATGGGATCGCTTTTGGTCTCTGCTTTCACCTTCCTTAGTCTTAGACGGCTTCTTCCCAGGTGGCTTATTTTCCTTGGCTGGCTGGTTTGTAATCATGACAGTCTTGGTTGTTGCTTGGATATTGTCCGTTAGCATTGAGTACCTATCAACCCACCTGTATAATTATTCCATTATTGTTGGTGGGTCTAAAGATAGTGACTGGAAGAAAGGAGTAGATGGCTCGAAGCTTAACCTAAAGTTTTGGAGGACTGCATCCATGCTATATGACTCTGTTGTTGGACCCGGCTTACCCCGAAACCTCTATGGTAAGTCTCGAATAAACTCTTCTTTCTTGCTTGGGAATGGTTTGTAAGGAGGCGTGTTACGACATTTGCAGAGGCAAAGATCTTTGTCTGAATGCCACCCATCATTCATTGAATGAATTTATTGAATTACACGGGAGCTTGTGGAACTAAGCCAACGGACCCTGTAGACTAGTGGGAACTTACTTTTACGATAGATGGTCATTCTTTGGCATTTGGTATCATCGTTATAATAGAGCATGTGATCGTAAGAGTTAGTAGAACCATTGAACGTGGCAAAAGTTGGTATGACAAACCCGTGAGGTGGCTCGTAGTTAAGAATGTGTTGCCTTAGGGGCGAAGAGCATGTCACGGGATGAATTAAGGGCATGGCGTATGATGCTGGTCTTGTACGCGAGGCGGGGATGTAAACGACATTGGTATCATACCTTGGTGGCATCTGGCGTTCCCGGGGGGCGGGCGCTGGTTTTGCCTTATGCTTGCATCTCTCATTTGCCCTACGGGATCTTGTCGCTAACATCGTTGAAGGTAGGATGATGCGGCGCTTTGCTGAATTTGCTGGCTGCTCTCTGAGCATTCTTTATTCATAAGAGACTTCAGATGGGAGCGCCTGGGACAACTCATCTTCTGCTGGGGTATGACATCGTCAGCGATAATGGGTCCCTTCCCTCCATTGCCAGCGATCGAATGCATGACTCGACTACTATCTCGTACATCTTTCCCAAGATCGTGACTTTTTTCTATCTGGGCGTGGCCGGTCATTCTCCGCGTTCACGGCGTTCGGCATGGCCTTGCAACTCTTTCATTTCTTTGCTTGTTCCTCCTGCTTTCTCTCCATGTCCTGACGCTTGATCTTTTAGCAATTGGTTCATCGAAATGCCTGACATTGCGATTAACTCGGATGAGTCGGATGTAGAAAGGGGAATGGACAGAGCTCCAAGTGACGAAGGGCTACTAGAAAGTCGTTAAAGCCAAGCCCTTGCAGCTTGTCGACGAGACCTTCCTATTAAGCTTCCCTACGGGGAACGGCGATAGTGTTAACCACCTTGATTGTCCGAATCGCTAGGCATCAGTTGCGCAACGTGAACCTGCAAAAGGGCGATCCGACGACGGTGGGCTGGTCGCCTCTCCGATGATTAAGTCAGCAAAAGATGAAGAAGTAGAAGCAGAGAGTTCATGCAGTTGGAGTTGCTTACCTTCCCCTCGTGGGGGATCTTCTTGATTCATCAAGGACTAATCTTTTCGAAATAAGAATTTGGGCGGGAGAATCCATGAAATAAATATCTTTTGTATATTTTTTGCCTTCATATACTTATCCATAACAAACTTCTCGTACACAATAGGATGGCCGGCTAGGGGGCTTAAAATTCTAGACGAGCCGACCCTGAAACTAGTCCATAGGAAGACATCTTGGCTTTCTTTAGGATTCTCTCGTATGGGTGGCGCCCCTTGGTTTTAATATGGTAAGTGGGCCTGGGCCGTTTCACAACATGGGCCAAGTGGTTAAGCGGGCCCTAGGCCCTTTGAGTAGTGGGTCTAAAGACCATGGTACCCATAGGTAATTCCGATGTTTGATTTTGTTTTGGATTTTCGATTGGAAACATAGGAGTAAGATTTGGAATATTACTTGATTTTCCCTTTATTTTCCTAAAAACCATGAAATACTTTTTTTTTTTTCGTGGATGATCAAATAAAGAAAATTTTTATAGTCAAAACTTTTTTATACTATCATTATTTGCTTTGAATTTTTATTTCCTTTAACTCTTATAAGGGGAACTAAACTAATGTAACTTTAACGATGAAATGGAAATAAATAAGTTTTTTTATAAGTAAAAGAAACAAATATATTGAAGATAATGATGGGGAAGGAGACCTTTTTGGAAATATAGCGCACTCATGTCCAATAGGGCACAATGGCCATTGGGCCTGCAGATATCAAGGGATCCACATTGATAGGGTCCATTCCCAACCCTTCTTGTTCAATTGTATTGCTTTTTTAGTTGAAACTACATCACAATAACTTTTTTCCACTGTACCCACTAGATCTTGTCATCACCATCTCTAGAAAATTGATTTTGTCTCTAACGATCGCTTATTTAATAAGGGTATTAGGACTCCCCCTATGAACGTGACCCTTCATAGCCAGTCCCTTCACTTGTTGGAACTCTTTGCATGCCTTGGTCGTTGCAATGGTCTACTAGGGTGGGACACCACCTGATAACTGATTCCACCCACCCCACCTTCCCCCTTTTTGATATTTTTTTTAAATCACATGATGCATAACCCTAAGAATGATATGAGAGTATCATACTCGGAAGCATGCAAACCTTTGGTGAAGATGTTCGCCAATTGATTTTCAGTGGATATGTGCCTTAGATCAATGATCTTGTCTTCTACCAAGCTCCTAATGTAGTGGTGATGGATGTTGATGTGCTTGGTTCTCGAATGCTGTATAGGATTCTTCAATATCGATAGCACTAAGGTTGTCACAATAGAGAGTTAGGACTTCCTTTAGGACGCCTTAGTACTTAAGCATATTTTCTATCCAAATCAACTGTGTGCACCCACTACTTGCTGCTATGTACTCTGCCTTAGCTGTGGAGAGTGATATGTAGTTATGTTTTCTGTTAAACCATGACACATGGTTGTTTCCTTGGAAAAAAACAACCTTCAGAAGGACTCTTCCGATCTTCTGAGTTTCTAGCTCAATCAGCATCACTATAACCTACGAGGCTATCTGTGGTATCTCTAGTGTACAAAAGATCATATTTAGCTGTTCCATTGACATACTTGATGATCTTCTTGACTTCTAGGAGATGACTAACCTTGGGACATGCTTGGTATCTCACATAAACTCCCACACTATAGCATAAGTCCAGAAGACGGACAGTATAGATATAGCAAACTCCTAATCATGCTTGTATAAAGAGTTTGATCAACTCCATTACTTGCTTCATCTCTTGCAATCTTCTCATGGGTCCCAATCGGGCTGTTATCTCTACCATCTAAGGCTGAAGTATCCTTGGGAATGTTGAGAGTATTTCTTAACTCCAAGGGACTACATAGGGAGAGGTCTTGTTATGCGGAATAACTAGTGGAGGAAGAATTAATGTCGCTCTAACTTAGTTGATTCAAGTGCCATGGTCCTTTGTTGAAGACGCTATAGACACGGCGACGATAACTGAAAGACTCATGCGTCACTCTTGCCATTGAACTTGCTTCTTAGTTCTCTTCCAAAGTACTCGCGAGACTTCCTAATTTGCGAAGTGAACAGATTTGATTTCTTACTTTCCAGATCTTATATGAAGTTTTGTGAATTACCAAGTCTCGAATAGACTTGATAGGCTTGAAAGCGTGTACATAAAATGTCGCCTATGTCTTGTGATTACTTGCGGCGTCGCATCAAATAATAAAATGAAAGTAAGAGTATCGTCCCGCGAGGATTGACTATTAATTACCGATTTTAATTTAAGCAACACTCCTATTTAGATGACGGAAATTTGGAAAAAGACTCAAATTTGGCTAACTAGCATGCAAATTCTAAATTACATTGACTACAGACAAAGGAATAAAACAAGACTCAAAACCCTAAGGCATAGATTTCACCAAAACAATCCTATATGAATCTCCTAACTCAATCAATCATTGTTTATTTCCTATACTGATGGCTATTTCACTAATGCAATTGTGAATATCTCTCGATAACTCACTACCTATCCTAAGTTTTAGGTATTTTGCATTTCTATTCAACACTAAAACCCTAGGAATGTAATACACTTAAGAAAACTAAAATTACCGCACAAGACCCATGAGTATCTCTAGTCAATGGTGAATTATGACATTCCACCTAGGTCTAACATGTTATTCACTTCTTAGATCTCACAACATGACACAATTAATGCAAATATTGGCCAAATACCCACAAGCCTTAAGAACAAATGAAATACTCAACATAGATATCAAATAAGACACTAATTAATAGAAGTTAGTAGAATTCATACATTGAGTCATGACATAATATCTAAACTCTAAGAAGACTAACTAAAACATATCTACAAAAGGAGTTACAATGATCAAAGAAATAAATACAGAAGGGAAGATATTAAAGCAGTTTTCCATTGAAACCCATTATAACTTCTCTAAATCGTCTTCTTCTTAAAAGTTCTCCTATTCTTTAAAAGCAATGCTTGGTGTTTGACTAAAGGGGTAGTGAGAGCATAAAATATTGTTCTTTTATAGTAAAAATGAGTTGATACTAATGTTTGGATCGGACTTCAATATTGCGAGGGTGAAGTCTTTATGAAGCATTGAGTACGTTAAGGCGTTTTGGTTTTGCCGCGTTGCAACTTGGTGTTGGAAATGATGGTGACATCACGACGTCAAGCTCCATGTCGCGACGTTAGCTGCAGCTTGTTTTTTATACTTCTCTGTCATGTTGTGACGTGAGTTCTCATGTTGGGACGTGAGCTGTTTCTTCAACGATTCAGCGATTTTCATCATTTTACTTTTGTTTTTAGTTCGGTCGGCCCGATTTCTTCCATTAGCTACCCGAGAGGAGATGACTACACAAAAAGATGAAATTTAGAACATTGAAGCACTTATTTTATATCTAAGAACTACAAAATAACACTAGAGCATAGGGAAATAGTTTTAAAATATACTCATCAAGACTACGTTAGAGATGTAGAATCTTTGTGTTCTTGCCTACGCCCCGAATTTTGTTGGGGCGTTCCTAGATTTTAACATGACTTGATCCATCTCTTCTAAGGATAATTTCAACAACAACTTCTCCATTTTATTTGTGGAGTTATGGGTGCTGAACTCATCATTTCTATATATTCTTACTACAAAATTTCTGAGCAGGGGAATTTTCAAACTCCTTGCATAGTGGAGTCCTTATCTTGGTGATCTTTAGGAGCATGTGATTGTGTTCGTTGGAAAGTCTTAGCCATAGTTTTTCAAAGCATCCAGCTGATTACGGTTGTTTGTAAGGAAAGTTTGTCAAGTGAATCTTGAAATCATCCACACACATGGACACACATCTCATGCCAAATATTGCTCCTTGCATAGGTCCATGTATTCATGTGGACTGGTTCTAGCACTATAGGCGTAGAGGCCCGGTGCAGGATTTGCGTGTGGGGCCGTTACGGTTTTGTTTTCCCAATTGGCAGGGTTCGCACATTCTTTCAGGTTCAACCTTTAGTTAGGAACTCCCCTGATGGCTTTTCTGTAGTGGTGTCTCTAAGGCTAGTGTGGCTAATGTGTCCCAACCGTCGGTGCCAGAGACTGATTGTTTTGAACGGTATTTAAGCATGTGTTCGGACTGGCTAGTAGGTAGCAGTTAACATATGACCTATTTCCTTCCACGATACGACGTTGATCCTGGTCTAGAATAATACACTTATCTTCTGTAAAATTTACAAAAAGATGGTTGCACAGTTGCCTAATGCTGATTAGGTTGGCTTTAAGTCCGTCAACAAGTTCGACAACTCTTACTTTTAGCATTCTTGAAACGTTTAGAGATCCTGACTCAAGAACACTTCCTTTGGCACCGTCCTTAAAGGTTACATAGTCTAGACTGGATGGTAGAATGTTGGAACTGATAGCAAATGACAGATTTAAGTATATGTTCTTTGACATGATTTCTGATGTTGGGATTGTGTGATAGTTCAGACTTTTGTGTGGTGAGTTCGAACTTTCCTGTGGGACATTGTGTGAGCAGAGCAGATATAAGATATATGCAATAAAGTAAAATCACACAGTATTTTACGTGGTTCGACAATTGCACCGTCACGGGGTTGTTCCGGATACAACTCCCTTTTTGCTCCGCGACCTTTCTTTAAAACCTAATCGCTTTCATAGTAAATTTAAGAATAAACTCCCTTTATTCTTCTCTCAACAACATTGCACACCCATACCCACATTACATTATTAAGATGAAGAAATTTAAAACATCATCTTTTACCCAAGTTGAAAGGCTTTTAACGTGCAATACCTTAATGAAATGTATCGTAATCCACACCTACGACACATTAAGACTTTATTTGTCCATCTTCAAGCTCTGATCCTGATATCAGTGATGAGCAACTTTCGACCTGGAAATTTATGGCCTTGCGATTTAGTTTTGGAGTACCGATTAAATTTTGGAACATTGTCTATCATGATTCCGAGTACATTACTTGCTATTTCTTGAACTTTCCTTTAAGTTATCCCAGTGGAATAAGGAAACTTGGTGCTCGGTATCTCTTTAGATTTAGGCGGTTTATTGCCAATTCTAGATTGATAGCAGATGATTGGATCCTCTTGATTTGATCTTTATTCACTTGCTAAATTCCGTCCTAGGCCAATTGATACCTTGCTGCCCAAGTACCTTGGCCTCCAAGAGACTTGTGTCCCAAGTCGGTCTTCACCCTAGTCCGAACTCACCGAGATTGTCACGTTCCTGCATTGTGGGATTGCCTTAGTTAAGACAACTTCTTGGTTTTTCCAGGGAATTCATGTTTAATCCGTCAAATCTTCATCGGACTCAATCTCTGATGTAGCCATCTTCTTGTAGATCGCAGGCAGTATTGACGATCTAAACCAACACCAGTATTTCACACTTTGGATTACCAAACGCATTGTTTTATTATGAGATTCCTCACCATGCAGGAACAGGAAAGAATGGAGTCTATGAGACGCCTTGCTAAGATCTACTACGATGTTGGGGAGGAAGGACTAAGGAACAAAGCTAACAAATTTTTCGATTCCATGGATACGAAGAGAGATGGAAAAATAAGCCTCCAGGAGTACTTGGGTTTCATGGCCTCGAACCACGATGGCCCATTCCGGCACCCCGAATGGTTTCACATTTTAGACAAAGAAAAGAAAGGGAGTCTGAGTCGAGAAGATGTGAGAACTCTCTATTACATGATAAATAGTGGAAGACCTTTTTGTATAGGGTGTGGAGAATTTGTGGGGACAGTGTACTTTACTTGCGTGGAATGCTTCAACGTTTCCTGTACGCTCATATCTGTGTGCCTTGAATGTTACGAAGCGAATCGTATTCACCATGAACACAATCAATTTTTGGACAACTTTGCATTGCTTCAGTTCCAGAGGACCGAATCGCCACTTCCAGCACTGAAGGCACCAGCAGGAAACCCCCAGGTAAGCGATTAGGTACTGATTAGATGGATACTCAGTTGATTTATATTTTATATATTACCATGATACATACAACAGCTTTCCTTATTAATTATATTTATATAATATATATATTATATGTGTAGCAAATTGATTAATTTTGCTTCCTTAATTTTAAGTTAAAATCATGAATAATCAATCAGGAGAAACTCTCAAAAAAATAAAATAAAAATAAAACAGGAGAGAAATTTTTTATGTTCTTTTCTTTTATTTATTCTTTCCTTCAATTTTCCTTTCAATTTTGTTTTCCCAACATTTTTTTGACATAAGAGTTTGTATAGTGTTGTTACTTGTTTTTGTTTAATATCTATGGAAGCACTTGTTAACGCTTCAAAATATTGAAAACTGCATGTCTTTCAAAAAAGTTAAGTTGAGTTTAATATGAAAATTATTATTTAGTTTTCATTATCATTTTTCATTTTGTGGAAATAGTCTTTTGTCTTCTATATTTTAAACTTTTGAAAATTTCATTGATTAACAAATATGTAAACCATTTTTGAAAGGATTAACTAAAATATCTTAACATACTTATAATTAATCAAGTAAAATGAGTTACAATTTACTACAACAGCATATGTGCATACTTATTATTATTATTTTTGAATACACTCTAATTTAAAGGTACTAGGAATTTGGGATCTTACGTCCTTATCTTGGTTTTTAATGGTGAACCCGCTCTACTATATGAGTTAGGCATAATGGACACTTTTACCTTGTTTCTAAGATAATATTTAGGGTTTAGCTATAAAAAGCTTATATCAGAACGAGTTTTACACCGTTAGATGGTAATTTTATCTCTTGAAATCTGTGTAAATTATAATTTTTTTGAGAAAACATGGATCTCAAGAAATAAAATCACAATCTAACGATGTAAAACTCGTTCTCATATGAGAATTAAGTTTTTTATATCTGAACCCTAATATTTAATTTTAAATAAAAGATCCTATTTATTAATATTAATAATATTTCCATCCTATCAGTTATATTTATTTTATTTTAATACAGGTCATCTTATTTCCGTTCATTGTTATTAATCGTTTAATTTGGTGTTTTCTCCCTTCTTATTTTCAAAGTGAGTATTCAGACCTAGTTACAGTTTCCTCTTTTTTTTTTTTTTTTCCTGAAATATTTGATTAAAAAACCATAATAAACAATAACATATCTGGAATTGAATTTGGGTAGGATTCTCATGCTGAATACCCTGAAAACACAAAGGAGCTGCGCAGGGTTGCTAAGGCCTATCTCAGGAGTACATTGGAAGACTCGGAGGAGCAGAAGAAGAAGATTAAAAAGTTTGTAGGCTCAGTTGGTCGCGACTTAAAATTCATGTAAAGAATACTGCAGAGAATGTGGGTAAGCTGGAACTCAAAATCCGAGGATGCTCAAAATTCTTTAAACTACTGGCCAAAGATCCGGAGAATGGACTGGACAATTCCGATGTAGAAACATTCTACTATATCGTCCAGAAGTGGGGAGGCCATTTGTGGAAATTGTGATCATTTTCATCGAGCATTCTTCACTTGTTTAGAAAGCTTGGAAGAGGATCATACCAAACGCTTCTATCTTTGTTGGAAGTGCTTCAAAAAGGGAAATTTTGAGAAAAAGGACAAGTTTGAGAACAAAGACCCGTTAATTTTGGATAACTACACATTGCTTCATGCATTGGGGGTTGGTAAGGTAATAAATTCTAATCTAGATATGGATGGTAGATTAAAGCTCTCACTGCTTGCATTCTCGCTTTGTAATGGCATACATGCATGATGTCTCTCACCCAATCTTTTACCCTCCTATTGTGGCTGTTAGCAGAGACATAAACAACTTACAATTGTGTAATTTCTTCTATATTTACTTGCCCTAACTATTTCTCTTTACCCACTAACACCAAATGCCGATACTTTTATATTGGTCTTCAAACTAAAGGGATTTAAAAGTTACAATTATTCGTCAATCATGTTTAGTTGAAGTGGTAGAGCTTTAAAAACAGGCATAACAACATAAGAACATAGGAAGGGGGTTTCAAATTCGAGTCGATGGAAACAGGTTTATTATCTTGAAACTAGAGTGTATTAAAAAAAAATTACAGTTATCCTATGTAATTATTCTATTTTTTTCACAGCTCCAATGTAATTATTCTTAAATGATATTAACTGATTGATTATAAATTACTAATATATTACATGGCAATGATTGGTGCAGAAAAACACTCTTTCAACTTCAGTGCTATCGTCTCTCTAGCGGACAGGTAATTTCATTAATTTTTTATATTTTTCTCTTTTGTTGATATTGGTTTGTGCTCACCCTCTTTTAATCATATGCCATTTATCCACAAATAAAAAATGCTATCTAGTTTGCTGATTTTATATGAGTAAGGTATTAGGTAAATGATGATGATTATTTGATTTTGATTGCATATTATCACGCTACTAGATATATAATAAATTAATATTCAAGAAAGTTGATAGGTCTTGGTTATGGAATACATAGAATGACTGAATAGCTATTAATTTCCTTTAGAAAATTTTTACATTTAATTTCTACTTAAAATGTAGAAGGTAAAAATCAATCACACGAGACAACAACACAGAAAACTGTACTAGTCAAAGCTTAAAAAAGTAAAATTTAGAAGATGCTCTCTTTGGATGAGAACGAATCACAACACTCTAAATGTTTCTCCTCCCCTCTTTATTCTTAAATATAAAAATATCATTTAACCACCTATCCTATTCTCATGACCAACCTCTTGGCATGAAACATAAACAAAACTAATACATGAAACTTGAAACCAAAGGTGCAGAAACTAATAGATAATGGGATGGAAAATAATAGATAATGGGATAAATGGATAATGGGACTTCAAACTGAAAACTAAGAGTAATTCTTTGGAAAGGTTGTTGCCTCAAGAAATATGTGGTTGTTGAGTTCACACATGAACCTTGTCCTCAAGGTTTGTTTTGATAAAATTAACGATCACGTAACTCCACAGTCACCTCCTAAGTAGCATCGTCCCTTGGCAACATTATCTTCTAATTCCTTTCTCGTTTCCTCATGCATCGTCTCTTGGCAACATTATCTTCTAATTCCTTTCTCATTTCCTCTTCCACACTGGCGCTCCAATTTGCCCAAGTTATTTCTCTTTCTTCTTCCTTTTCTATCGTGCCTTAATATTAAAAAAATTAATCAAATAATTGGTTTACTTGATTCAATAATTTCTTTTGGTCATCAGTAAAATACCTTGGAAACTCCATTTAATCGAATTTAAATGGAGAGTTTTCCTCCACCATCATTTCAAATTTCACCACTGACTAATCGATCCATTGTTGTTGGACAACGAAACCAATCAATTTGTGAATGGTACTTTATAATGATGTTGAACATTGGTAAAGCAAGTTCCATCATTTGTATACTATGCCATCTTGAAGTGCTCCTAACCTAGCCTCCAACTGCTCAATCCTTTCCTTGATGGTGGCCATAGGAGTTAAGCTCTGATACCACTAATAAATCCCGGTCAAAACTTAAAAAAAAATAAATTAAGAAGATGCTTTCTTTGGATGAGAACGAACCACTATACTCTGAATTTTTCTCCTCCCCTCTTTATTCGTTAGAAGATGTTAAATATAAAACATCATGTACCCACCTCTCCTATTTTCATGACCAACCTCTTGGCATGAAACATAAACAAAACTAATACATGAAAACATATCCTATTTCCATGACCAACATCTTGGCATGGAAGCATAAACAAAAACTAATACATGAGCTTGAAACCAAAGGTGTAGAAACTAATAGATAATGGGATAGAGAATAATAGATAATGGGATAAATGGATAATGGGACTTGAAACTGAAAACTAAGAGTAATTCTTTGGAAAGGTTGTTGCTGCCCGAGAAATATGTGGTTGTTGAGTTCGTGACTTATCATTTTAAAGCCTCCCAAAGACTTTGTGCATATGAAACCATGAGGTCGAAAATCAAGGAGGTATAATCCAGTAAATATATGAAGAAAAGGTATAAATATTTATCTAGTGGTTACTACTCTTTAAGTCATAGACTTTATAATCTATATGTAATCTCACATTTGTAATACAACAATCGACATCATGCTTCTTAGTGGACTTATCAACCCTTTGAAGGGATGCAAATTTCACTTATTAACCCAAGAATGAAAATGAATAGTTTTGAGAGTTATTTCTAAGTTACATAAGTTCGTTCTACACCTTTTAAGTCATTGTCTTTATTTTACTTACCCTCGTAATCCCAAATTAATTTTAGAATTAGCTTAAATCTTCAAAAGTATAAAACATAACAACGTACATGAAATCCTAAGCAAGATGAGATTGAACATATTGCAACTTCATCTAAATAGCTATCATACTAAAAACACAAAAAAAATAAAAAAATCAAATCTCCTATAGTATAGTTAGTGATATGACATTTCCTTTCCTTGCCCTTCAATTAAAGTATCAACATTTAAATTTTCTAAAATGATAAATAGCAGTTTTCAAACCTGATGTCGATTGGATACTAGAATATAACTTAATTTATCAATAATAGTTACTTAATAATTGCTAGCGAGACATATATTATTGCTCTATAAATGACAAAAATAAGCTTTTTGATTAATTGATAGTTTAACAAACCTTCAATTGTCTGATGCAACCTAATCTCACTTATAAAGCAAAGCACTTCTTTACTTGGTGGTTTATTAACAGTGAGTAATGGTAGTATCATCTTCTTACACTTTCATGTCTATTGTCTCTCATCTATCTCATGTTTCTTTAATTGGAAGATGACTTTTTTTTTTTCTCCTTTTATTTTTGAATCGTTTTTCTCAAATTTTAATGTTTATATAATGTTAAAAATCATTCAAAATTTCCAAAATGATAACAAAGTAATCACCATAGGATTCTATAACATCAGAAATACTAAATCTTGGGCTGGTGGGCTCATATATAATAATTAAAGTTTGTTTTATTTGACAACGACAAATTTATTTATTGATTTGTTCGGGGAAGCAAAAGAAAAGAAAAAGTAAACTAGCAGGTTCTTTAGTACAAGTGAATAACAAGTTAGTTTCATGTTCTTATTATTCATTTTTTGTTCTTTTTCACTTGTTTTGTGTTTTCTTGACCAAATGCTTATAGCTTGTTATCACTTGCATATCCAATGGTTTCTTAAAAATTAAGCACTCGATTGCATAAATCCTATTCAAGGGTAGCACAAAGTTTTACAACATTACAAATATTATTTTCATTACAACAATGGACTACTCTGGAATACTTTGGTTAAATGTTTATTAATGTGTACAATTCGGTTTCATGAGTGAAAAGAAATCTGCACCTTAAGAGATGTGTTCTGCTTGCTGGCGCACCAAATATACGATCAAGTTATGGAGTATCTGTGGAAACAATGCGATTTTGACATAAATAAAAGTATGAGATAAATCAACATATATGCTCACAATAGCGGAAGTTGGTTACGCAGTTTGGCTTAGCCTACGTCCGTGGGGCTAAGCCTAGTTGTAAAGGATTTCATTATTTTCAATTAGGTTATAGTTGGTCTTATATAAAACAAGGCTCCCCCTTTTTCTAACGCCTTTGTCACCTAATTCTCTTACAATGAAACAGAATGAGATCCCCTCATTTTCCAAACACCTTCTAGACTCCCATAAGCCAATAACATCCTGCAACAAGATGTATAAAACCCCCCTACATTGAAAGATTTGGGCAATACATGATGAGTATTTGGCCCACATAACCATCTTCTTTGCATGTGCTTCTACATTTTTCTTGTGGTGTCCATTTAGCTGTCTGTATTTCCTATTTAATATACTCAGAGTTGATTCATGATATTTTGGATCTCCCGTTTCCCTAATGCATTTCAAACCAAGCAAATGGAAGATTTTGATTTCCTTCCATATTTCACCATAATGGAATATTTACCTTCATAGAAATTCCACAAAAATATGATCCAATCTTCTAGATTTGATCCTCCAATATCATCTTCTAGTCTTTCTTAGTATTCGGTGATATCAACCTAATCATAGAGATATTCAATCTAGAATAAGATAAAGACTGAATATGAAGTAAGAACTTGTCATCAGTTTGGTCTGACTTGTGCACCAGCGTCTTTGTAACCAATTTTGCTATTAAAGCAAATGAATTAATTTTTGCTTAAGATTATGATAAAAAAATATCTCCAACAATCTCTCCCTTTGGTATTTATTTCTTTGGCAAAAATAAAATCAAAATTTATTCTTTGGAACATTGATGGGGGACCCTCGTCGGGTTGAAGTTATCCATCATTGCAGTCTCCCCCTGAATATCATCAAGGTGTTTTACTGGGATTTTTTCTTCTATAGTATCGTCGAGCATTGACTCCCCCTTAATTTGTGTATCAGTCTCTTATTTGATCTTGTTGATCCTCTTTCTTCGAGCAACCCATATAACTACAAATCAAATGGATAGAATCCCATGGATCTTACTCAGAGTATCTTGATGACTACTCTAGTATCAATTGAAATACGCTTGTTAAGAAGATGTGTTCTTCTTTGTTGGCGCTCGGATGTTAGACGAGAGTTTATGGACCATCCATTTGCCTTCACTCCATGTCCACAGCTAAGCCTAAGGGGACGCTAGCCATATGCCATCACCACTCGCCACCACTACCATCAGTCGTTTGCTCTCAAGGCCAAACTATGTTGTCCAATTTCGTATTCTTAGAGTCTCGGCTTTTGCTAAAGGATTTTCCACCACGAATTTCAATGATTCGGAGGAAAATGGAAATATATGAAAAGCATTCAAGAACCCTACGAGTAAAGTTACATTTGAAATTACGAAAACCCTAGATTGCGGATCGGCCATGGAAAATGTTATCCAACCTCAGAGTCCCGAATGAGAAATGCTGACCCACGGTGGCTGGACAAAGTACAACTCGGCCTTGATGAGATCAACGTAACGTGGGCCCTGCCACGCTTCCTTCCACGGCCCACTATTTATAAATTGGATAGGACATCCAACAGTGCTCACGTTTGGGCTTTATATTGGGCTGGTCAAGTCTTCATGTTCGATGTTTTCATTATTTCGGCTCAAAACCACCCCACCATGCTTACCTTGGTTGGATTAATCCTCGTCCGAAGTGAGAGGCCATTTTGTGGAGGAAATTGTGGGCTTTTTATCACGGGAACATTCTTCACTTGTTTCGAATGCTTCGGAGCGGATCATACCAAATGCTTCTATCTTTGCCAAGACTGCTTCAAGAAATTTTGTGAAAAGTACCTGTTAATTTTTGGAAAACTACGCATTGCTTCCATGCATTGAGGGTGGCCAACCAAGTAAAGACAGTTCCTAAGTAATTTAATCTAGATATGGATGGTAAGTAAGCTCTCACCTAGCATTCTCGCTTTAATGGCATACAATGCATACATTAATATATCTTCTAATCTTGCACCCTCCTATTGTGCTGTTAGCGGAGACATAAACAACTTACAATTCTGTAATTTCTTCTCTTTACTTGCCCTAACTATTTCCCTTACCGCTAACACCAAATGCCGATATACTTTAATATTGGTCTTCCAAACTAAAGGGATTTAAAAGTTACAATTATTCGTCAATCATGTTTAGTTGAAGTGGTAGAGCTTTAAAAACAGGCATAACAACATAAGAACATAGGAAGGGGGTTTCAAATTCAAGTCCCAATAAGAATAGTTTACTATCTTGAAACTAGAGTGCATTAAAAAAAAATTACAGTTATCCTATGTAATTATTCTATTTTTTTCACAGCTCCAATGTAATTATTCTTAAATGATATTAGCTGATTGATTATAAATTACTAATATATTACATGGCAATGATTGGTTGAAAACTCCTTAAGCGTACTATCGCCTCTAGCGGACGAATTAATTTCATTAATTTTTATATTTTCTTTCTTTTGTTGATATTGGTTTGTGCTGCCCTCTTTTAATCATATGCCATTTATCTAAATAAAAATGCTATCTAGTTTGCCTGATTTTATAGTAGAAGTATTAGGTAAATGATGATGATTATTGATTTGATTGCATATTATCACGATGCTAGATATATATACATTGTGTTGAAAGTTGATAGGTCTTGGTTATGGAATACATAGAATGACTGAATAGCTATTAATTTCCTTTAGAAAATTTATTACTTTGTTCTACTTAAAACAGAAGGTACAAATCAATCACACGAGACAACAAAACAGAAACTACTTTATTACTGGTCAAAGCTTAAAAAATAAAATTTAGAGATGCTCTTTGAATTTGAGAACGAATCACAACACTCTAAATGTTTCTCCTCCCTCTTTATTCTTAAATGTAAAATATCGTGTAACCACCTATCCTATTTTCACGACCAACCTCTTAGTATGAAACATAAACAAATACTAATACATGAAACTTGAAACAAAAGGTGCAGAAACTAATAGATATTAAGGATGGAAAATAATAGATAATGGGACTAACTGAAAACTACAATTCTTGAAAGGTTGTTACCTCGAGAAATATGTGTGGTTGTTGAGTTCGCATACGAACCGCTTTGATAAAATTAATGATCACGCACCCACAAATACCTCCTAAGTAGCATTGTCCCTTAGCAACATTATCTTCTAATTCATTTCTTGTTTCCTCTTCCACACTGACGCTCCAATTTGTCCAAGTTATTTCTCTTTCTTCTTCTTTTTATATAGTGCCTTAATATAAAAAAAAAATTGATCAAATAATTGGTTTACTTGATTCAACCATTCTTTTGGGTTATGGATGAAATACCTTGGGAACTCCAATTCTATCAATTTAAATGGAAACTTTTTTCCTCCACCATCATTTCAGCTTTCATCATCTCAATTTCACCGTAGCTGATCGGGATCCATTGTTTTTGGACAACAAAGCTTGGAGAATTTATTATTAATTTCTATTTGATGGAACTTGTTAGCAAAACCAAGTTCTATCCGCTACATGTCATCTTGAAGTGCTCCTAGCCTAGCCTCCAACTGCTCAATCCTTTCCTTGATAATGGCCATAGGAGTTAAGCTCTGATACCACTAATAAATCCCAGTCAAAACTTAAAATAATAAAATTAAGAAGATGCTCTCTTTGGATGAGAACGAACCACTATACTCTGAATTTTTCTCCTCCCCTCTTTATTCGTTAGAAGATGTTAAATATAAAACATCATGTAACCACCTATCCTATTTTCATGACCAACCTCTTGGCATGAAACATAAACAAAACTAATAGATGAAAACCTATCCTATTTTCATGATCAACATCTTGGCATGAAGCATAAACAAAACTAATACATGAAACTTGAAACCAAAGGTGCAGAAACTAATAGATAATGGGATAGAAAATAAAAGATAATGGGATAAATGGATAACGGGACTTCAAACTGAAAACTATGAGTAATTATTTGGAAAAAGGTTGCTGCCTAAGAAGTGTGTTGTTGAGTTCATGACTTATCATTTTAAAGCTTCCCAAAGACTTTGTGCATATGAAACCATGAAGTCGAAAATCAAGGAGGTATTATCCAGTAAATATATGAAGAAAAGGTATAAATATTTATCTAGTGGTTACTACCTAAGTCATAGACTCTTTATAATCTTATACGTAATCTCACATTTGCATACACAATTTATCATGTTTTAGTGGACTTATCAACCCTTTGAAGGATGCAAATTTCACTTATTAACCCAAGAATGAAAATGAATAGTTTTGAGAGTTATTTCTAAGTTACATAAGTTCACTCTACACCTTTTAAGTCATTATCTTTATTTTACTTACCCTTGTAATCCCAAATTAATTTTAGAATGTTTAAATTCAAAGAACTATAAAACATAAGAACGTACATGAAATCCTAAACTAGATGGGATAGAACATATTACCAACTTCATCTAAATAGCCTAATATACTAAAAACACAAAAAACAAAAAAAAAATCAAATCTTTTATATGGTATAGTTAGTGATATGACATTTCCTTTCCATGCCCTACAATTAAAGTATCAACATTTAAATTTTCTAAATTGATAAATAGCAGTTATCAAACTTGGTGTCTATTGGATACTAGAATATAACTTAATTTATCAATAATAGTTACTTAACAATTGCTAGCTAGACATATATTATTGCTCTATAAATGACAAAATAAGTTTTTGATTAATTGATAGTTTAACAATAACTAATTGTCTGATAACCCAATCTCACTTATAAACAAAACACTTCTTTACTTGGTGGTTTATTAACAGTGAGTAATGGTAGTTTCATCTTCTTACACTTTCATGTCCTTTGTCTCTCATCTATCTCATGTTTTTTTATTTGGAAGATGACTTTTTTTTCTCCTTTTATTTTTTAATCATTTTCCTCAAATTTTAATGTTTATATAATGTGAAAATCATTCAAAATTTCCAAAATGATAAAAAAGTAATCACCATAAGATTCTATAACATTAGAAATACTAAACCTTGGGCTGATGGGTTCATATATAATAATTAAAGTTTGTTTTATTTGACAACAAGAAGTTTATTTATTGATTTGTTCGGGGAAGCAAAAGAAAAAAAAGAGTAAACTAGTAGGTTCTCTAGTGCAAGTGAATAGCAAGTTAGTTTCATGCTCTCACTCTTCAATTTTTGTTCTTTTTCACTTGTTTTGTGTTTTCTTGACCAAATACTTATAGCTTGTTATCACTTGCATATTCTATGGTTTCTTAAAAATTAAGCACTGGACAGATAAACTTATTCAAGGGTAGCACAAAGTATTACAACATTACAAATATTATTTTCATTACAGAAATGGACTACTTTGGAATACTTTGGTTAAATATTTATTAATGTGTACAATTCGGTTTCATGAGTGAAAGGAAATCTTCATGTTAAGAGATGTATTCTCGCCCTGGCCGGGCGCACCAAATGTTCGATCGCTTATGGGAACATCCTCGTGGAAACGATGATTTTGACATGTGTTAAAAGTACGAGATAGATCAGCATATATGCACACAATAGCGGTAGTTGGTTACGCAGTTTGGCTTAGCCTACGTCCATGGGGCTAAGCCCAGTTTTAAAAGATTTCATTATTTTCAATTATATTATAGTTGGTCTTATATGAAACAAGATCTCCCTTTCTAACACCTTGTCACCTAATTCTTCAATGAAACATAATGAGATCCTCTCATTTTCCAAACACCTATAGACTCCCTACAAGCCAAAACAACATCCTTCAACAAGATGTATAAAAATTCCCCTACATTGAGATTTGCCATACCCGTAGGTATGAATAACACAACCACCTCTTTCGTGACGCCAGCTTCTACATTTTTCTTATGGTGTCCATTTACTTCAAAACGTGTTCCCTATTTAATATCCTCTAAGGGATCGATCCATGATATTCTGGATCTCCACGTTTCCTATTCTGGCTCAATAAGCCAAATGGAATATTTTGATTTCCTTCCATATTCACCATAATGGAATATTTACCTTCCATAGAGATCTCACCAAATATGATCCAATCTTCTAGATTTGATCCTCCTAATGTCATCCTCTAGTCTTCCTTATTAATATTAGTGAATATCGCCCAGTATTCGTAATATTCCAATCCAATCGATAAGATGTGAATATGGTTAGACTTGTCATCTAGGGTCAGTCTACCAAATTTGTGCACCAACATGTCGTAACTTCGGTTTTACATCGGGGCTAATATGATTTAATTTTGCCTAATATTATGACAAAAAATATCTCCAACAATCTCCTCTTGGTATTTATTTCTTTTGAAAAAATAAAATCAAGAACATATGTCAGAACATCGATAGTAATCGTCTGAGAGTCATAGTTATCAATCACTGTACCGAATACTACCAAAGTGTTTTATCGATTTTTCTTCTAATATGACTGCTTGTTACTGACCCTTAATTTGTGTGTCACCTCATTTTGATCTTGTCAGTCCTTCTTCGAGCAACCCACCCTATTCCACAAAAACAAACCGATTAAGAATCCCAAGGATCTCACAAGATCTTTACAAAGGACCCGCTCTAGTACCAATTGAAAGGAAATCTACTTGTTAAGAGATGTGTTCTTCCTGTTGGCACTCCAGATGTTCAACCAAGTTATGGACCATCTGTGGAAATAGTGAGATTTTGACAAAAATAAAAGCATGAGAATAAATCAATGTATATGCACACAACACAAGAAGTCAAGTATGTGGTTCTACTAGTCTACGCTAATAAGGCTGTTTAGATAAATGATTTCACTATTTGCAATTAGGTTATAGTTGGTCTCATATGAGACAAGGCTCCCCCTTTCTCTAACAACTTCATCACCTAATTCTCTCATAGTGAAGCATAGAATGAGATCATCTCTATTCCTAACACCATCTGCATCCCACAATCCCAACAAGATCCTTCAACAAGATGTATAAAAACCTCCCAACATTGAGAGATCTGGGCAATACTTACAGTAGGTATTCAATCCCCACAACCACCTTTTTTGCACGTACTTCTACATTTTTCTTATGGTGTCCATATGCTTCAAAACGTGTCCCCTATTTAATATCCATGATATTCTGGATGTTCCATATTATGGGTCAACAAGCCAGATGAAAGATTCTGATTTCTTTCCATATTCATCATGATGGAATATTTGCCTTCCATAGAAATCTCACCAAATATGATCCAATCTTTTAGATTTGATCCTCCCAATATCATCCTCCGGCCTTCCTTATTCATCTTAGTGAATATTAGCATCTAATCTTCAAAATATCTACTCCAAAATCGGATCAGACTGAATATGATAAGACTTGTCATCCAGTCTGGTCTACCAACTTGTGCACCAACATCCTGTAACTTTGAATTTTGTTATTGAAGCACATGATTTAATTTTTGCCTAAGATTATAATAAGAAATATCTTCAACAATGAGAATATGTGGTACCTAGCTATGGCTCTACTGAACTATATTCATTTGGTAATCCACCTATATTTTTTTGATAAATGAGAATGATTCTCTTCTTCCAACTTATTTTACAGTAAAATGGTATAAGAGATTTGTGTTCTCATTTTTTTCCTCATAATGGCTTGTGGATCAACAGGAGCCTTTTCCATGGGTAATGCTACCACCCCTTACTTCCTATCGATTTTGTACTTGACTAGGGTCTAGGTTTAGAGATCACAAAATTTATAATAACCTAAATCCTACCATCAATAGACTTTATCTATGTCACATTCAACACTGATTAAGCTAATTTTTGCCACACTACAATGCGATTTATGAGAAGCTTGTCTTACAATACCTTGGAGGACTATTATGACAAAGTCGACTTTTTCCATCTAATTTAGTTACTTAGTTGTGTTAACATATAGAGTTGTAAATAGTTAGGAAACTTAACATATAGAGTTGTAACAAATTAGGAAATATAGGCTATCCCTCCTCTATATATACACATATTAATCTTAATGAAAAAATTGAGGCTTAATTTTTCTTTCCTCTTAATTCCTCTCATGATTGTTTCTACATGGTAGCAGAGCTTAGGGCTCGAGTTTGAGAATTTCTTAAGGATTTTCGGCAATCTAGGGCTGTCGGAGGGGTGACTTTGAAACACCCACTTAGAGGGAGAGTGGAGTCTCACCTTTGGCATAGGAGGGTTCGCTAGCCACCAAGAGCCAGTCGCAGCCCCCGGTGGCCTGATTCCAAGCCGCTTGCAACCTCACGGCCGCCGTAAGCTGAAGAGTTCCACTTCACACCACCACGACAAGGCGCAGATCGTTTCACCCCGAGCTCCTCCTCGAGGGTAGTCCAGACCGACAGGCCTTCTGGGTATTAATTTTGTTTCCCTGCTGTTCCTCGGATCCGGTAGTTTTAAGAGCCAGGTTCGATAACCCTTTTCTAGGGTTTTTGTTTGATTTTTCCAAAATCTGGGTTCTGGGAGTGCTCTCTGCCCTTGATCTTCCTGTGGTTTCATAATGAGTACTTCAGAGGAGAAGAAACTGACACCGAAGCCCGACGTGGTCCCAATGATGTCTAAAACAAAGGAAGACAAATTGACTAGAGTACTTCAGAGGAGAAGAAACTGACACCAAAGCCCGAAGTGGTCCTAATGATGTCTAAAACAAAGGAAGACAAATTGACTGGTCCCAACTATTTGGAATGGGGCAAAACAATTCGAATATACATCAGGACAATATGTATGGGCGGTTACCTCACTACGGATCCGCCAACCGGTGATTTGAATGAGCAATGGATGGAGGAGGATGCCCGTTTGTTCATCTAAATCCGTAATTCCATCAACAACAAGGTACTGGGCCTTGTTAATCACTATGAATTTGTGAAAGAGCTAATGGATTATTTGGAGTTTTTGTTTTCTAGAAAGGGGAATGTTTCTTGTATATTTGATGTGTGTAAGGCATTCTATCGATCAATGAAATAGGATCAGTCTCTCACAGAATTTTTTATGGACTACAAAAAGATATATGAAGAGCTTAATATGCTTATCCCCTTTAGTCCATATGTTAAAGTTCAACAAACTCAACGAGAACAGATGGTAGTTATGGGATTTCTTGTTGCTCTTCGTTTTAAGTATGATTCAGTTAGGACTTAGATCTTGTCTAGTCCTGAGATATCATCTCTCCAGGAGACCTTTAGCAGGATTCTTCGCACTGAGGTATCATTCTCTTTTGTCTCTTCACCTACCCTTGTGTCCGCCGTAATGCATAGTGCTCTTGCTGACACCATTGAGTCAAAGAGGCAACCGAAATAGAAACAAGGGTTCAAGCAAGAATACTGTGAGGGCTTGGTTCGAGGTGTCATTTGTTATTAATGCATTGCTTGACCATGTGATAATGATTGTAAGAAATCATAATCAAATCGTAAATTTCGCGATGCTCATATAGCTTCTACTACTAAGGCATCCGATCACATCAGCTTCTCACCGCGAATTAGCCAGTTCCAATTGTATCGTGACTCACGAGATCTCCATCTACTCCACCATCGTTATTGTCGAAAGTCAAGTAACCCGAATAAATGCCTTGTATCTTCTTCATCTTTCGAATGGGTCATTGACTCTGGAGCCACAGATCACATGACAGGTAATTCTAGCCTTTTCTCTACCTTTCAATCACAACCTTCACCTTCCACTGTCACTCTGGAAAATGGATCACAGTAATGTGTTCTTGGGTTGAGCACAATTGTGCCCACTCCATCTATTCCTTTGACATCAGTCTTGATTTTATCAAATTTCTCTTTTAATTTGATGTCTGTTAGCAAGTTAACTCAAACACTTAAGTGTTCTATCTCATTCTTCTATGATTTTTGTCTCTTTCAGGATCTTATGATGAAGAGATTAGTAGAGGCCAGTCCTGGGGTTTATAAGATCCTCGATCATGCACCCCAAACCCATTGCTTGCCTGAGCTCACTACACCACTGAGGCACACTGCCGATCGGGTCATCCTTCGGTCTCCATTATTAAAGAAATCTGTGTCCTCGGGCTGAGTCCCGCTCTTTCTAGATTATGATTCTTGTTAATTTTCAAAACATCATCGCCTTTAGTTATACCCTAGAGTCAATGTTTAGCCAAGGCTCTTTGAGTTACCATGAACCAAGTGGTTCATCAGGTGGGGTCCGCTCCGCTGTGTCCCCAACCAGGTTTTGGTACTTTGTCACTTTTGTTGATGATTATTCATGAACCACTTGGTTATATTTAATGAAAACTGGCCTGAAGTTTTCTCATTTCCATGCTTTATGTTGAGATTCATACTCAATTTCATGTTTATGTTCAAAATCTGAGAAGTGATAATGCAAAAGAATTTGTTTTAGAACAATTTCAATCCTTCATGCTTCAAAATGGAATCCTTCATCAAACTTCTTGTGTTGACACTCCTGCTTAGAATGGAGTTGTTGAGAGGAAGAATAGACACCTCCTTGAAACTGCTAGGGCTCTATTATTTCATATGCATGTGCCAAAGCATTTCTGGGTCGATGCTATTTCCACCGCTTGCTTTTTTATTAACCAGATGCCTTCTTCAGTCTTGAATTGGGACACTCCATATAACATCCTTTTCCCCAATAAATCTATATTCCTTATTGAGCCCCCTGACATATTTAATGCACTGCTTGCCTGCGGAGGTTCGGGTCCTCATGTATCTAAACTCAATCAGAATCTTAAATGTATCTTTCAAGTTATTCTAAGCCGCTGGATGTCAAATTTTTTGAGAATGTCCCTTTCTCTTCACCTCCAACCCACACTAGTCAAGGGGAGATAGACGACTTGCTAGTATATGCTATTGCCTCCTCAGGCTCCCTCCTGCTCTCGTCTATCTGGGCCTCCTCTCACTTAAATCAACACTCGACGATAGAAGACACGCCTCTTTGTCCTCTACCGATCACTGGATATTAGATCCCATTCCCCATGATGATCTCCTACGATTCTAAAAGGTAGATCGTCAATGTGTTCATCCACTTCTCATTTTGCACCTATAACCATTGCTCTCTCGCCGCACTCCTTTATTACTTCTTTAGACTCTATTGTTTCAACACTTTTCAAGAAGCTGTTCACCCGGTTGGCATACAAGGGATAGAGGAGATGGATGCTCTGAATGAGAATGGTACTTGGAACTTGGTACGCTAGTACTACCGGAAAAGTTACCGATGTCGCTGGTCTGCAGCCAGTTAATCCTGATGGTTCACTGGTTCGATTGGAAAGCACGACTCTGCGGGTTAAAGGATATCTCGTAGACCCATGATGTGGACCACTCATACCTTTTCCTCAAGCGTTAAGATGACATATGTTCGGCTTTTTATTTCCTTGGCTACCACTCATAACTGGAATCTTCATCAGCTTGATATTAAGAACGCCTTTCTTCATGCCGATCTTCAGGAGGAGGTATATATGGAGCAACCTCCAGGGTTTGTTGCTTAGGGGGAGATTGGGAAGGTTTGTCGCCTTCGAAAGTCGTTATATGGCTTGAAGCAGAGTCCTCGTGCTTGGTTTGATAAATTTAGCCAAGCAATTGAGAAATTCCGTCACAAAGTAACCGACCATTCCGCCTTCTACCGGAAATCCGCCTGTGTATTGTTTTGTTTGGCACAGATACGTGATGATATTGTTATCACCGGGAGTGACTCTACAGGAATCTCATCCCTTAAGTCATTTCTTCACGGCCAGTTCCATACAAAGGACTTAGGGATGCTTAGATATTTCTTAGGCATTGAAGTTATGCAGAGTAAACATGGAATCTTCTTATCTCAAAGGAAATGTGCATGATTTATTGTCTGAGACTGGAAAATTGGGAGCAAAGCCTTGTAGTTCCCCTATGGCTCTAGGCATACACCTTACCAGAGAAGGCAAGTTGTTTGAGGATCCTGAGAGATATAGAAGACTGGTTGGGAAGTTGAATTACCTTACAAGAACTCGCCTGACATATACACTCAAGCCATCAAGTAGTAAGTCATCAGCATGTCTTCCCCTAACTGTTGACAATCAAGGGCACAGAACATATTTTATGTTACTTGAAAGGAGCTCCGGACGAGGTATTCTATGTAGTAATTCAGCATAATAGTGGTCAGTGCTCCACGCATGCCGACAAGGTGGTCAAAGGAAGATAGGAGATCCACATCTGGTTAATGCGTTTTTGTTGGTGGAAATTTGGTCTCATGGAAGAGTAAGAAGCAAGGGGTTGTTTCCTGTTCAAGTGCAGAGTCAGAAGATAGAGCAATGACACAGCCTGTGTGTGAAATCATGTGGCTTCATCAACTCTTGATGAAAGTCTGCATTAAGACTATGGTCCCAACAAAACTTTGTAATAATCCAGCTACCCTTCATATTGCCTTGAACTCGTGATTCCATGAACGAACTAAGCATGTTGAGATTGACTGCTACTTCGTTCGTGAGAAAATGCAACTCAGGGTTTACTTCTACAGATATGTGAAGACGGAGGATAATTAGAGATATTTTCACAAAGGCTCTATGGTGACCGGCTAGTTATTTATAACAAGTTAGGCATGAATGACATCTATGCTCCAACTTGAGGGGGAGTGTTAACATATAGAGTTGTAAATAGTTGGGAAACTTAACATATAGAGTTGTAACAAATTAGGAAATATAGACTATCCTTCATGTATATATACACATGTTAATTCAATGAAAAATCACAAGGAATTCTTTCTTCTAATTCTCTCTTGATTGTGTCTACAAGTTGAAAGCATTTCATACGCATTCCGAATACACAGAGATGATCCATTTCTAGTTTTGTATGTTTTGAATCATCTCTATATCATGGAAACCTAAGAAATTGTAAAATGTCAGTTCCATTCTTCAGATGAAGTAGACTACTTCTCTGTGGTGAACATTACTTATGAAATTATGAGGTTACTAGCTTTGATAAGGATTTCCAAGCGCCTCATGATGGTCCAGCTCTATTTTTCTTTTGATAATCTCGATATTGCAAGCAATCTTCTTTATCATGAATACACCAAGCATATAGCAATTAACTGTCACATTATCCGTGAAAGAATATGTGAGGACAATGCTTGTTACCACATTGAATCATCAAGCGAATATCTTTACTAAAGCACTTCATCCAACATAGTTTCACTCTTCTTGGCAATATGAGAATTCATGATCCGTGTTAATCCAGTAGCATATAAGAGTTTTACAATATTACAACCATTTTTATTTTCAATACAACTATTAACTATTTTGAATAAGTTGGTTAAAATATTTGTTAATGTATAATCGATTGTAATAAGAATGAGTGGTAGAGAACACCTGGCCAGGCTCTACATTCCATTCCTTTAAATCGCCTTTATTTCATGAATGAATGAGAAATCTTCCCGCTCTTTCTTTCCACTTATTTTACTTAAAAGAAAGCAATCTTGAAGGAAAGTGGCTTTTTCCCCTATCTAGAGAGAGAAAAGGTATAAAAGCCAGATGATAGTTAATTTTTATTGCATATTTCTTAAATTCTGTACATTTATAGATGTATATATGAATTGTTCTTGCATCAGGCATTAATATGCCATTCATTGTCATGTTTTCTGCATTTATACATTTAATAATTCAGTCGCACCATTCGGCAAAGGAGTAAACACAACTCTGCTACACCGTAGCTATTGCATCATTTTTAACTGCTATTGGATGCGTCATCATGTGAGAAAACCAGAGTAAGTCATTTTGTTGAATCTTATTGGAAATCTACAATGTATTAAGTTTTATAAAACAAATTCAAACTATAGTGTGGAACTTCCATAAGCCACTAATCTTGTATTGTATCAGGTTGTGAGCACTAGAGGACTACTCCTCAAGGTCTACTCTAGGAAGCACCAGAGCCAAGGACATTGGTAATCGATCAAGCCTGCTTTTTCTATGCGCAAATGCTCACAACGAAGTGTACGGTTTGTGCAAGTAATGAAGTGGACTTTAGAAAGTCCTGGATCACGAACACACCGAGGTATATTGAATACTAATCTAACTTATTATAACTTAGAGTTGTTTGGATGGCAAAAAGAGTGGGATTTAGAATCTGTTTTAACCTAATTATTGCCTTTATCAAATTATGAAAAGATATCTGGGTTTTCACCTGTGTTAATCCCAATGACTAGGGCATGAAATAACTCTAAACAACAAATTCATAAAATGATGGTCAATTAATCCTATTATAGTGCTAATCTCTCTTGAGCATCAATACCCCACTCACAAAACTAGGTTATTGCATCTTTGCTTCAAACCCAAGTTTATAGAGAGCATTAAGTCTGGTTAATCTTTAAATCACGTGGGAGTCATCGGTATTGATAACCTAAGATCATCATATGATATTCTATTCTTGATCCCATTCTCCTATCTTCTCTCGATCTCAATTCGAATGTTAAATCATGTGAACAATGGCCAATTGCTCATAAGCATTAAGAATAAAACATTTAACTCATTATATTAAGCAAGCTTGTGTTGAAAGATTAAATTCAAAACCCTAGAACATTGTTCAAAATTCAAGGTACATCGCCCTAGATAAAGTAAACTAAAATATAACTAAATTAAATACAAAACGAATTCTAGAAGAAAACATAAAAAGAAGTTAAGGTTGAATTTCTTAGTGAACTCCGCTTATCGCTCTCAATCCTTTGTGATCTCCCTCCAAGATTCGCCTCGTTTGGTCTATCTCTTCCTTGAATCTGCTTCTCTCCTTTTATAATTACATCTAAGGCCTTCTATATAGTTCTCATGTGTCGTGACTTTCCATTCCTAATCCTCCAAAGAAACTTCCAATTAATCCGTCAAGCTTTCTTTCCATTATGAGCTCTTCTCGCAAATTTCACAGTCACTAAGAGTGATTACAACACATCTGGGAGTAAAAAAAATAACAAGAAACAAAAATTGAATCGAATTTGAAACTTTCTATTTCAGGCTCGCACTCACTTGTTCGAGTGCAAGATGTAAAGTGAGTGCGAGAAAATATTGCACTCATTTTGAGTGTGAGAAAATATTGCACCTATTAGGCTGAAAAGGTTTCTGCTCCGATGTGTTTTTGTGTTTTTTTTTATTTTCGTGGCTTCCATTGGTTCCAAACTTTTTTCTTCACGCTTCACATGACTAATTCTTGAGCGTAGTCATCCTCGGGAACTCCAAATCATCACTCCTTCCCCAAAGTGTTGTATTTAAGCTCAAAATCCTGCAAAATGCATAAATTAGATGGAAACATTAGTAACTTTGCTTTTTGGATCAACAATTCGCATAATTGGTTAATTAAGGGTAATTACCATTCCAAAGGGAAAAAAGATATAGAAGTTAAGCCCTTGAAAATGCCACTTTAGAGTAGTTATCATATCCAAATGTCCCTTTTCGTTGGTCTCTGACTTCCTTTAGGGATGGCGAAAGATCGAGCAAAGATTTCTCTATATTAACCATGTCGAATCTATGAAGCTTCACTGCCTTTGATATGTATATGGAAGGCACGAATTCTCCATTGTCTGGTTGGATTGCAGTTCGATCCTCACCCTCGGGTTCAATCTCCATAAGCAATCGTCTCGATGCTACGCCAGGGAGATGATGACCAACCCATATGAGTTTCTAGCAACGACGAAATAATCGAGTTCTATAAAAGGTACATTGACGAATTTGAGACAAAAGCAGCACATATCACAGGCTTAACGGATGAGCTCTACTTAAGGCTTTTTCTCAATGGGTCATGTGGAGGATATCGTATGTGGTTCGGGTAACTCGTCGCATTCCGATACGATCGTCGAGTCAGATCCGTCTCAAAGGTGGCCACGCCGAGTCCGAGACCAAATACGAGATATTGGTAAAGCGTCGAATAGGCCAAACTAGTTTCGACCGAGATGCCGAGTTAATCCCTACAAATCGGTCCTCTTAGAGAAGAAAACAATGGATTGCATATTCTCACTGCTTTCTACCTATTATAACAAAAAAAAAAATCAATTTTTATAAGAAAAATTTGAGATTCCTCTTCAAAATAACTAAAAATCAAAACTTTTTCACTTTCTTACCAAGATGAACAAGATTTCTAATTCTTGCCGATGCCAAGATATAACTAAACGATAACACTTTTCGGAGGCAAAGGCCTACATGAAGGATCCGTGCGCTGAGGAGGTTCCATCCGATGAAGGGAGGTGAGGATAGGGAAGATGAAGGAGGCGCTGAGGATAGACTGAGTAAACAGAGAAAACCCAAAACTGGCACTTCAGCTGTCATTTGCCAGGAGAATTGTAAGCAGTGCTGAGACAGACCTCGAAATTTCACATGCTGTTCTGCGTTTCCACTCATCCTTCTACAATTTCGTAGTTGCAAACAAAGATTGCCTATGTATCGATAGAGAAGATGAAGAGGCAACACTAAAAAGCAAAAGTTGGGGAAAAATTTATTAACTTCCGTAAATTAGAAGTATTAAATGGGGAAGGTGGCAGGAGTGTCTATTTAATTAACACTTTAACATTAATAAAACATTAATGTTTTTACAATTAGGATACCTATATTTAAAATTTTACTTAATTATGTTATTTTTACAACAAATTTTGGACAAAAGTTATAATAATAAATTATTGATTAAATTTAATTTAAATATGAATTTGAAGATAAAGATTAAATTACTTTAAATTAACATCTAATTTTAGAATACAATATATTATAATTTTATAATTCTTTATAGAATGTTTTATAATTATTAAATAGTATTTTGGCCCGAGAAACTGTATTTTGCATATCTAAGTCTTTATGTTCCCATTTTTCCCTTGTTTTCAATCAGAAAATACATCTTAATCCTTCCAACCTCAATATCAACCACATAAAAAAGAAGTAATTATGTAAATTTATTTATTACTGGATAAAAATTTAATTTTTTGTTGAAGAACAATTATATTAGAAAATAATTTCTTTTGTTAGCATTAACATATATATCTTTCACCGAATGCTTCATTAACTATTTAAATAATGTTAAATATAAAAAATTTGTTTTATTAAATTTTTAGCTTAATAATTATATATATATATATATATATATATATATATATATATATATATATATATTTCTAATAATATGGCACATTTTAATAATTTTAAATATTTCAACATTCTATTTTGCGATCGGGCCGACATGCGATCGATACATCTGCTGACCAATACGCCTTTAATCGTCCGAGTCACCTGGGCATCGATACCGCGACTCAATCCACGCCAGGACCGGGTCCGTTAAGGCTCGAGCGCTTCAGAAGTCTTGAAGCTTCACCGTTACAATTCCATACAAGAAAATTCACGAAAATAAATAAGGTATGTAAGAATCATACTCTACCGCATGCCTGCATGTCTTTTAGGGAGAGAAAAAGTGACTCAAGCCACCTCATGGAGGGAGGTGTTGAAGGTCACATTTGGACATAAGGTCTCCTCGATTATGGGCTGCATGTAGGGTCCCCAATCTTTGCTGTCGTGTTGTCAGTAAGGTCCATGTCCCCTACTTTATCAGCAGGGTCACCATGGTGTTCTTCAAAACGAGACAGGTCATTCCTTCCTGCTTCAGTAGGGAAAGGTTGGGAATGGGTCATGGGAGACAAGTTCCTTGCGGATTACGTTGTGTTTTGTTGAACCTAATGTTCCTTCTCTCCTGCTTGGTTCATTTTTTATTTTTGTTTTCCATAGTAAATTCTTGGCTGCCGTGGGCCATTCCTGGTTTCCAACTCCGGCATCTCCAAGGTCTATTGAAGAATTCTATGCAATTTCTTGCACCTGAACATTAGCACGTCGACCTTTCCTTGCAGGTTCCTTATGTATTATAGTGTTAGAGGATCCACTTCCCTTACCAATGTCCTCGTCCAACTCCTCAGTCTTATCTTCATCCCCTTCCACATTTAGGATAGAGAAAGTTGACAGAAATCCTCCTTTTTTGGTGTTAGCGTGACTAGCGTTGGAGCCTTCCTTCTCAGACTCCTTATCTTCCTTAAGCACGGGTTTATCCGCTTGGTTGATTGAGTTTCTACGGTTTTTCCTCTTTTCCAGCATCCACGGCCCAAGTGGCTCCACAACTTCAGGGTTGACTCCCCAATCACCGCCTCTTTGATCTTCTCCCATTTGCCTTTCCAGGCCACCATCGGCCTGCTCTCCTTCCCGTGACTCCGGTGGTACTGATGTTTCTTCTGTTGCATGAGGACAATATTCCTTTTTGTGGCCATACATTCCACACCCAAAGCAGACAGGATGGATTCCTTCATACTCAAGCCCCCGCACTCTCTTTTTGAGCATGAACTTGGCTAGTAACGGCTTTTGCAAATCCACCTCTACTCAGATTCGTGCGTACAAACCTCTAGATGCCAAGCTAGTGGCATCATCCACTCGTATGGGTTTACCAAATTTTGCCCCCAGCTTCATCAGAAAATTGTAATTACAGTATTCTATTGATAGGCATGGGATCCTCACCCAAACTAGCAAACTCTTGAGGGAGCTTTGGTATGGGTCAAACTTGGGTTGCCAGGGTCTCATTGTCAAATAGTGTCCGAAGATCATCCATGGACCCTCATAGTTGGCACATTCGTAAACCTTAGAGGAGAATTTAGTTAAAGAAGCCACTCTCGCTTTCTGGCAACTAGCTCCATCATAGATTTTGGTCTCCACAGTTCTTTTATTTTACGGGACAGCAGGTTGTAGCCAATGGTCCTTCCCAAGAGCTTAATGATCAGGGTCTGCTTCCAGGGTCGTCGGATTCTTGCTTTCTCCTCTTTCGTGGGGCTAATCATGGGACAATCTTCCTCTGCTCCCTTTCCCGTCTCTTCTTCTTCATCATGCTCCCATAGCCAATCTTCTAACTCGTTGTCCAACTCCTCATCTCTTCTTCCCATTATCTTTTCCTTGAACGAAATCTCCGTAACAAAATGCTCTTGGGGTTCAATGTTGGCGTCAATCCTAGGTACCTCGATCAAACTATCTCCTGCTCGAAACCTTCTTGTTACTTTTGATGATCAAGTCTTCCTACTCCTCCGAGCGTGTTTGGGTTCTCTCTTGGGAGGTTTCCATGAAGTCCATTCTACTTTGAATTTATTAAGATATCAGATTGTTTATATTAAATTACAAAACTTCCGTTTTATAATTATAAGAAATAGAAAATAAAAATGTATACTACATATTTTTATGTAGTTTTTTTTTTAATGCTCATTTTTTTTAAATTGGAATGTTCTTATTTTTATATAGTTAACTTTTGAAGAAATGGAGAAAAATTTATCTTCATAAATAAATAAGTTCTATTTTTGTTGATATTTAGGGTTTGTATGGTTACACTTTTTGAAATTAAGTTTGCTCAATAATAGCATGTAAGTAACAAAAAGAAAATATAGAACATGTTTGATTCAAAAACACATAAAATACTAAATTCAGAGAAAATAATAGTTTTCAAAAAATACAAAATGATGTTCTCTATGTTTTCACATGATAAGTTATATTTATCCTTATTGTATTCTATTTTTATATCCATGATCACGGTTGAGCAAAAAAGAAAAAAAAAAGACCTGAGAAATCAAACCAATCGATAAACCAAACCGAACAAAAAAATAGGTTAACCAAATCAAACCAATCAATTCTGTTTTTATTTTTGTTTTATACAATTCTTGGTTTAGGTTTACAAGATACAAAATTTGTGGTTTCGGTTAACCAATCGAAAAAAAAACCCCCGAATATAATACTAAAATTATAAAATAAAATGTATATAATATATATTATGAAAATAAACTTATATATAGATTGACATCTTCCTATAATTTAAGTCCATATGCATATCATATACTTGTACATATAATTTTATTCATAAATATTTTGTTGTAGTTCATTTCAGAAGATATTATTTATGTGATGGACATATATCTTAAGGAATATTCGATTCTTTAAACAATTAAAAAAATAAAAATTACAAAAATTTATTAAATTATTTTTGTATATTATAAAAATAAAGAATTAAATATTTTTGTTAGTTGGCTTTTTGTGGTTTTCTATGTAAAAAATTCTAAAACAAGATATTAGTTGGTAAATATGTAGGTATAATGTTGGAAGAAATTTTGTTAAGAAAACATTTTAGTGCAATTTGCAAAGAAAATATTTTGGCCTGAATAATTTGGAAGAGAGATTTAAAAAAAAAATTCTATTATTTGTAGCAAGTCAAACTTTTTTGAAAAAAAATACTGATAGCTAGTCTATAAAATATGACCTTATATATTTAATGATTAAGTATTCAAAAGTCTTAAAAGTAAGACATTCACAAGTTATGAAAGGGAGTTAATATTCATTTTATGAATATAATGTTATAAATTTTTTAACTCCATGATTATGAGATTTATTGTGTTCATAATGCATATGAGTGATGGAGGATAAATGCATAACCTATGAATTTATGGTACACATAATGAATAGGATAAATAAAATGCATAACCTATTTGTAACTCCATTATGAGATTTAATATATATATGCATAATGCATATTAGTAATTGAGGATGAATGCATAACCTATGAAATTTAAGTCTATGCATTTAAGGCTGTAACTAACCATTACAAATTAATTTGCATATTGATGATGAATAAATATGTAACTCTCATATGGTCTTTGATAGGATGACAAATTTACCTTTATTTTCTAAGTAAAAAAGTTAAGGTCTTAAGTCAGTCTTTCAAGTTTTATGTCATTCATTTGTTTACTTACAACTATACACTACACAAATAACCCATCTACTTTGAGAGTTACAGCTGAAGATCTAAAGCAGTAAGGGTTCAAGCAATATAATACGCTCACTTCAAATGTCATTCTCTCTACAGATCACAGAATGGGAGATCACAATTCTTTTATCTTATCTTAAGAATTGAACCATTTATGTTTTTATGCATCTAAAATTGGTTTTAAAAATAAAGTTATTTCCGCATAAGTTTTCTAACAAGTACAAACTAATAAATTCAAAATCTCATACTCCATTTTTAAAAATACAATTTAATAGATAATATTCTTATCAGTCTGTTGTATAAGTTTATTACTTTCATCCATTTTTATATGAAAAAAATAATTAAAAAATAAAAAACAAATATAGAAAATATTTTTAAAAATATACAAAATATCATATTCCATAGGAATGATATTGATTAAAAAAGAAAAATTATCTACTTTTAATCCATGTCATGGCCTTTGGAAGACTCGTATTACTGAAGCAGATTAATATTCCACAAGTTGATTATGGTTAACTAAAAACCGATATATGGTTAATTAAAAAATGGTTAATCGAAGATTTGGTTAACCATGTGATAGTTAGATTTTTGGTTTAGATAAATAAAAAACTAAAACCGATGATTGGTTTATTTTTAGTGGCATGGATAGGTTAACCGAACCATGCTCATCCCTATCCGTGATATGATACAAAGAAAGCTAGTTTAAGAAAAATGTAATCATTATACGAAAATACTTTTAACAAAATGATGTAGGTAACATTAATAAAGGGGATAAGTATTATGCTAAAACATGTAATTATTTAAAAAAATATTTTGTAATAAGAGGATGTTATGAATATGTTAAATTATCTTAATTTTTTGTGGTGACTCTAATTATGACCTGACTTAAAATATTTTGGGTGTTGGACCTGATGATGCTTTTTTCATCGGAATTGGGATGGAGCCTGCCTGGGCCTGCTGGAGTCTACGGGGACGAATCGTCAAGTCCGACCTGCTTGCTACTTGCCAAAAAAGGTGGTCCGGCGGGGGTATGCCGGCCGCCTCTCCGATGCTTAAGTTAGTCTCTGGTTCAAAGAAAAAGAATCTGCCTTTAGGGTTTTTTGTTTTTCATACCTCTCTTCGGTGGGATTGCAAGCTATTTATCGTGGATTATGGTGATGACTTTCCTGATTAAGCAAAGATACGATGATTCCCCATCGGGTAAGGAATCCTTCCCTCCTTATCGCCAACTGGATATTAGAGGATAATTTGGAAAACTGTGATTATGGGAGATCCTCCTTCCCTTATCAAGTGGATAGTGGGTTAAGGGACCGATACTTTCCTTTTCTACGCCTCCATGCATGTTAACCTTGATGCATGTCATTGGATTGGGCTTAAATCTTTGTCTCGCATCTTTAGAAGCAGTTAGGGCGCGATCATGAGCCGAGGTCATGGGTCGGGCTTCACAGGTAGACTCCGCTCTCGGCCCCGCAGTATAACCCACCATCTCAGAGGCTCAGACAAAGATGTCGCCTGTGCCTATATGCCACCCTTTAGGCATCACGTTCTCAAACTCACGCCAAAGCGAGCTTTGCAAGGGCCGGGTGTTTCGTTAAATGTGGTTCCTAATGCGGCAAACAAAGGTGGGTCATCCGGTGTCAATAGGCATCGGATTGTTTGCGGGTGATAATGGCTTCTTTCGCATTTTCAGCCCGCTTTGCCATGCTTCCATTACTTTAGAAGTAACTCCCCGGCTTTTCGACCCACATTCTCTATCTCTACAATCTTCTTTCCCTAGGTTTCAGATTCTTCCCCCTGTGTTTAGCTTTTGGGGATTATCAAGTTTCGTTTCTCTCTTACTTCTGGCTTCTGGGAGTGTAAATCCTACCTTTTTAGTCGTGCACGCCCTTCTTTCCTTTCCCTTTCTACCTTTTCTGGTTTAGGGATTCTGTGGGTCCCTGGTGGTCGGGGTTTCCCTAACTTTCTTCTAGTTTTGTCTCTTCTTCCTTATTCCTTGGATTTGGGGTTTTTATCCTTTTTCTTTTTTTTTGGATAGTCATGCATACCTCTTCAAGATTCAATCGTTCTTCCGTTTCAAGATAGGAAATAAAGCCTGAAAGTTAGGGTTGATTGATGGTGGTTCGCATTTGGCCTGGGTCGCTGCTGCTGCCTTCAAATGGGAGCCTCTTCCCATTTGGAAAAGGCAAGGGTGCGTCTCAAGGAGTTTATATGCCCTAGCGGTTCCGAATACTGAGGGTCGCTTATTAGGATCGCCGACCAGGTCCTACTGTCGAGCCCTATTTTGAAAAACTCTTCATTGCCCCTTATGAGCCCCTCTCGTGTTCGGGCTCGTGCCCCGACCCCTTTTACTTCTCTTACGTCACCGGTTCCAAAATGGTTTGCTTTTTTTAAAGGTTTCTTGAGAACGGTCATTCCCTCGCACTCTTCATTAAGGGGGTGTTCTACATTTTCTCAATGTTTGCCGTCCTAACTTTCTCCCAACTTCTGTGGTGTGCTTCTAGGGTCCGCCGTCTTCTTTAGGGATAAAAGTCTCGGTCCCTAGCAGACGCCAGCTTTCCCGACTCTTTTAATGTGAAGGAAGTCAGAGGGCTTTTCTCAGACATTTCTAAATGGACCAATGCCAGGCTTATTATCTCGGATCTTCCATCCTCCCATAAACATTGGAAGGAGCGCTACTTCTTCGTCGAAGGTTGCAACTGGGAGTACATCTTGGTCGACCAAGAAGATACGTCATGCCCGGCTGCCTTGTCTACTCCCGAACCCGCGTAAGCTTCATGCGCACGCCGCTAGGTTCGGGCTTTTCTGTAAGTTGGGCACGCTTTCGATTTTTGCAGCTTTTGATCGCTTGACCTTCAGGTATTCGTCCTGGTCTCAACCCTGAGGACAAAGAGGTAAAGCGAAAGTTGGCTAAGTGTTGCCCACAAAGGTACTCCGAGCTCATCAGATCGGATATTCCTCAGCTACTCCGGGTGAAACTTCCGACCTTTGGGTTTCTGAATCCACACCTTATGAAGTTAAGAGTTTCCAAGCCCAAATCGAGTTGTCACAGCTGGGCGGGGAGTCACTAAGCATAAAGCACGTGCTCGCCCGAGGGTGGTCTTGGGCTGGCCCGGGGTAAAGCCCCGAGGTTGGGGGAACTTTCCCTACCTTCGTCTACACATAAGTAGGGGTCGCCCAAGAAAGTCCAGTGAAAAGTAGGTCGTCTCACCCCGTGACCGAGAGGTCAGGCCTAAAACTCCGACCTTCCTGAGCGGCAGTATCCAAGAGCTCACCCGGGAGGACCGCGGAGTCTCCTCTGGAGGTCCTTCCCATATCTGTTTGGAGTCCATCAGATCAAGGCATCGAGCTCCCATCTGGGAGGCCTGCCGGCAAAGGCGAGGAGTGTCCAGGAACCGACGGGGGCGATGATTCACTGCTTGCGAGCACGAAACTTGCCGTCGTGGCTATATCATCTATTATGCGGGATTCTGACCTCCGGAAGGCGAATTCTATGTCCGTTGAGGAGCTTCTGGCGTCATCACTTCAAGGAGCAGTCACCGTATGTTTAGATGCTTTTATTTGTTTGTTCCGTCGTTGCTTCTGATTATTTATTGACCTTTTCTCGTTTCTGCAGATGGCTACTTATGTGAAAAGCCTGGCAAGGAGGGCTTGCTTTTCCGAGGGCTCAGCTAAGGTCGTGAAGGCGTACAAAGCCAAGTTTGCCTCTCTGTCCTCGGAGAAGGCCAACCTGTTAACTCAAGCACAAAGCCTCTCCGAGGATATGGTGTGAAAGACAACCGACATAGCTACCGACGGTGAAGATGCGAGCCAAGGAGCATGAAAAGAAGGCTCGAGATGAGCTTGGTACGGCCGGGTTGTTACATGGCGGGCGATGAGCCGTAAGTCGCCAGGAGGAGCCGCAGCGGCCCGAGATGCAGGTGGAGTAATGATCCAAGCATCAATTTGAAAGTGTGGAGGAGCCGATGTGGGCTAGGGGATGAACTGCGTCTTAAGGCCACGAACATAACCCGGGTTAACCAAGAAGCTTATGATGCGGCCAGCACAATGGGTCACCCGACTGAAGAGTGCCATGGGCTTCGTGATGACCTTGAGAGGCAGAAGGCTTTGGTCAATCAAAAGGAAGGGGTGATTTCCGCGCCGCGGGACGAGGCTTGCACCCTGTGGGCCTCTGGTTGCCTTGCTTTTCGGCACAAGGCTTCGAAAGTTTTCCTAAGCTTGGATTTTGACTTCCCAATCCCCGCGGAGGAAGAGGCAGATGGATCCGACTTTGATGGCGAGGTAGATTAAGATGCCCCCAGATCGGTTCCTCTCTCCGATGGTCACGGGATTAAGGCTTTCGCAGAGGTCGACTCTTCGGTTGTTCGGGGTTTGTCTCCTGTCCTGCCCTGCTTGGAGGTTTTTTGTAATTGAGGTGGTTTGGGCTCCTGTCCCTGTCATGTGTGCTTTTTCTCTGATAGCGCCAAACTGATAGCGCTTTTTCTCTATTGTTTCTCGTTATCTTGATAATTTCGAACTTTTGTACTTTCGACTTTTGATTCTTGAGATAGAGTTGATATTCGCCCTTCGGATTTCTTCGTTTTCTTTCTATAAATCTTGGGCCTAAAAGTTTTGTGAACCATAGGGATCCTAAGAATCACCGTAGGTTTCACCCTGAGTCGCTTCTTTGGCTTGAGCTACACAGTTTTAAGGAATCGAACTCCCGGGCTTTTCAATGAATAGAGCTTCTGGGACCTTTACTAAACTGAGCTTCTGGGCTCTTCCATGAACTGAACTGCTGGGCTCTTATCTGAATTGAGCTGCTAGGCTCTTTAATAAACTGAGCTGTTGGGCTCTTTACTAAACTATGCTTCTGGGCTCTTCCATGAATTGAGCTGCTGGGTTTCCATGAACCCGAGCCGCAGTTTTGGCAACCGAGCTTTGGCTCTAGATAACCGAGCTTTAACCTCCCACAAACTACGCCGGGCTCCCAGTAAACCGAGCTTCGGCTCTTAGCTAAACCGAGCTTCGCCTTCCACCGAACCGAGCCATCGGGCTCTAGCAACCGAGCCTCGGGCGCTTAGCAACCGAGCTTCTTGGCTTTTCGCCAAACCGAGCTTCTCGCCTTGATAAATCCACCGAAGCCGGGCTCTTGGCTAAACCGAGCTTTCATTTTTCGTGAACCGAGCTACTGGCTCTTAGGCAAGTCGAGCTGGGCTCTAGCTAAACTCGGGAGCTTCTTGGGCTTTCCATGAACTCAGCCGTTGAGCTCTTAGCAAACTGAAAGCTTATGCTCCTTGATAAATCAGTCGCCGGGCTTCGACAGATCGAGCCGCTCTTCCACGAACCGAGCCGGCTGGGTTTCAGTAAACCGGAAGCTTCGTGCTCTTGATAAACCGAGCCGGCCGGGCTCTTGATAGACCGAGCCGGGCTCTAGATAACTCCAGCCGCCTAGCCTTTTCGCCTATTCTCTTTGGAAAAAGCGCAAGCTAAGGTATCGCCGGGCCATGAATCTGGTATAAACGCCCACGGTTTCCCAGTGGTACTTGAAGGATTTGTCCTAGCTCGTATAAATAGCGTTCTCTTCTTCTCAAAGGGATGTCCGTTATCCGCTATAACCGTTTTTCACCGGCCCTCCTTTGAGTTTGATATGACTGAAAGCTTCGTGAGTTGATCGCCGACGCGGTTTCGACGGGTGATCCTAAGTCAACGTCTGGTTTCATTGTTTTTCCATTTGTTGGGGTTACATTGTTCCCTAGTCCTACCATTTGATGAAATCAAGAAAAACCCTCAGTCCCGCCATCCGACCTGAGTTCTGGCCAAGGGGTAGATCGAGGAAATCGCGCTAGTGGAGAATGTTTTAAGTCCCGCTTTCTCCTTTCTTTTACATTCTTCTTTTCCTTCCCTCCTTCCTTTTCCCTTGGTTTTTTCCTTCTCTTTCTTGTAGTTTTTGCCTTGAGTGGCTATTAAGGACCGATTCAATGACAGGACCACTTTTCTTGTTGTTTTTGCCTCGAGTGGTCAGCTGAGGATCGGATTGCTGATTTTACTTTTTGCCGTAATGTCTCGTATATATCTAAAATAAAGCTCAATTTTAAGGAGATGTGCATACTTGTCCGATGTAACCTTCTTGTGAGCTTCGTGATCTTTGTCGAAATGAAGTGATGCTATAAATTAAGATCCATGGCTCCCTAAGCAGCCGGGCTCCTAAGCAGCTCGATCTACATGGCTCACACTGGCCGAGAGCTCCCACACTACCACATATCATCTTTGCGCAAATGTTATTTAGCAATGGCGATTTAGCGCAATGGCTAGTAAACCGTTGCAATAGGTTCCTTATAGCAGCGGTTTAAAACCGCTACACGAAAAAAAAAAAAACATTCAATAACTGCTGCATGAACCGTCATATAGTTTTCTTATGCAATGTTTTAGAAAAGGCGAGAGCAATTGATTCTATGCAACTAAGAGAAACCGCGCATAAGAGTTAAATCCCTTTTCTCCCTAGCACCACAAGAAAAATGGTGATTGTTGACATATATTATCTTGATTTATGGTAATATATGTCAATATTACCTATTTAAATGAATAATTATAAAATATCTAACTTGTTTACACCGATAATGACATATATATGTTGAATTTTTAATTTACTTATATGATAAAACATTGATAGATAGTTTGTGTGTTTATAATTTATTGAACAAGTCTTATAAATTGAAGTGATCATCACTTGATTATATGCTTGGTGAATAGCATATAGGAAAATGTTAAACACTAGGGTTGAGAAAATATAACCCCTAAGGTTTGGTGTTGAGGAATTACAAGGCAAATAGTCTAGGAAATAAATGAAAAAAAAAGGAGAAAATGGTAGCCAGTATTAGTTAATGCATATCGCACTTTCATGATCAGGTCACGACCTAGTTTTGAGGTCGTGGATAGCAGTGAGAGAGGTGCACAGGGACAAGATACTGGGAGCGCAGTGGCAAGTGCCGGCGCACGGCCAAGCAAACGCACGCCAAAGACGCCCGAACAAGGGGCCAAGACGCCCACGACCCAAAGGCCAGCTGGCGACCAAAATGTTGGGTCCCTGGTCGCAACGTCGTTTTGAGGTCGCGACCTGGCTGAGGTTGGGACTAAGTAATCCCTTGCCAGACATGAAATACACGTGCGACCGGGAGTAAGGCTTCGAGGTCGCGATCAAAGGAAGTCGCGACCGGGCCGGGTCATGGATCAAGCCATGTAATTCGATTCGGGTCGCAGGAGAGGCAAGGACGCTTAAGGTCGCGACCTACATTTGCAAGGCGACCGCTGTAGGTTTGGAGGTCGCGACTAAGAAAGGACGTCGCACTGGGCCGGGCTACGCAGGTCAGCTGGGGGACGTGGAAAATTTTCGCGGGCCGCAGGGGGCATTGCGGTCGAGGTCATCACTCGCAGTTGACGCCGCCACCGCCTCATTGAGGATTAGGCGCTTTGGGGGTCAAGACTGAAAGGATCGCCATGACCTCAAGGGCCGGGATTGGGGTCGCGACTGAAAGTTTGGACATCACGACCCGCTCGTCAGCCCAGAGGTCGCGACGTGGATTTGGTGTCAGATCGAAAACCTCCAAAGGTGGGCCGTATGAGGTCGCATCAAAAGTTTGACATCACGACCTTTTGTCAAGCCCAGAGGTCGCGACCTAGTTTTGGCATCGCGACCAGACTTGGGGCTAGGTAGAGGCAAAGGAGGTCGTGACCTGGATTTTAGGTTGCGACGAAGGTAAACGCTCGGGCGTGCTCACGACCGCGACGCGCCTTCAAGAACACGCGCTAGCCGACGGGTAGGTCAGCGCAACAAATACAAGACAACGTGCGCGAGCGCAGACGACTGGTCAGCATGCGAACCATGCACATGACTCCGGGCCGAGACAAGCAGCACCGCTTAAAGTCACTGTTTGGTTCCTGTTTATGGGTAATGTTTATGAACACTGTTCACAGGTAATAAAAAAAGTACAAAAATCTTTAAAATTTTTTCTTGTGTATGACTTAATATATGGAATGTTTACCTTGCATTTACTATGAATGCATTGACATGGTGTGTGAATTTTTTTTTTCCGGTGTGTGAATAGTGTCTCGGGGTTGTATTTACACCCTTTGAGATATTTCATTAAAATTTAAATTGCTATTTGACATATGTAGATGGCAAGTAGAGAAAGAGGGCGTAGAGGTCGTCCACGAGTTGCTAGCCAAGCACCACTAGTATTTGACCAGCAGGCTTTCACTGAGGCTGTTGGCATTGCAGCTGCTGCCATTACATGGGCTAGTGTAACTGGGGGACAGGGGAGACAGTGGCACCTCCAGAGGTTCAGATCCCATCATCCTCCGATGTTCACCGGGGGAGGAGATCCGATGGTGGCAGACCTAGAGGCAATGACTTGGGAAGAGTTCCATGAGCTTTTTATGGGCAAGTATTTTCCAGCCATTGCTAGACATGCAAAGGCCCAAGAGGTTCCTGCAGCCGAGGTAAGTGACCATCGCATTGGAGTATGTGGCTAGATTCATAGAGTTGGTCCGTTTTGTTGATGATTATGTGGCCACAGATATGGCCAAGGTCAGGAGATTTGAGAATAGGCTAAAGTTGTCCATTCAGGGCAAGATTGTGGGGCTCTGCCTACAGGACATGGACTCCATGGTTGGGATGGCTCTGACCATAGAGAGAGAGATAGAGGATGCATTGGGTGTCCGAAATGACTGGATACCGTGGGAAGAGGGAGGATCAACCTCTTCTGCCCGAGGAAGAGGCTAAGACTCTCCTTCGCACGAGTTTCGTGGACAAGGCCAGTTATCGTGACCTCAAGTCCTGATGGAGAAATTAGTTAGGCGTGGCAAAGATATGTTATTTCGCGACACTGATGATAGAGGAGCTGGGATTGCTTCTAGAGGCAAGGATCCCAAGGTTTCGGGGTAGCGCATTCCCGCCACTGGACAAAGGCACAATTTGTGTCCCTCCACCTCCAAGATCGGGTCAAAGGGAACCAGATAGTCCCAGGAGCCCTATTACTGTGCACCTCCTATTACATAGGCAGGCTAGAGGGGCCAGGGTATGGGACGAGGTCAAGCATAGCTCGTAGGCGAGGACTTCTAGCCAGACGGGGCAGGCGATATGTTACTATTGTCGCCAGCCTGGGCACATGAGGTGGGATTGTCCTGAGAGGCAAGGACCCCGTGGTACCGCAGACTGAGCTAGCGGATCAACCGGATGTGCAGGGTACATTTTTGGTTCTGCACTTGCAAACTTTAGTATTGTTTAAGTTATGATGCATCGTATTCATCATTGTTGCATCTTGTGTGAGAGAATTGGGCTGGGAGGTCGAGGCCTCTAGAAAAGTCGTTGTATGGGTGTTCTCCCCTAGGACCTAGGGTGAGAGTTGACCTGATAGGTTGGGACTTTGAGTCAAAGGTCTCCGAGATTCTGCTCATGGTGGACCTGTGGGTGGTAGACATGTCGGATTTGGATGTCATTCTTGACATGGAATGGGTTGACAGCCCATCGAGTTGTCAACGATTATGACCTCGAGTGACTTATCTCTAGATTTCTCGGCGTTCGGACCGTCCGTTCTCGTTGGGCCAAAAAGCAAAGTCGATCTACGCAACAAGGGCTACGCGTGGGCACCAATTTTGTGGAGCTTTGACAACTCTAAGAGGTAGGGATCTTTTCCGACTTGGTTTATTCTTTGGCTACGAGCCATTTTAATGGATGAGGATTTGTTGAGACTTGAATGACTGTGTTTTTAGTCTCAAAACCTTTGAACCGAGTGAAGAAAATCCCCACTTGTGTGGCCGTGAACAGTGCCGACATGAGGGTTCAACTGTTCACGTGATATGTTGTGTGATTTTTGTGTTGTTGGGTGATTCAAAATGAATTGTTTGAATTGTTATTAGCCCGGTTTGGGGTGTTTAAGGCCTTGAATGGCCGTTTGGTGGGTCCCAAAACTTGGGGCTGAATTATTGGAATTTTTTGAACCTGTTTTGGACAGTTTAGGGACTGTTTGGGTGGTATGTGTGATAAATTATGCATTAAATTATGGTTTTGGCATTGTTGGGCCGGAAATGGCCATGTATTTCGGTTCCACAAAGTGGAACCGATGCTTGGTGAGTGGGCTGCCCACGGACAGCCCATTGCTCGGTTTTGGGACTGTAAAAAATAGTCCCGGTTTGCATTGATTGGACAAAAAATGTCCATGAGTTATTTGCATGAAATTGCTTTGAAATGAATGGCTTGAATTGTGTGGAAATTAATATGCTAATGCATAAATTTAATGTGTTAACATGAGGTTGAATTATAAAAATAAATATAATTGTGTGTTGACGGGTTGTCAACGGACCCCCTAGAAAATGGGGTGTCACATATTGCTTGTGTTGTTTATGTCTTTCCTATTTTTCCAAACACACACTAAATAGATTTAATTTCAATAAATTGGAACTTAAATTTGAAATGCAATTGAATGATATATTAACTGAAACTGAAACTGAAATGTGTATTTGATCTACTTATTTATTTTGTATCTTTGTTTAATAAAGAAATATGTTTCTCATTCTAGAAAATTAAATTCATGGACGATAGATGTAAGAGTTGGATGGCCCTTCCAAGATTTGAAGATCAGTACATGAATGGAGTTAACTATTTTCTAGATAAAGCTTTTAAGCGAGCAGCTATAGGGAAAGAGATTCTTTGTCCTTGTGAAAATTGTTGTAATCGTTATTGGGAAAAGAGGGAGACTGTCTGTGAACATTTGATTGTTGATGGGTTTATGAAAGGATATAGTGAATGGGTTTTTCATGGAGAAGGGTATACATCAAGAATAAATGAAGAGCCTATATTTAATGATGGAGGACTAGATACTCTTGACGACATGGATGGCATTTTGCATGACACTTATATGAATATAGCGGAATGAGCTGCAAACACCCAAGGGGTTGGAGGTCTAACTGCGGAGGCAAAGCGATTCTTTAAGTTGGTGGAGGAAGGGAAAAAAGAGCTTTATCCAGGATGCCAGAATTTCTCAAAACTTTTTTTCATTGTTCGTTTATTTCTTTTCAAGTGCGTTCCATGGACTAAGTACGAAGCACGGTGATCTTTTTAAAAAGTTATTGAGAGAGGCTTTCCCTGATGCAAAACTTCCAGAATCTTTCAACAAAGCAAGGAAAGAGTTTAGAGATTCGGGTCTTGATTATCAAAAAATACATGGCCGTCCTAATGATTGCATGCTTTTTTTTGGAATGAGTATGAGTAGTTAAACTAGTTGTCATGTTTGTGGTGCTTCTAGGTGGAAATTGAATGAGAAGTGTGAGATATGAACAATCATTCTAGTAGTGAAAATCAAATTCCAAAGCCTAAGGCAGCAGATATTTTCCAATAAATAACTTGTGGGTTCAAAATATACATGTGTGAAGAAACAAATAATGCAATGATGACATGCAAAGGAGCTCCTAATGATGGGAAATCTACATCCGGCGATGGGCAAGCATGGAAAGATTTTGATTCTTTGCATCCTGAATTTGCACAAGACCCTCATAATGTGAGGTTGGGTCTAGCTAGTGATGGTTTTAATCCATTTCGAACCATGAGCATTGCTCATAGCACGTGGCCAGTTGTGTTAGTGAATTATAACTTGTCGCCATGGATTTGCATGAAGCCTGAATATCTTTCTTTGTGTTTGATTTGATTAGTGCCCAAAAAGTGCTATTTTGAGCCCTATTCAAGATAGGTTTTGAGTGCTTTTTGCGTACTAATCATATGAATTAAGCCAATTGTCATGTGCATGTCCACTTAGTGCTTCGATGAGCCGAGATTGTTTGATAGTTTTGCAGGTCTTGGTAATCTCACGCAAGTCTGGCTTTTATTGGTGCCGAATGCGTAGAATCCCTAATTTCACCAAGCCGAGGCGAAGAAATGTCAAGATGGTCAGAATTGAAGGTGCTGATGAATAAAAGTGCAGAAGTGATGCAAAGAGTTAAGCAGAGCAATTCATGATTTTCGCTATGATTGCGAAAATTTCACTGAGATTGCGAAAATTTTGCAATCATAGCGAAAATTTCGCAATCCTAGCGAAATTTTCGCTTATGTGAGCCTTTTCACAAGCCAGTTTAAAAATTATTCGCCCTAGCTTAAAAATTCTCATTTCGCTATCTTTGATAATTTCGCTTAGGTTAGTGAAATTTCACAGCATACTAATTTTCGCTATGCTAGCTTAAATCTCCCGCATAGCCAAATCCCACTCTTGTGTTTTTGGTATTTTTGATTCCAAATCCACCACGCTTTTGATAAATTACCATTTTGTCCCTTATGTAATTTCATATTTTAGGCATTTTTGTATTTTCACACTTTGGGTTTGGCTATATAAGCTGCCCATAACTTTGTAACCCTAACTTTTCCATTTTATGCAAGCTTTCCCGCAGCTTTAGTTTTTAGGTTTTATTTTGCTCTCTTCTCTCTCCTCTTTCTCTCATTTTCGGCTGCCGTAAACACCTCTTTGAGGATGACAACTCAAGGGATGCTTGGCTAAGCCCCCTTTCCTTGAAGAGGAGGGTCACTGGTGGAGGTTTGGAGGTAAGTATTCATGCCCTCTCATTTATCACATTGCATTTATGAGCATTTAAGCTCCCTGCATCTCACCCTAGGTTGAAACCCCCTAGATCCAGCCTCGCCAATGTGGCTTCAAGTGCTTTGTGTTACATGATGCTTAATCTAGAGCCATTGTCATCCACTCTCCTAGTCAGTTTCCTATTAGTTGCCGTAGGTTGCCTCTTTGAGGCCATATGCACACTGTTAGGGACTTGAATGCTCACTGAATGCCATATCTCATGAGGGAGTAATTTAGGGTTTAAGTTTTAGTGTCAAATCAAGGTCCGGTTTGGGAAATGACTATAGGTCATTATCCCCAACGCGAGGAAACAAACCCGAGGGCATGAATACACCTTAAAAATCCAATCCAAAGGACCCAAGACTTCATGAGTCTTCTTTCTAAGTTTTCCTTGATTTATATGCAAGCCACAACCATCCAAACCCATCAAGCTTTTGAACAAACCCAAAATCCAAAGAGAAATAAATTTTCATTTTCAACTCAATCAGATTTCCTATTTCACGAAGAAAACCCATCCTCAGAAATTCCGAATTTAGATCGCTATATCGCAAAGAGTTTGACTACGGCAGTAGGACACCTAGGATATAAATTTTGTTGATTCCGGCACCCTACTGTGGCACAAATCATGATCATTCCGGGACTGAAATCTCCAGGACAAGACATTGATGTCTACATGCATCCATTAGTTAAAGAAATGAAGGAGGTATGGGAACTTGGTGTTGAAACATATGATCGTGCAACCAACTGAACATTTATCATGCGTGTGGCCTTGCTATGGACAATTAGTGATTTTCCAACATATGCAATGCTGTCTGGATGGAGCATTAAAAAAAATTTTGCATGCCCTTTATGTAATTATGAGACTTACTCTCAGTATTTGAAACACAGTAGAAAGACATGTTACATGGGTCATCGAAGATTTTTAGCTAAGGATCATCCTTGGCGATTTGACAAGAAATTTTTCAATGGTGATGTGGAGTTGAGAGGGTACGCCTAGTCCTTTATCAGAGTTGGAGGTGTTAGGAAAAGTTTTCACTTTCAAGAATGTGTTTGGAAAGACACAAAAGAAGAAGACATTAGATAGTGGTGGTCCATGGAGAAAGAAGTCAATCTTTTTTTATTTATCTTATTAGAGGCATAACACATTGCGACATAATTTGGATGTGATGCATATAGAGAAAACTTTCCGTGATAATGTGTTAGGAACATTATTAGATATTCCTGGAAAGACAAAAGATCATCTAAATGCACGATTGGACCTGCAAGAAATGGGTATTAGGAAAGAGCTTCAACCCGTTTTGTTGAATGGTAATGGGAGGGGTGTCACACCTACTGATCTTAAACACAAGCCAAACATGACTTAGTCGTCAGTGAACATTCCTGAAGAACTAATACAATCAATGAAAACAAAATGGAAAGAAGAGGTGAGAACATAAATGATAAAAGAAATGGAACAACGACAAGCAACTTGGAATCAACAAATGCTCTCGATCTTCTCCCAACTCCAAAGTTCAACTCCGCTACTTCAATCCATAACTATTTGGGGCATTGGTTTCTAGATCTCCTGCAGATGCTAATAGTTCTCTAAATCAAGTGAGTCATGCTAGGACTTCACCGTCATTAGGTAGTTTACATGTGATCTTTTAAGTCAAACAATAGATATGTATTTTACTCTTTCTTTCAAGTTTTAGAGAGTTGTTGTTTACATGGATATTATATTTGTTTGACTTGTGAATCTAAGTATGTAAAAGAATCATTGCTAGTTTTTGAAACTTTGGATTTTGGAAACTAAGGTTGTACCTATGTTCATTTTATTAAATAAATTTTTTTTAGTTGGTTATCAAACTCTTTCGTGATGATTCTTGTTTCAACTTGCTTTGCTTGCCTTGCACAACTCAATGACTAGGAAGCTCATCATAATTTGGTAACAGTGCCAATAAAAGAGAAAAACTGTTATATAGAATTAATTGGATTCGTTGCATAAAAACAAAAAACCATTGCATAAGATAAATCTAATATGCTGTATAAAAATGAAAATCCACTGTATAAAATATGCAATGCCCACGACTTGGGCGTTGAGTGTGCGACCTGGTTTTTTCTAGGTCCTAGGGCGCCCTCGATTTGAGGTCGCGACATAGTTGAGGTTGGGACTGGTTGGTCTCTGGTCGTGACATGAAATTCACGCGGCGCATCAGCGTATGGCTTGAGGTCGCCGATCAGAAAGGAAATCGCGACCTAGCCGGGCCGCGATCGCTCGCGACTTACTTCGGGTCGCAGAGAGGCGTTGGAGGCTTGAGGTCGCGACTCCGGTTTTGGCTACGTCAATACCGCACTGGGTTGGGCAGGGTTAAAGGAGGTCGCGACCTTGCTTTTAGGTCACGATGAAAGGTGTCGCTTGGGCGTGTCGCTACTACCAAGGCACGACGAGAGGCCGTAAAATATGTTCGAATCCATACATAAAAATGTGATCCTCAGCAGATAATAAAAAAACCACAGATAATATAAAATCCATTGGCTGTAAAAAATATGGAAACCGCTACGTAAAATAGCTATTGAACTGTTGCAGTAGACGCTAAAAACCACTGCGTTAGATCATGGACAAAACATCTGCATTAGATTAAATAAACCGATGCATAAAAAATCCAAACCGCTGCATTAAATAAATACTAAACCAAGATCTCGAGGTAAAACCACAGAAATAATTGATGAATCGCCGCATTAGATTAAATAAACCGCGGTAAAATTCAGAGGAAAACCACCGGCATTAGATGACCTATTGCACCGTTATCCAAACCACGTAACAGATCTCCAAACCGCTGCAATACCCCTCAAGGCAATGGGGGTCAAATGCATTGGCTCCCAAACCGCTGCATTAGATCTAATGCAGCAGTTTAGTGGTCTTTTGCAGCGGTTTGTAACCACTGCATTTGAACTAATATGTAGTACCGTGGTTTTCCTGACAAACTAAGCTCTCGCGACTTCTTTAAAACATCGAGCTCCATGGCTCTGCTAATAAACCGAGATGCACCAAATCGAGCCCATGGTTTTTCCAATGAGCAAGCTTTAAAAGAAAAAAAACACATAAACTGCAATTTGAATGAAAGTTGAACTAATTGTTGACAAATCAAAGCACACACACAAAATTTACAACACTGCTACCCAAGGACTATTAATTAATCCCCAGCAACCTTGCCATAAAACTTGTTGAAATTATAATATGTAAAACAAAATCTCTTAGAATGAGTCATCAAAGCTCGGCTTGATTTGCTATTCTGCAAGTGCACACACAACTAGTAATAAAATGGATTTAAGTCCGTATATCGATCCTACGATCTCAAGAATTTTAAATCAACTACCCTTACTACTCAAGCTCCATACCATTCGACCATAAATGATATGAATCCAGCATTAAGGTGTCGGGAAAATTAAATGAACATAAGAAAAATAACTGCATGAAAAATAAATCTAAATATAAAGAATAAAGAATAAGTGATAGTTAGAAATGATCATCAATTGAATAGTAATCGCTAGAGAACACATTAAGATCAATGCTATTGTGAAGAATCAATTCCTCCTGTAAACTTGTAAATTTTTCTGTGAATTTTCAGTTTTTCGAATCTGGCCCAAGGCTAAAGTAGATCAGCTGGATCTCTCCAAACTTCACCTTTCATTACCTAATTTTGACCTGATTCTCTCGAATACGGGAATTAGATAACTACTTTAACAAGGACATCCTAACCTTGGGTATTTTTCTTTTGCAATACTTCATACCCATTTTGGTGGACTCAAACCTAGCTCCCAAGTTATCTGGGTCAAGGATATACAATTTCCAGTCGTTTTCCTCGAAATTAGAATAGATCACCCTTTCCTTGATTAGATCTCGCGCCTAACACGGGAATGGCATCACTATCCCACCGAGGTGAACTCTTTTGTTTGTTTAAATGGATAACCTGCTCGACTTTGGGTCTTGATTTCAAGCGAGAAGAGGATTTATCCAAGAAAACTCACAAAGCACAACCGATCAAAAATAGCAGGTTAATACACCCTTAAAGAGATGTTCATAGCTCCCAGGAATGTCTTCTCTGTGTCACTCAGAGGACCTCCTTGAAATCTGAACAATGAAAACAAATCTTAGACTCCGGGTATAAGAAACTCCGATATCTCGTGATCGTAAACTTTAAAACCCAAATCGTAAATAACCATAAACCTAAATTTGCGCATTTGGTCGGGAAATAACAATAGGAAAGATAAGTTCTACAATAGCATTCATAATGGAAGTCGGGTTCTTGATTACCGAATTACACGCCGCAGCATTCCTTCGATCATAAGAATAACTCGTTAAATTCAAACGGATAACCGAATTCCGTAAAATTTGTCTGAACTTCAACTTTCCAGGCAGTAATTTGAAAGCAAAAATTAAATTCTCAGATTCGCTTCGCTAAACGATTACATCCAATTTTAAAATGAAGCAAAAATACTGGTATGAAAACTAATCTACTCTAAAAAACGACGGAAAACATAAAATAAAGGGAAGAAAAACAAAAAGAAAACTAAAAATGAGCACTCCAGCTATCCGCATTCCTCTCGCTCCGCGGCCGCGTTACTCGAGGAGTTGGATAGCCGCGCATTTATAGGTTCCCACCCGGGTCCCAATCCCACGTAGATCAGCCGCGGGATTTTAGCAATCGTGCCCAAGTCACCGCTCGCGTCGCGACTTCGCTCTTGTCGTGACATCATTGATGTCGCTGACATCAATCTCACGCCGCGATTTCGCCGCATAATTATATAGCGCCTTGATTTAGTCATTCTGGCGTCGCGACACCATCATCTCTGTCGCGACATCTCTCACGCCTTAAAGGTGTTTCAATTGTTCTCTCCCGATGTCGCTGACGCCGACATACGTCTTTGTCGCTAGATCATTTTAAGGCCTTGCGCTTCAATCGATGTCTTGATGTCGCGATTCTCGATCTCATGTCGCGACATCATCTTATGGAACTCCGTAGGCTCAACTGTCAGCCATGTTGTCGCGACATCAATGTCTTGTCGCGACATCCCTTTATGGCTCTGCATCTTTGATCTGGTCGTTCCTGATGTCGCGACTTCGATCTCATGTCGCGACATCAACTTATGGCTTACAGTCTTCACTTGATGGTTTTTGATGTCGTGACTTCAGCCATAATTCTCTGCCGGTATCAATTGGTTGTACTTGGTGTCGCGACATCATTCTTCTTGTCGCGACATCACTTGATGTCGGTGGAACAGACCGGTTGTTTGCGATGCCTGACTCTCGTACTTCCCGCCGCGACATTACTCTTTAATTTTGCTCATTCCTCACCGTCGCCGGTGATCCCCGTCCGCGACCGCATCAAATTCCCTTTAGTCTTCCGATGTCGCGACTTAACCGGATCAGACCTCAAGATCGCATCAATAGTTCAGCCAATTGCTTATTTCTCGTCTACTATTGATCAGATTTTATCCACTTATTGCCGCATTTTTCATCTTTTCGTCTCTTCCTAATGACAAATTGTGAGTTTCTTCATAATTCTGTATATTAAATATTCAATTTTAACTGAAAATCAAACAGAAAAATGGACTAAAAAGAGATGACTTTTAAGCTCATCACTAATGAGTCTTATTGATAGATACAATATGAGGTTTTACTGAAAAAAACGCTTAAGGTGCTCTGCATTCCAGGAATGATGTAAGGTCTTTCCTTCTTCCTCGTTTCGACTATAGTTGCTAGGTCGATTACCCGTGAAACGACATGTATGGTCCCTCCATTGGGTCCCACCTTCCTGAGTAACCTTCCGCGGCAAAAGCTGAGCACTAGATCGCAGGGCTTGAAACTGTTAGGCCTAACCTTTCAATCATAGTACCTCGCCGTTTTTTGTTGGTAGTCCTCTGCGTGTCTTAGAGCTTGTTCCTACTTTTCTTCCAAGAGGTCGAGATTCAAGCGGAGAGATTCATTGTTGTTGTGTACGATATCTGCAAACTCGATCTGGGGTGATTTGAGCCCACCCGACAAGTGGGCTGTTTCGCTGCCGGCGGCCGATCACTAAAGCGAACGGGCTGAAGGCGGATCACCGCGATTCGATACGCCCATAGTACCTCAGAAACATAGTCTACCCATTTTCCTTTTAGTTCTTCCACCTTGGTCTTCAGAGCCGCTTTGAGGGTCCTTATAGTTACTTTTGCCTGCCCGTTGGATTACGGATGAGTTGGGGACGAGTAGTAATTTTTGTTTCCAAGCTCGGCACAAAAGTCCCTAAACTTCGAGTTATCGAACTGCTTTCCATTATCAGACACTAAGGCTTTCGAGACCCCGAATCGGCAGATTATGGATCGCCAAATGAAGTTACATACCTTTTGCTCAGTGATTGTTGCCAACGGTTCGACCTCAGCCCACTTAGTGAAGTAGTCCACCTAGACAACGACAAATTTCAGACCGACCTTTCCAATGGATGTGGGTCCCATCATGTCTAGACCCCATCAAGGAAAAGGCCCGGGTTTACAACAGAGGTCGTTGGTCCTGGATGGGAGTGGACTTACTGGCATGTTCCCGACACACCCCCACACACCTTCCGACCACTCGTTGCATCTGAGCACTGGGGTAATGCTCGCACTCGCCCCGTGGTTCCAGCCAATGTCCAAGCTCCGATATGGTTGCCACAAATGCCTTCGTGCACTTCTTAAAGCACATAGTCAACGTCTTCTTTTCCTACACATTTCAGTAGGGGCATAGAACAACCATGTTTATATAGTGGCTCTCGTAGAAGAACAAACCCGTCGACTGGGTTTTAAGTTTGATGCCTCAAGTTGCTTTTGGCGTTGTTCCATTCAATAAGTACTCCTAGATGGGATCCATCCAGCTCGACTCAATCAGGACTGGGAGTACTTCCTTGCCATCAAAGTTTATTGATGGCTCTGGGAGGTGCTCGACAAACCCGCCGTCCGTGCTTCCGCGGGCCGACGCCGCTAAGGCATCTGCTCATGAGTTCTCTGCTCTTGGGACGTGCCTGATATGTACCTATACAAAGTTTTTGAGTAACTCGCATACCTTTTTGAGGTAGAGGACCGAGGTAGAGGACCATCTTTTCACCTTTCATTTCGTAGGAGTCTTCTATTTTCTTTACTATCAATTGGGAGTCGCTGCATACCTCTAATTGCTCCACTTCCATGAAGTGGGCCAGGTTAAGCCCGGTTATGACGGCTTCGTACTCGGCCTCGTTATTAGAAGCCGAGAAACCGAATCTGAGCGCATATTCAACGTCGATTCCTTTCGGGGAGGTCAGAATAAGGCCTACACCACTTCCTTGGTATCAAGGCCCCATATACCGATTAGCTAGACGAGGAGGTCGAAGCTTCAATTGTTCAAATTGCGCCGGGCTGCTAGAACTCTATTATGAAGTCTGCCAAAATTTGCCCCTTGATTGCTGACCGAGGCTTGTATCGGATGTCGAACTCGCTTAGCTCTATGGCCCATTTCACCAATCTTCTCGATGTCTCAGGCCACTGCAATATTTGCTTCATTGGGTGTTCGGTTGGGATTTCGATGGTGTGAGCCACACGCATCGGTCTTTCTGGGCAATGGTTACCAACGCTAGCACTAGCTTTTCCATCTTCGGATTTCTTTCCTCCACGCCTCTAAGAGCTTGGCTGCAATAGTAGACCGACCATTGTCCGTCCCTTTTCTAACCACAGGCAAAGACTCGTTGAGAAATCTGAGATGCATAAGTAGAGCGAAGGGTCTCCCTCGAAGGGCTTACTAGGAATAGAGGGCAAATTTGGTAGGTTTTTTAGTGCCGTGAGTTTCTTTCTCGCACAGGCGTCCTGCTGGAAGGCCTTTTTTAAAACTCGAAAGAAGGGTTGGCACTTATCACTGGACTTGGACACAAAGCGCCACGCGCTATCCTCCCGACTGTGCTGAACTTTGATGTTCGAGGGTGGCTACGTCAAGCACGACCTTTATTTTTCCGGGCTCGCCTCTATTCCCGTTGTCGACTATAAATCCTAAAATTTTCCAACGACTTTCGAACACACTTTACCGGCTCGCCATCTTGTAGTCTTTGAGGATCTGGAACGATTCGGCTAAGTGCTTGACGTGGAGCTCTGCTTTGAGTGACTTTACCAACATGTCATCTATGTACACCTCCATCGAAGTGTCGATATGTTTTTCGAACATTCTTTTTACTAACCTTTGGTAGGTGGCCCCTGAGTTTTTTTTAGCCCAAAAGGCATTACCCGATAGAAGTACATTCCTTGTCCCGTCACGAATAAGGTCTTCTCTTGGTCGTTAGGATCCATCATGATTTGGTTGTAACTTGAGAAGGCGTCCATGAAACTGAGGAGCTTATGGCCAGCAACGACTTCCACTATAAGGTCGATCCGTGGTAGGGGAAAGCTATCTTTTGGACAGGCTCGGTTAATGTCCGTGAAGTCAATGCAGAGTCGCCATTTTCCTTTTGCCTTTTTTACGGGACCACGTTAGCAAACCATTCGGGGTAATTTACTTCCCAAATAGCCCCGTCTTGGAGGAGTTTACCGACCTTTTCATTGATTGCCTTATGCCTTTTAGGGGCGAAATTCCTCCTCTTTTGTTTGACGGGCTTGAAGGAAGGGTCACTGCTCAACCCGTGGGTGATAATACTTGGGTCATCGTCGCCATGTCTTCTCGTTTCGTGCAAAATACTTCTATATTTTTCTACAGAAGCGATAAGGGGGTTCTAATATCCTCGCCAACTCGGGACCCGATATAGGTGAGGTGCTCTGGTTGGTCGTCGAGTTGAACAGGTTCCAGTTCTTCTGAAGGCGTCGGTTGGGTATCAAGTTCATCTCTCATGTCGAGTTTTTCTCTCATTTCGAGTTCGTCTCTCATGTCGAGTTCGTCCATATGGATACTTTCCACAACCTTATGCTTCATTGATACTGAGTAGCATTCACTACCTACCCGCTGGTCTCCTCGTACCATTCCTATTCTGTTCTCTGTCGGGAACTTGATAACCAAATGGTAGGCGGATGGGACGGCCCTTATGGCATTGAGGGATGGTCAAATTTCCAAGATATATCAGACACTGAAGGAGCATCCACTACGAGGAATTCCTCAATTCATCGCTGTGGACTCGACACAGTAGGGTCTCCCAAGGTAAGCACTAATTACCGAAATGAGGGGTAGTACTTTTCTCCAAAAACCCCAAAGAAGTGGGCGCTAATCGGCCTAACTTTTCTTTCTCTCGACACTCCATCTTGTCAAATGATGCAAATATGAGCTAATCGCCGAGCTTCTCCATCACCGATCAAAGACCCTGTGAACTGTCTTATTGGCTATGATGGCTTTAATTACAAGTGGGTCATCATGGGGGATGTTAGCAGCCTTCCAGGTCGGAATCCGAGAAGGTTATGGTGATGTCTAGCTGAGGTACTTTGGACTTGGGCTGTACTGCCAGTATCTCTCCCGATCTGATGCGGCGCATGTGTGCCTTTCTAGCTGAGCTGGATTCTCCTCCGCCTACGAATCCTCCTGCAATCACATTGATTTCTCCTAGGGGCTACTGATGCTAAGTCGGGACTGGCTGACAAGGTGGCGGAGGAGGTGCCTGGTTTCGATCTTCTAGTGCGATATACCTACGTAGATGCCTCCTTCGGATCAAATATTTGATCTCTTTTTTTAATTGGATACAGTCATTCGTACGGTGACCGTGATCTCATTTTTAATTGGTTGTATCTCATTTTTCTAGGTCTGACTGTGACGCCCCAAATCCGAGGTGTCCGTTGACTACCCGTCAACCCGCAAACACTGGCCAATGCTCGTGACCCGACATTTCAGTTAGCAAAAACGCAAAAGTGTAGTCTCCTTTGTACTGGATCTCACCCAAATACAAACCCGTCCTAATCAATACCATAAGATATATATATATGAGTAAAAACGCCACTTCTTGGGGCTCATAAACCAATACTCATCCAAATTATACTAACTATATACAATAGCTCTCAAAGAGTTAATAAATTACTTTATACAACATATATTGTAGTTTAAAACATCTAATACATATCCAACTAAAAAAACCAAAGCCACAACTCGACTTTCTTTCTCAAAACCCGCCTCTAAGAAGAGCCGCCTTCTCGAGTACTCGTACTGAAAAATGTTCCCTCGATAGGGTGAGCTATCGCCTAGTAGTGGAATCACCCTAAATGGGTTACTCCCCACTTAAGTGCATATGCAATGCTCCAAAGTAAACACACATTCATGCAAATTCGTAATCCTACTTGAATGTCTAAATGACCAACCCATGTCCCGAGTCTCACACTCGAATTTCTCACACTCTGCCTGGCCATGTATGAGAAACATTATTTTCAAAACAAAGGTATTTGTTTTTAACTGTGGACAACCCTCCGATATAAGTAGTGGACCGACTCCAATGTTCTATTTAGTGGACAACCCTCCGATGTATAACACCGGGCCGACCACGATTGATATTTTATATGACTACCCTCCGATATTGTAATGGACACACTCCGATAATTATTATTATTAGTCAACCCTCCGAAATAATTCTCTCAAGAAACCACCTCATGCACTCACTCCTATTGTTCTAGGTGCCCCAGTGCATATGGAATGCATGATGCCAGTTCTAATACAATTTATATAACACATGCAAATATATATAACATGATATATATTTACATTATTTAATCACACAAACATGTTATGCAATTTCACAATCCATTACACCAAAATTAGCTCACATGGGCTAATTAACAAACACAAGCAATTCAATTTGAATTACTCAACCAAATACATTATTTCACAATTTATTTCGTGAACACTATTCACGTGAACAAGAAACCCTGCCATCGCTCACGTGCCAATCACCAACATCTGCCTAATTCTCGTGAACCCGAATTTCATAGCCATTACCGCCTTATATTATACAATACAATTTGTTTCACAAATTATACAATTAACAACCCAAATGTTTCCTCACGGTCACGGATCGCACAAATTTGTTCCACAATTTCTCACACTCCGGTCCCAAGTTTTGGGACCGATCAAACGGCCGTTCAAGGTCTCAAGCCAACCGAAACATCATAAAACACTTAAACAAAGTGTAAAACTCAAGTAGGATAAAACCCATACCTCACGGAGTTTGTCGAAACTCCTTAAAACCGGAGCCCACTCATAGGCCTCACCCGTGAGAGCTTAATTTCTCTCCTTCACTGAAGAATTCGACCATTTGATCCCCTCAGAAACCCATAGAGCAGGCTGGCTACACACACTCTCTCTAAAACGTAATCTCAAACCTATCAAGATTTTCCTCCCTTTTTCACGTTTTGGTCTTTGGTTTAAAGGTAGGAGACAACACTATTCACTATTTCGTCTTATTATCATTTAATCAAACTCAATAATGCCAATCATGTCCTCACTCTTGGACTTTTGACATTTGGCACTATCTCGGTCATCCAATTCCATCATTTCTCTACTCATGTAACATAAGTCACATGATTACATGTTATATGTGACTTTTGTCACATCAAATATCGTTTTACGACACCCGATACTCAGTGCCTCGAAAAACGTGTAAATCCGGACTGTCTCAGAATTCGATGAAATTCGCCGTGTTAGCTAGATTTCACGTGACGATTCCAACGATGAAATTCGTTTCATTATTTGAGATCTAGAAAAATTTCAAATTTTTACCGAAATTACGATTTTTCCATTTTTTCAGAAATTGAAATTTTCTCGGGTCTTACATTCTCCCCTCCTTAAAAGAAATTTCGTCCCGAAATTCTGGACAATCACAATCACTCACATGCATATGCAACGTGCACTATACCATGCATGTAAACTCGTAATTTAATTATTAAATGACTAAACTACGTACCTTCATCTCTAAACAAGAAGGGATAAGTGGCCCGCATCGTGTCCTCGCGCTACCACGTTGACTCCTCCACTCCATAGTGCCGCCATAGCACCCTCACTAGCCTCACGGTCTTGCGTCGCAAAACCTGATCACGGCTATCAAAAATGCATACCGGTCCCTCCTCGAAGGTCCCATCAATGTCAACCACAATCTGTCCCCAATCCACCACATGAGCTGGATCTAGAGTATACTTCCGGAGCATGGAGACGTGAAATACCTTGTGGACACCCTCTCGCTGCGTCGGGCTATAAAGCCAACTGGTACGCATCAAAGGCTCTACCTCTCGAAAGTATCTCAAAAGGCCCACAAATTCGGGCGATAGCTTGCCGCGCTGTTTAACCTAATCCACTCCTTAGGCATCACCTTCAAGAAAACATGATCACCAACCTCGAACTCTAAGGGTCAACGTCGTACATCTACATAGCTCTTCTGCCGGCTCTGAGCCGTGAGAAGACGCTATCGTATCAAGCTCACCTTCTCGGAGGTGTCTCTAATCCGCACGTGACCGCTGATGGAGCCTCTCTCCCACCTTGGTCCAACATAACCAGGATCTACATGGCCTCCCATACAATGCCTCATATGGCGCCACTGCTACCTCGCCTGATAACTATTGTCAGAAGCACTCCACTAAGGGCAAATGCTTCTTCCGGGCCTACCCCATGATCCAGACGCATGCTCGTAGGGCATGTCCCTCTAACACCCGTATAGTCCTCTCCGACCGACCATCCTGCTCATGGGTGTTGTACCATGGTCGGCCGTAGTGCCCAGCCTTGAAACTCCTTCCAAAAGTGCTACCGTAAACTTCCTCGGGTCTCTATCCGACACTATGGATACCGGTACCTATGTAACCCAGTCCCAAATGCTCCCACCTCCACTCCGCCCACCTCAATGTATCGGCGCAGTTCACCGGGCTTCTGGTGCTCAGCCTTAACTTGCTGACACGTGAGACATCGTCGCACAAAGTCCCCTACGTGTCTCTTCATCTCGCTCCAATAGTACTGGTGACGAAGATCCCGGTACATCTTCGTGCCACCTGGATGCATAGCAAATCGAGAGCAATGAAACTCCCTAAGAATCTCCTCTCTCAAATCGGTCAACTGGGGAACCACTACCCGTCCTCTATATCGAAGACTACCATCTGCGTGAATGGTCCAGGGTACTCCCCTCGGCCACTTGTACCGCTATACCCGGGTCCCCGATGGACACTATCTCCGCTCGCCACTAGACTCAATAACTCAAGCCACCGAGACAAGTGTAGCTACTAAGCTCCCCAACGCACTCGAGCCCGCGCCGTCGTATCGTGAGCCCAACCGGTCCTTACGCTGAGCATCCGCCACTCCCGGGAAGCTATACTAGCCAATACCCCGTGACTTCCGATTGAGCGCATCAGCCACCACATTTGCCTACCAGATGGTATTGCAAGGTGAAGTCATAATCCTCAAGAACTCCATCCATCTTTGCCTCATATTGAGGTCTCGTTGCGTGAAAATATACTTCAGACTTTTATGGTCTGAGTACACCTCGAACTCCTCACCATATAAGTAGTGGCGCCAAATCTTCAAGGTGAAGACTATAGCCGCCAACTCTATGTCACGTGTGGGGTAATTCTGCTCATGATTCTTCAACTGACGGGAACCATAAGCTACTACTCTCCCGGACTGCATCAAAACACACCCCAATCCGGCCCTCAAGGCATCAATACATCAGGAAATTTGTCCCGCCCGACTATCAAGATGGGAGCCGAGGTAAGGCGGGTAAGTCTCTCCTCTGGCACCTCCTGGAATGCCTCCTCACATGGTCCTCCATTCAAACTTGACCTCCGCTCTGGTTTCAACACTTGTCATAGGTAACAGCTATTTGGGAGAAATCCTCGATGAATCTCTCGTAATACCCGGCCCGATCCAGAAAACTACGTATCTCGGCCCGGCCAGGCTGCCGACTCATCTCTGACACCGACGCCTGGGTCCTTGACACGCGCGATGTTTGACACCACGTGTCCCCGAAAATATCACTTTAGTAATGAAAACTTCGCGCCCGAACTTGGCGTACAGTGATGGTCTCTTAACAAGCGTAACCGCGATCCTCAGTGATATCATGCTCCCCACTTTCGGTATTTGGGAGTAGATCAAAATGTCATCGAAAATTCTGACAAAAGCGATCTAGATAGGGTTGGAACACCCTATGCATGAGATCCATGAATGTAAACAGCGCGTTAAATCGATTCAAGGGCATCATAGTAAACTCGAAGTGCACCACTAGCGCATTCTAAGCGTTTGTCTTAGGGATATCTGTCTCCACAACCCTCGGTGATGGTAACGTCGCGGTCACATCTTGCTAGTAGACTCCAGCTTCTCTCAGTGATCGAAACGATTCATTGATCCTCGTGATGAGTGCAGATTCTTGATACGTAACCACGTTATTGTCATTAATCAATGCACGATCGAAAAGTCTTGTCCTTCTTCTTCGCCAAATAAATGGGCGCCCCATGGTGAAATTACTCAGGTCTAATGAGCCCACCATCAGAATGGCTCACATGTTTGGACTCTAAGTTCTGCGACTTCGATTGGTGCCATCTACATGCGAGTCATGGAATTAGGCGGCATGCCGAAGAGTGTAACTTCGTCACAGAAGTTTATAACCTTGTGCGGGAAGCGATCATTAGCTCATGGGAAAAACATCCTGCGTGCTGAAACTACTCGAGGGTAGATACAGTCAGTCTCACCTCGTCCTACAGGAATTGGGCTCTTCTTGACCACGTAGCTTATCTCCGACACCACCAGAGCTGTGCCGCATGCAAGGCGATCTCATCGTGGCATACGATAACGTAGTGCGAGTCTGCGTGTAGGCGGTAACCCTCCTGCAGCTCCTGATCGATAGCAGCCACGTAGGCGTGACGATCCATCGAGGATGACATCGAGACTCACGACGTATCCGTGATCCTCGGAGTCGGCTGTGAGTAGAGTCCTCGAGATCTCGACTTGCAACCCGACATGATCCACCACATTGTACTAATCCCTGGAACTCCGCATCCTGAGAGCTCCTCCCAAGGTCTCAGCCTGCAGGCACAGCTTCTATCACAATTGATCGACAATGAATGAATGCGAAGCACCGTAATCAAATAGCACTCTTGCCCGGCCGGCGAGATAGCAAAAAACGTACCACTGTATAACTGGCTGATCTTGACTCGGCTGCGGTGTGATAGGCGTAGGCCGTATGAACCCCTGATGTCCTTGCACAGCAGGCCTCGTCGCTGCCTCGGCCCATCCTGGCTCTCTGTCACCACCGTGGGAAATGGGAGGTGCAGTACAGCTCCACGAAGTGGCTTGGCTCCTCGACACATCTTGCAGAATTTGTGGAGGAATGTATTGTATCATCTCTGTCCTACATGCGGGGCTGCGTCCTGAAACCACGGGATCCCTTTCTCTTAAGGGGCAATCCCTCTTCATGTAATCGAGGTATTGGCGATGGTAGCACACCGTTGCCCGGCTGACCCGGCCCGACTCTCATCGTACACGGCCCCGGATAGGCGCGACTCTAGAACCTGCGTGAACTGAAGCCCTCTACTTCTTTCACGGCCCGGAAGAAGGCCGACTCTCCTTCCTCTTTTAACTAACACTCGCATCGAAGTGCTCCTAGCATCCTCGATCTCTCTCTCTATGATCGGCGCTATCCCGACCATGAGTCCATTATCCACATGGGTGAAGTCACAAAATCCTGGCCCAGAATGGACAATTTCGGCCCATTCTCAAATCTCCCCAGCCTTGTATGTGACGAGTAATCCATCAGCCAATCGGGTTAGCTACGTGAATTCATACATGTCCATCACAGTCATACGCCCACACTTCGACTTTAGAACTCCACGAGCCTTGGCGTACCTCACGGTATAAAGCCGCGAAACGACTCTTGAAACTCTACCCATGTCATAGCCTGCAAGTCTGCAGAGGTCGCGCCCCATTTACCATACTTAGGCTCGCTCTGGCGGGCAGACTGCTTTGATCACGTGCGCCAGGGGCAAATCTCCGCTGGCCCCTCAACACCTTCTCGATGCATGAACGATGGTATGCCACCGTAGGATCTCCTCCCCCTATGAATGTAGAAGGATGATGTGCCCCCAAGCCTCCCAGAGGTTACTAGGACCTCCACGACTACCCTTTACGCTGCTTTTGTGCGATAGCGGCCTCATGATACCTCTGACTCAGCGAGCTGTGATCAATCGCAGTGTTTGAGTGAATGCGGTGGTGCACGACCATTACCCAGTGGGCGCCCTCTACGTCCTGCGTCCTCGGTAGCCATCTACCTGATTGAATGGCGATTAAATACAATCGATATCTCCCCAAGGCTCAAACATAGCCCCGAGACACTATTCATACACAGAATACAGTTTATATACTATGTCCTTGCACTTATAGGCAATGCAAAACAATTTATTTACATGTCAAATCAATTTTTTTCCACAAAAATTTTATTTTCGAAAATTTCATTTTTTCCAAAATTTTGTCTTATTGCTGTTTATTTTGTTTATTAAAATTTTTTTGAAATTTTTGTGATGATGATGTTCATGAATAGTGTTCGTGAGCGGTGTTCAAGCGATATTCAACGATCTTGAGTCAGCGGTGGGTGCACGAGTGCACAACTGTTGGCAGCTAGCACGCAGTGCGCCGTGCGCGTGCGTGGGCGTATCGTGGCGCCCCGGCCCGGCGTGTCGTGGGGCGCGAGCGGCCCGGGTGTTCACCGGTAGGTGTCGCGACGAGGGCGCCATGTCGCGAAGCCAGCGGTATCGCGAGCGCACCTGACACGTGTTAGCCAGGCATAATGGCTGTATCGCGTGACCCGTACCTGCCTCTTGCTCCACTGGTCATAATACATGGGTGTGTAATTGCGACCACGATCCTGCTGGCCACCTCTCGGTCGCTGACTCTGATCGGTGTATTGGAGCACAAAGTCTCACGCGCCCCATGGCCTCAATCACAATACAATTTGTGTATTGAGACATATCCTGGCCATCAAGCCTTCTCGGTCTATCCTGACTTGGTATATTGCAATCTGATAGCCCAATGACAAACCTCCCACATTGCAATCTGATTTTCGACCCCTTTGCACATGTTGCAATATAATTTTTCTTATTGCAATACACTTTCCTAGCCATCAAACCTTCCTATTATGTCTGATTTATACCCGCAATGCTAAGTCCTGTCTAATTTCATTAAACTGTGTGATTCGATTATGCACGAAATTTATTTATTTTTTTCGTTTTTCATCCTTTTTTTTTCTTATTTATTTCCAGCTACTGGAAAAATGCCCAAAAACTATTTATACATATATATTTTTTTTTCATTTTCCAGAACACCAAATAAACTTATAAAAATGTATTAAAATTTTTTTTTCTCCAATAAATCAAATAAATTTATTAAAATTTATTTCATTTATTTTCTTCTTCCAGTTTTACACACTATAAAACTCCAAACCTTTACTAACGCTTCATGTTTTTCCTATGTAGCTAATCACTAAGCACCTGAACAATCATAACCGCCAACAAATCATGTATTTTATGCACCATTCGCCTGGCCGATTCATCAGTCACTTTGCGCTCATAACATCTGACTCGCCTCCTTTTTATGCACATCGAACCTGATGCATGCAGGTGTTCTAATCTCGTCCCGTGCTTGTCTAGGTAATCTCATACCTAAACCTACATCGAACCACACCAAGTGGTGATGGATACCTTGACTCTAGATGACCGTATGCCTAGCTCACGTCTGTTTGTGATGCCCGAATAAAGTGTCGGGTGACTACTGTCGGCAGCGGAAACACTCGTGAATGTCGGGTGACCAGAGCATTTTCTCCCTGAGTAGTGAGTCTCCTTTATGCAGGGAGCTCTACCCAGGCTACAAAACCTGTCCCAATCAACATCATAAGATATATATATATATATATATATATATATATATATATATATATATATATATATATATATATATATATGAGTAAATAGCCCTTGAGCCCCATAAACCCAAATACTCATCAAATTACCAACTATATACAATAGTTTCAAAGGTTAATAAATTACTCTTATACAACATATATTAAAAGTTTTAAAACATCTAATACATGTATCGACTAAAACCAAAACCCGGCAGGCTTTCTTCAAAATCGGTCTCTAAGAAGAGCCGTCTTCTCTAGCGCCCCCTATGCACGAAAAAATGTTCCCTCGATAGGATGAGCTATCACCCAGTAGTGGAATCACCCTAAATGGGTTACTCCCCACCTAAGTGCATATGCAATGATCAAATTAAACACACATTCAATACGAATTAAATAATCTAGCGAATGTCCTAAAGCCAAGCCGACCCATGTCAGTCCTCCATAGGCTCCCTCACAGCTTGCCTAAGCCATGTATGAGAAACGTATTTTCAAAACAAGGTATTTGTTTTTTAGCGTGGACAACCCTCACGATATAATTATTGGACCGTCTTAGATGTTCTATTTGATGGACAACCCTTCGAGTGTATATCAATTGGGTAGGCTCGATGATTGATATTTTATATGGACTACCTCAGTATAATGGACACACTCAGATAATTATTATTATTATTAGTCAACCCTTTGAAATAATTCTCTAGAAACCACCTCATGCACTGCATCTATTGTTAAAGTGCTTTAATTGCATATAGAATGCACTGTTACGGTGATACAATTTATATAACACATGCAAATATATATAACATGGTATATATTTACATTATTTAATCACACAAACATGTTATGCAATTTTACAATCCATTACACCAAAATTAGCTAATGTGGGCTGATTAACAAACACGAGCAATTCAATTTGCATTACTCAACCAAACACGTTATTTCACAATTTATTTTGTGAACACTATTCACATGAACAGTTAAACCCTCGGGTTACTGTTCACGGCCATCCACCCGACATCGGTTCCAGCCGTGAGCCGATTTCATAGCCGTGCCGACCTCATACACATCCTGTTACAGATTTGTTTCTGAATCATACAATTAACAACCCCGAGGCAACCCCTCACGATCACGATTGCCTGAATTTGGTTCCCTGATTTCTCACACTCGGAGTCCCGAGTTTTGGGGCCGTCCAATAATAGTTGAGGCCTCGAGCCAGCAAAACATCATAAAACACTTAAATAAAGTAAAACTCAAGTAGGATAAAGCTGCATATTGGAGTTTAGCCAAACTTCTTAAATAGACCCTTTCAGTAGGCCTCGGCTGCGTGGGCGACTTTCCTTCTTCTTTCAGAAATTCGGGTCGGATCGCGCAACCTAGAGAAAAGCTATACTCTCTCTTTAAAAGCGTAATCCTCAAACCTCTTGTAGATTTTCCTCCTTTTTTCACATTTTATTATTTTGGTTTTAAAGGTAGGAACAACGCTATTCACTATTTCATCTTATTATCGTTTAATCAAATTCGATAATGCCCAATCCCATGTCCTCCTCTTGGAGCACCCCAGGGTGGCATACTGATAAATCGATTATCATTCTCTACTCATGCAACATAAGTCACATGAGTACATGAGTACATGTTATATGTGACTTTTTTCACATCAAATATCTTTTCTGACGCGATCTTTTGGTCATGGCAGCGTGTAAATTGATTTGTGGGGGTCGATGGGGAAATTTCCGTGGTAGCTAGATTTCATGAGATGATTCAACGGTGAAATCCTTTTGATCATAGAGGATACAGAAAAATTTTGGATTTTTACCGAAATTACGATTTTGCCATTTTTCCAGAAATTGGAATTTTCTCGGGTCTTACACTGACTTCATCTAAGATGGCCATCTTATAAATTTCTCGTGTTGCACCTCGTATAGGATTTGAGATCTTGAGCGGTTAAGTGACTTCTTTGAAGTGAGCACCTTGGGCAAGCGTGGTATGCGGTGAGTCCACTAACGTCCCCCCTGCACTGATCGGCCTCCCCATCTTCCTGTTTCTCATAGAATATTTCGATCCCTTTGCCTTACAGGACTTGGTCTCTTTTTCTCATCTTCTTTTTTTTTTTTTTTAACCACTATGCGGAAGAGCTACCCCTCTTAGATTAAGAGGGCCTCTGCATCGTGTGTGCTTCTACCTTTGGAGAGCACACCGATATACTCGCTTAGGGGTTCTTTGAGATGGAGAACATTAGGTCTTTGGACTGTATGCCAAGCCCAGCTATGAAGGCGGTGATGGCAAACTTTAAGTGAGATGTCTACCTTGAAGATTAGGTTGGTCCTACAGGCGTAGGTCCTCGGAGCTCTCGTGCAGGCCTTGTTTATATTCGGCAAGTGCTATCATGTGGCTTTCTGTATGTCAGGGCCAGATGGAAGTGGGACGTGAAAGCAATAGAGAGCTCCCTGAAGGACGAGACTAAGGCTGGCGGGAGCTTGTTGAACCATGCCAAAGACGAACCTTTTAGCGTGATGGAAAATGCCCTACATCGTACGGGGTCCTGGTATCCGTGCAACTCCATCCGATTTCGTGCTGCTTGAGGTGGTTCACTTGATCCTTCGTCTCCGGGTCAAGGCCTCGACCGTGGCATCCTAAATTTTTTTCTAGGAGAGGGAAGTGTAGCACTCCCCCCGCCTAATGGGACTCCGCTTACTATACCAGAGCATCCATTGAGATTAGGGTGCGGCCTTTGATAGCCTCCTTCATGTGGCTGAGCTCTTGTCGGATGTCCTAGAACCACTACTCCCATGATGGCTCATCATTTTCTTTCTGGCGAGGGATGGGTTCACCTTTTTTGTCACTCCTGCTTAGCTCTTTGTCATCAAAGGATCATCACCGGGGGCATACAGAGACCTTACCCCTATTCGGGCTTATTTTCCTCCGTCGCTCGAGGACGTCTGGGGTGGTCGCTCCTCCTATAGAATAGCATTGTGGCCTTCATGGGCCGGTCGTGCCTCCTAGGGGCGTTTCATTTGTCTGGTAAGGTCCGCAATCTCCTCAAGAACGTTGATCGACTAGGTCGAGGCTCACCGTCAAGTAACAAGGGCGGGTATGGTTTCGAATACTTCCCGGCTGACTGCTCTATCTGGTCCCACTCCGGTCCGCCCCGAGGGGTTGGTGTGACTTCTACTCATATTTCGGGTCGATACCATCAGTTACTAAGGAATCAATATATTTATTTATCGAACTCCGCTGCTCCTACGATGGCGCCTAAACCGACGATGCTTTTTTCACCTAATTAGCTCTGAGCCGCTGGGCCTACTGGAGTCTACTTCGGGACGACCGCCAAGTCCACCCGCTTGCAACCGCGAAAAAGGTGGTCCTGGGCTGTATTCCACCAGCCTCCGATGCTTAAGTTAGTCTCTAGCCAAAGAAAAGAATCTTCCTCTTTTTGTAGTTTTTGTTTCAGATACCTCTCTTTGACCGTGATGCTATTTATCGTGGATTATGGTGATGACTTTCCTAATTAAGCGGAGATACGATGATTCCCCGTCGGGTAAGGAATCCTCCCCTCCATATCGCCAATTGGATATTAGAGTATACCTGGAAAACCGCATCGCTGAGATCCTCTTTCCCTTATCAAGTGGATAGTGGGTTAAGGGGACTGGATACTTTCCTTTTTCTACGTCTCCATGCATGTTATCCTTGATGCATGTTAGGCTGACTGGGCTTGGGCCCTGGGTTCTCATCTTTAGAAGTAGTTAGGGCGCGATCATGAGCCGAGGTCATGGGCCAAGCCGTGTAAGATCTGGGTCTCTCCGGCTCCCCGCCGAAGGGCCTCGACTCCATCTCAAGCCTCATGGACAAATGTCTGTCCCGGCCTATATGCCTACTTTAGCATCATCAGGACCTAAAAGATATTTTTTGTGAGATTCAGGTGAGATGAATGTAAGTAGGTCGTAAGGGTCAGTAAACCAAAGGCCCAACACCGATCTCGTATGGGTCAAGCGCCGTGGTATAGACTCCTCACTCGATTAGGAACGATCAGCTTTGATATATATATATATATATATATATCCGTGTGTGTGTGTGTGTGTGTGTGGTGTGTTTGTAGTTTACTTGAAAACAGTAAATCAATAAAATACTCTCCCTCGCTCAAGGACGAGGTCATATTGATTGAACCACAAATTTATAAAGCATATATTAATTTTCTCTTTATTTATTTCTAATTACTATTTGATCTATAACAAAGTACTTGTAGAGATGATAAGGACAAAAAAAAATATAATCTCTTGGTCATCTATTAAGATTTGGATGTCTTAATGGAACATAAATAAGAAAAACTATTCATTATTATTATTAAGTAAAGTCACCCTTATTTTTATATGAACAAGGGATAAAATACATAGAAAAAACATATTCTAACTATTTTCTTTGAAAGGAAAAATAACTTTATTAATTCAAACTTGCAATAGATCGATAGATTTAAGATACAAATTGCTAAAAACTATAAATTATGAAACAATATCCAGGTTAATAGTATAATAAATCATAATAATGCCTACAAATTTGATAATATAGTGACTAAAATATCTACTACAACTCTTCAACATATCGAAGCCTATAATTTGGTATCTTCAATTGATTGAATCCGCTTTACTTGCCTGAATCGTCCCCACACAAATATAGTGTTGCAACAAGACGATGAAAAGCATCACATCGTAACAAGCCTGTAACGCCCCAAAATATACCCTAGGAGTTTTATAATATGTTTAGGGTATATTCCATGTTAAATTTGAATTTTCGAGACATTATAAGTGCTAAAAGTGAAAATGCTAAAACCCGGAATAAATACCAGAGTTAGGGGTAAATTTGTAATTTACAAAATGAGGACCTAAATGTCATAAGAGTATAAGACTATATGCCAAATGGAATAATGATAAGCTGAAGTGTAATTAGAATAAGTTAGAAGGGTTAATAAGTAATTGGAGAAAACTTAAAGCCAAAAATGCATTAAGTGGCCAAACAAGGCCTTAGACAAGAAATAGAATAAGACCAAGTTTGGTCTTTCATTTGGGGATTTCACGATTGGGAGCTTTGGGGAGAGAAGAGAACTAGGGCTTTTTTTATTTTGAGGGAAAAGGCCAAATTTTGGTTTGATTCTCCATTTTTTCTGGTTTAAGCAAAGAGAAGAAAGGAAGAAGAAGAAAGAGCAAGGAAGAAGAAGGTAAAACAAGGTTAGGAACTCTCCTACTTTCCTTGATTTTGGTTAGGGTTTGGTAAAAACCCTAATTACTCCATAGGTTCAGTTTTACTGAGCTTCAATTATACTTTGGAGTAATTTCTAGGATGTATCTTGAGTTCCTTGAGATTTCTGGTTAGGAATTTAACCTAACTTCGTATGTGCATGTGTTCGGGTTTGGAAAAACCCTAGCTTTGTGTAAATAGGTCTTGTGAACCTATTTTCAGTTGAATAGGAGGTTTGGGTTTGTTTTTTTGGTTGATTTTTGGTTTGATTTTTGGTAAAAATGGCCAAAGGGCCATTTATGAAAAATCCCGACCTCCACGCCTAGGCATAACAAATGCTTGCCTAGGCTTCCAACTTCGCCTAGGTGAAGCAGTCCCACGCCTAGGCATAGGCACTGTTCATCTAACCCAAATTTCTGGAATTTGCTTATGTTTTTTGTTTCGATTAGTTTGAGGACTCATCTATGGGATTAACGAGGATCTTAAAGGATCATAAAAGGATAGAAAGTAAAGGAAAATTTATACCTTACCTCGCCGCCGAGGCGAAGTGAAGCTTCGCCTCAGTGAGTCCGTGAAGGCAAACATACGTGTCTTACCCATTCTCTAGTTTATGATAAATGTGATTGAGCATAATGAATATATGCTGAAATACGATCATGAATAATAAGGGATTAGTGCTTCGACATTCCTGATTAGTGCTCCGACACTCCTGATAAGTGTTATAGCACTCATGTTCAATGCTCCGACACTCTTGATTAATGCTATGGCACTCCTGTTCAGTGCTCCAGCATTCATGCTAGTGTTACGACACTCTTGTTATGTGGGCAGGCACGACTTGCTCAGTACTGTATCGTACCTACGGGTACTTATTGTACTGTGTTCCCTTATTCATGATCCCCGACTTAAACAGGCAATTACTTATATGTTATTTCTCTGAATGATCTAAATAACCCGTATATGAAAGAATATGACTAATGATCAGTATGCTTAGGGAATTAAGCCTTAGCACACTTCTTACCTGGACTGTAGAGTACCCTTGAGTACCTTCTACTTTGAATTATAGAACATGTACTCATACGGGAGAGATGCATTTGATAACATGATATGAATATGATTCTGATATGAACCTGACATCTGCATTGATATATGTATAAGTCTAATCTGCATTTGTATGAATATGATATCTGCATTTGATATTTGTAATTGATATGAACATGTTTAAATGTAATCACCTAAAAGAATAAGTGCATGCTTGTTACTATATTTGAACATAGACATACTTGGTTTTGCTTTTATGTCTTTTTCCTCACTAAGTTGTAAGCTTAGCATGTGTTTTAATCCATGTAGGTACCGAAGATATTGTCCGAGACATTCCACATTTGTCGAGGCCAAAACCCCCGTAGGAGTCTTGACTTAGTAGGACCCTATTTGTTTTGTATTAGAACTTATTTTGTAATATTGGTTATAGTAAAACTTGTATGAATACAAGTAACTATTTTGAGACTCAAGCATATGTACAGGACTGTATACACCACTACGGTGGTGGCCTTTTTGTATAGGATATGTTATTTCAGTTATATGACTTGGGCCCACCAATGTCTAAAAAGTGACTTTTGCTTGAGTTATATTTTGTTATTTGACCAAAGACAGGTCCAGGTTCTAGCTCTGTGTGCCACGTCTCCACTCCACACCTAGGCGAGGGTAGGGGCATGACAAAGTCGATGACAAACCAAACACTGCGATGACAAACCAAACGCCGCAATAAGACGGCAACACGAAAAACAAAATAAAACCTAAATCTTTGTGGAAAAACCACTTTATTGAATAAGAAAATGAAAGAAAGAGATGCAGAAGGGTGATTTCAAGCCAAAAATGACAAAAAAAATCACCACTCCTTATTTAAGGAACAAAGGATTAAAGAGAACAAGATGAGAAAAACAGTGAGAGCATGGGTTTTGACAAATATTCAACTATTCCTCCTCAACATATATATCTATATATATATATATATATATATATATATATATATATATATATATATATATATTTATTTATTTATAAAGGGTAAGGGAGAGAGAGAATGAGATAATAATCTTTACGTGTTATTGTGAAATAGAAACTTAATTAAAATAAAAAATTTAAATAATAGAGGTAATTAACATGAATAATTAGCGAGTCTTCTTTAATTGGTCACATTTATTGTTTAACTAGTAATAATCTCAAGTTTAGAAGTCCCATATTATATTGGTCCTGATGCATCGATGATAGGTTAAGGAAGTTAAAATAATCTTACGTGGTCACGTATCACTATCTAATCGACTCCATAATTTTTATTTTTAAAAAAATTCAGTTTGATCTCCACCCACTATCTCCTTTCTTGTCAAATGTCATTATTTAATTGGTCTCATAATTTTTCATTTTTTAAAAAATTCAATTTTATCCCCCCACCTCCCTCTGCTCTCTCTCCTTCTCCACTATTGCCGACACCTTCTCATTCTCCTCTTCTTCTTCCTTCTCCACCATTGCTGCCAAAGCAACTCAACCCCCAACTGGTAATTTAATCTGGTGGGTTTATTATAGTATTACACTCTATTTCTAGAAGAAGCTGAACTTGATGGCGGCACGCCTGATTTGGTCGACGACAGCTTTGTACTATTTAGGTTAAAACTCTTGAATGTTTGGCATCTTTGAATATGAATGGATGATTGATCATAGAACAAACGGGTTCACCAAACCTAAGGCTTACTTTAATTTTTTTTTTTTTCCGTTTATGAGTTGAATTTAGATTGTGAAAGATCCATACCCGACACATTTTGTTCCAAGGATGAACATTGCTAAGAATGAGACCACGCTTTAATGAACATCGCATCTCGCTGCATGTGCTAAATTCGTGGTTCAAACATTCCTACAGAATGAAACCATTTTTTTTTTCTGCCTCTCCTCTGCTGTCTAGATCCTTTCATTAACTAATTCCATTTGTTGAATTGTTCCATAATGCTGTAGCTGCAATACTCTTTTTTCAGCTCATCAAACAACCCCAACAATGGTGGTTTTAGGATCTAATCAAGAGCACCTCTAAATCACCCCGATACATTAATGACAAATGAAGCCTGCTTTCATAGCTCGGGCGGGGCTTCGAGGAAGCTAGTAGATTCCTTCTGAATGGTAATGGTTTGTTTGATCAAATGGGGAATGATAATTCGATTCTGCCAGTTCATGAGAAGGAGAAGCATGGTAATGGGAAGAGGAATTCTCATATGGGGCATTTGGATTTTGAGGAAAGGAGTGGCAAGTAGTCTGTAGTTTATGATAAAGTGACAACCACTTCGTGAGAAATGGTTTGGTCAGGGTGTTGCTATGTTAGGCGTATAAAGGTGAAGTCGTCAGGAATCATTCCAAAATGAGGCAAGCTAGATTGTGCAAAAAGCACCTTCCACATTTTCTTTGATGGATATCATTCCCATTTTTTTTTTTTCTATCAAGTAAAAATCTGTTTGAAAAAATTCCTAGAATCCATTTACTTTTATGGATATTCTTCACAAAATCTAAACATGAGGCTTGAACAGAGGAGGAGTAGGCTACTACATTATGGAGCCAGCCCAGAACTCCATGGAGTCGTAATAAAGCAATTCCTCAACCATTTTTTGTATATGATCATCTTCAAGAGGCTTGAACTGCTGGGTGTTGTTGCTTTCTTTCTTCACAACCCAATTGGCCTCTGGCTGTTGCATCGCTACTGTCGGTCTTTTCTCTATCGACCATTGCCCTGATTCATCGACTCTACTCTCATCCACCTACTGTCAACTCCATATTCTGCAGGCTTTGAGACTGTTAGATACATGCTGCAGGTACACTTACCTTTTCTTTATTTTGTTTCTTTTTTTTTTCAAGACTTGTTTGACAATTTGTCCATTAGACGATTGAATTCACTTTTGGATCTGGAACCATTGTTCTTGCTGTTCTGTACACAACAATAGAAATTACTTCAATTCCATTGACAAAAGAATAATATCCATCGTGATTTGGAGAAGGCTTGAATGTGATATTGAGATGCCCAGTTTAGCGGCGTTAGAGAGAAGTCCTTGATGATATAAGACTGTGTGAGTGCTTTGGTTGTGATGGAGACACTGGCATTGTTAAAGAGAGTAAAGTCGTCGGTAGTGATGGAGAAGAAGCTATCAAAAGAGTTGAGAGCTATAAGAAGATGGGTAACCTAGGTAGAGGTGGAGAGAGAGGGTGGGATAAAACTGAATTATTAAATTAATTTAAATTTTTGAGGGCTAATTAGATAGTAACACCTGACAAAAGAGGAAAAAGAGAGGGAGTGGAGATCAAATTGAATTTTTAAAAAAAAATAAAATAGGATTATCCCTATAAATATTATAGGTTATTATGGGAAAAAGTTATGAAAGAGAAATGAGTTTGTAAAGGCTATTCGGTGTGTGCAGAAAAGGTTCGTGATTCATAATATCTTTAGTTAAAGAATTTCATCTCAGTTTGTTATAAAAGCAAAAACTTTGATGCACGAGAATATAAATTAAAGAATACGAAGATAAAGAAATCAACATAAAGGTGCACGAGTTTTAACGTGGTTCGGCTAATCATGCTTACATCCATGTATGAGAGAGAATCTTTTACTATTTTTAAAATGGAGAACAAGATTAGAGTATCAGAGTATTACAACGACTAGGAAAAATCACAAAACCAAAGCACTAGGATGCCCGCAAGACCGAGAAAATACCTCACAATACTCCTAATTCCTAAAACCCTTACATCTCTTCAGACGTGTTGCATGCCCAAGTGTGTGCATAATTATCCGCAAGTATACGGGGCAACAAGTAATACAGTTGATCTACAAGTCCAGATATTCGTCCCACAGAGATTGTTAGATTATATTAACTAAGTACCAAGGCTAATGAGACTTTCACTATCTAAGCATCCAATATAAGTGAACAGATTTAAAGAAAAACAACTAACAAAGACAAATGGAAATAATTGGATTTTAGGGAGGCTCAAAACTTGAATGAAACAAATTCTAGAGATTACTCAATGGAAATGGGTCCTAGGGTTCGTCTACTTCATCATGTATGTGGGATTTCCTCTACAAAAGGGTAATTGGGTGTATAATTTATGGATTGTTCGTCAAAGGGGCAATGAAGCATGTGACCTCTACTCGCACATGTCGGTTAGACTTTCTCAAGCTCATCACCTAGTCTTCGGCATAGGTTCATATAGGCAACAAGAATGATAATAAGGCAAAATTTCCTTCCTAGGCCTTTTATCGATCACCTAGCTTAGTCCATACGATATGAGCCCTAGATTAAGAGGATAACCAATCACCTGTCACAGTCCATATGGTCTCTTCCCAATATGTCTTAAAGGTCTAGCTAATCTATTTTAGTTTCTACTCTCAATACCTTAGCCCCAAATATCTAAAACAATCCATTCAAATTGATTTAGACAATAATAAATACTTGGCACATGAAGAAATGTAAATCTGAAAAATAAATCATATAAAACATGGAAACTAACACATTAGAATCCATAGAGGGAGTTTTTAGCTATTCATAGAAAATACAAAACATAAGAATATTCAACAAATCTATGGCTCAAGGGAGAGAGAATGAGAAAACAAAATGATTTTTGACAGAAAATGTGCTTGAATCCTCCTCCAAAAAGCTTGGATTCTGATCATCAAGCTTGGTTCTTCAAGGTGTTTGAGACTTGTTCCAAGACCTCTTAACCGCCAAATTCGTTCTCCTTTAGGTTTGGAAACATTTCCCCTATTATATGGGCCATCTAAGGCTCATTTTGTAAAGGGCTCGTGCCCCTGTACCATTACCCCACCTAACCCGGAGGCCGAATCGGATCCGGGGACGCTATCCTCTCTTTCATTTCGAATCCAAATACAAATACATTTTTCAAAACCGTACCTCTATGCTACTAGTGCTTTGATACCTCTTAAACGTAACACCCCATTCCTAGCCCGACCCGGTTGGTGGATTCGAACTGAGTCTGGGATGCTCTCCGAATTCATTTACCCAAATACATAAAAAATAATAGTAATCGTTTAGGCCAAAATTCCATTTCATATAAACATTTTCAAATACGCGTGGAAGCGTTTTCATTTCGTTAGGCACAAAGGCCTTTACAAATCTAAGCGATTTCATTTTTTGGTAGGCCCGTGAACATTTACATTTACACAAAATGACTTAATGGCATTTCATTCCCTTTCAAAATAATATACAAAATTCGGGTTAAGTGTTCTACTCTTATGGTTACAAAATAATTCATGTTCAAAATGAAGTGAATGCATGTGACAAAGCATACTTCGTAAGCTTTCTCGATGACTCTGTGCTCCTTAATCCTCGGTCTGCTTCTAATCACTCAGTACCTATGCGTTGATAAAAACAACACGCTAAGCATTTTCATGCTTAGTGGTTCTATACAGTTATATTCTCAACTCAAGCAATTTTCACAATATACTCTTATTTTTGAAATGGCAATTTGGCGCAAGGCCCATAAAATCAATGCAGTTCATAATCATTTCACCTTTGTATGGCTATTGCCAAAACATATAATCAAAATTCATAATGTACTTTCATCAATTCTCAAATCATGCAATTCAAACATTTTACCCAAGTATGCCCTTAAACAAATTTATCCTATTATTTTCAAAATAGGTTACTGTAATTAATGGCATGGTCCTACTGGTCAGAGGGTTTAAGATAAAAATACAATAGGTAATTACAAGACTCTGCTATCTCGCTACAGACCGTTACTTTACAATTTTAATGGTATGTGTAAACTACCAACACTGCTCCTCATGGCTACGGTCGGTATGCCACAATTAACCTGCTCAGACGAATTCTTGCATACCAATTTACTCCTTACTCGAATTATGACGGATAACATTCTATTAAGGGCGGTTACCAAATATCATGTACTTTTACAATATCGTTTTGTTTTTCAAATTGCAATCTCACATTTGACTATAGAAGTCAACATTCATGACAGATTCATTGGGAATCTTATCATGTTTGTCATTCAGCAGTAATGTGATTTCACATTGAACAATACGGTTCACTTTGACTATAGCATTTACATTCACGACAGATTCGTTGGGAATCTTGTACTGTTTGTCATTCAGTAGTAATGTGATTTCGCATTTAACACCTGGTTTCCCATAACTATTCGCTTATGAATCCCATCATGTGGGTCATTTAGTAATGCATTTCAAATCCATATGCCAACATTTATCATTTTCATTTTTAGTCCAAATAATGCATACATGCAATTATTCGAAAGTCATTTAAATTCAATAGTTCAAATTGGTATGCAACTTTTATAATCAAGAAATTCAAGTTTATTTGGCAAACAATAAAAAATTTTGAATTAAGAAAGGAGTCGGAAGAACAAACTTAACGCTTGAACTAGAATAGATGAAAGGGGAACAAACCAAAATCTTCTCATTTTGATTCCTATCTTTGGAATCTCGATCAATTCGAGCTTTCCTCCTCGTCAGTCCCTATTCCATTTCAAATAGAGAACAATATCATTCCTAATCACATTAGCAAATATGGGGCAAGACACTAAGTTTGCTCGACGACGGACTCGCCTGGGCGAAGCTTCGCTTAGCCGAGGCGGTGAGGTACGGTACATTTTTCACTTAACTTTTATACTTGTACAACCCTTTTTGTTCATTATGATCCTTATATGAACCCCATTTATTAATTTATTAGGGTTCTCAAACATCTTGTGTACGAAAACAACACTTACGAAACACAAAAGCAAAAATTTGCTTTTTGTGAACAGTGCCCACGCCTAGCGTGGACATCCCATGCCTAGGTGTGCTCGCCTAGGCAGGTGTTCTACTCGCCTAGGTGTGCCAGTGGGGTGCCCAATTTGGCCCCTTGGCCTTGCCTAGGCAAGGCTTTCCTCACCTCGGCGAAGACCTTCGCCTAGGCGAGGAGCCCGTTTCTTGCCCAGATTTTTTGGTTCTCTCATTTCTCGATTTTCCTCCAAAAACACCTCAAAACTCAAAATAACTTCTATAAAACACTCCCAAATACATCTTAGACCAACCATAAGCAAAACCTATGGATGGATTTGGGTTTTCCTAATCCAAACATCATTTAAAATATTATAGGGTTTGATTCATACCTTGAATCTTTTTGACTTCTTTTGGCCTCTAGCTTCTTCTTCCTTCGATCTCTTAGGAACTTAAACGGAAGACTCTACAAAATCCTTCTTCTTCCAAAACCCTAGCTTTTCTCTTTCACATGCTCTCACACACGTTTTTGCTCAAATGAGCATTCTTAGACCAAATGTAGTCTTAATTCCCATTTCCTTCACAAGGCCATGTTTGGCTCACTAAAATTCTTTTTTTTTACTTAAGTTCTCCCAAATTGTTATTTAGTCCATATATCATTTCTATTTGCACTTAACTTCTCAATATTCACGCTTAGACACATTAACTTATTCACATATCACCCTTATGTCTTCATTTGATACATTTTTCCCATTTTGCCCTTAACACTTGGGTAAATTTCGGGTTCAATCATTTACTCTTTTAGCACATAAAATTTAATCATATAGTCATACTTTCATTTAACATTTCCCAGAAAACCCAAGTTTGGCTCAATTTATACCCTAAACACATAATAAAAACATTATAAAAATATTAGGGTATTTTTGGGGCTTTACACTAGCCAAATGGGCCATCTCTAAAGCACGCAAGATGTCGAGCTGCAGCTAGGAGTGCAGTGTGCGTGCTGGTGTGCAGCGCCACACTCAGTGTGGGTAGCTCACACTCAACGTAGGGAGCTCACACTCAGCATAGGCCACCCTGATGCTGCCAGTTTCAACCTTCTGACTTGTCATGGCCATAACTCTTTCATCCGACCTCCAAACTCGATGATTTCGAATTCTACAAAATTCTAAGAGGAAATAGAATCCATCTATGATCAGATTGGAACCATTTGGGTCCATAAGGGATACTGAAAATCCCAAGATTTGGAAGGCTACTGCATGCAGTGTCTGGGAAAATCTCCCTTTTCAGCTTCAAAAGGCCATGTATTTTTTGTTCGTGCTCCAAATTGGGCATTCTAGGATTCTATGGACAGCTGAGGATGTATTAAATCCACCCTTAACACCCTTGTATCCTTAGGAAGTCTTGGTTCAGCCCAAAAATTTGTCTTTTGACCCTTGCTTTTGTGATTTTTCTTCAAAATGTACCTATGGCCAAAAGGAAGGGAAATTTATATACTAGGCTCTAAATACACCATAAAGACATGCAATTGATAGGGGAATAATTCTCTAAAAACATGTATAAAAGGAACCTATCAAATACCCCTAAACTTGAGTATTTGCATGTCCTTAAGTAAAGAACAAGACTTAGAACAAATAGACATGAGGGTGATATTTGTGAAACTTTGCCTCAGGAATCTTACCACACAAATGGCAAGGAGAAAAACTTAAGGTGATAGTTTTTAAAGAAAAGAAGTTCAATCATTTAGTTAAGTTGAATTAGGGTGCAAATTCTTGCACGTGTCTGTGAGAAGTCTTACCCAAATAAACCAATTGCAACCCCGAATGGAATTATGCAAACAAGAGTGAATAATAGATCTCTTGGTAAAGAAAATGAAACTCCATATGCTTTCTTTTCATATCACTCTCCACTAACGTAGGTTACCCACTACACTAGGATCAAAAGGTCTTCAACAAGCTTGTAATGTAAGGCTAGGGTTAATGGTATGATAAGAGACATAATTTGGTTTAGATTTACCCAAAGTCAAACATTTCTTGTTTTCATTTTTGTATATCCCCTTAGACTCATTGAACTTTCACAAACATCACATCAGCCCAAACTTATTTGATTTCCTCTTTCTCCTATGACCACCAAAGTCCTTTTTATTCACAAAACAACTAATAAGGTGCATGAGTAGTACAATATTCGGTTCCCTTAAGCTTTCTACCTACACCAATTAGCGAGCTTTGAGTTAGTAGCTCCTAGACCAATTGGCCTTAGGGTACTAGGTGTAGAACACCCCTAAGAACTTACTTACTCAAGGTAGGAAGGCTACGAAACCAAACTTACTTAACCTTTTATTCTTTCTTTTTGTTTTGTTTTTTTGTTTTTTGTTTTTTTTGTTTTTTTGTTTTTTGTTTTTTTTGTTTTTTTGTTTTTTGTTTTTTTTGTTTTTTTGTTTTTTGTTTTCTTCTTTTCTTTTTCTATTTTCTTTTCATCAACCTCAATCAAACACCCAACTCATCATAGCTTCCAATATAATGCATCAACAAGCACATTTGTCATGGGTAAATAAGGTTTTTAATTGAGGGAAACCTAAACTAAGGGTAAGAAGTATACTTCGTTCACAAAGAAAAAGGATACTTTTGGCTCAAAAGGATGACTATAGATGTGTTCATGTTCGGGTTGGCTAGAAAGGCACAATCAGTCCAAGGATGGTCTAAATCATCTCCTAAATGTTGTGATGTCTAGGATTTCGCCTCGAAAGATAATCAAACAAGTTCTAGAAGCTAAACAAATTGGTTAACTAGGTGTGACTTGTGCTAAAAGTGTTGAGAGTTTAAAGCTAAACACAACCAACCAGATGATCAAACATGTATTTTGTAAAAACACTTTTCATTTTCTCTTGCTCTAGAAGCTCAATTAGTTTTCGTCATCGACCTTCAACAAACACCCAAAACAAGACTCTCTCAAAACATTTTCAATCTTATTTTTGAAAATTTGAACCCTTTATTTTGAACTAAAATCAACCTAAAATTTGAATAATAAATAAAATCAACTAAAACACATAAGCAACTTAAGGAAAACAAATAAAAATAGGATAATTAAAGGTAAAAAAATATTTTTAAATAAAGAGACACCCCCAAACTAAAAATATGCACTGTCCTTAATGTATGGAATATTAAGAGTAGGATAAGGGGACTCCCTTAGATGATCAAGGTGATCATTGGGTTTGGGTTGAGGTGGGTCTTGATGAAACTCCCTCAATATTAATTAGCTTCAATGCCCTGAAAAACACAAACAAAAACCAAACAAACGCTAAAAACAAGATCAACATGCAAAACATACTAAAATAACTAAAAATAACTAAGGTAGTAAATGAATAGAAATTCTTATTTTACTTGGGTTGCTCCCAAGAAGCTGCTCCGTTTTTAGAGTCTAACTAGACTCTTTGGAGAAGTCCGAGAGCTTTGTGTTGGCCTATCATCCATCATGGCCAATACTCCCTCATCATCCTCATCACGTGCAAGGTAACTCCTCCACCTCCATAATATGTGATATAAGCTCAACTGCCAACTCTTTGGTGGAGAGTAAGTTAGCCGCAATTTCAAATCCTTCAAGAATGTACTCTTGAAGGAACATAGGTGTATGCTCTTCAATGGGTGGAAGTAGACTCTCTATCCTCATGCACATCCTCTTTTCTTCATTTGTAAGTGGTGTGTTTTGGTGGAGGTCAAACTTTACTTTTTCCTTACCAACAAGGAAGGTCATATCCCCATGTTCGACATCAATCCACATTTGACTTGTGGCAACGGAGGGTTTGCCTATAGATGAGACTTTTCTATCATCTTCCATGCCCCAAGTCACAAAAACAATGGGGAAATTGAAGTTTTCAACCCTAACCAAAACTTTTTCAACTATTATTCCGAATTTTTCTCTTCAACTTGCATTTCTTCTAATAACAGCTCTTCCTCAATAACAACCTCATTATCCTTCTTCTCAACTAATGTTGGGCTCGGGGTCTTCCTTGAAAGCTCAAAGGCACTAGGTCACACTCCCATATGTCATTATCCTTTATGGCAAGGACCAACTGCCCCATCTGATTTTCCAGATTTTTCATAGATGTTGACATATTGTCTTTTAAATTAGCCAAATCGAATTCAAGACTTGATATCCGATGGTCTTGAGCTTCATTCTTCTTCTTAGCTTCTTCAAATAGAGTAATAGCATTTTCCTCAAAAGTAGATGAACTCTCTTGCTCATGATAATTGGAACTCGAAGCTCCTTGCCCTTGAATTTGAAAAGGTGAGCTATGTTGATCGTGTTGACTAATTAGATTGGTGATAAAGGCAAGTTGAGCTTGGATGATGGAGAATAAGTCATTTTTCGTTGTATTGTACATTTGTGCTCAAATACAAAAGAATAAAATAAAGCAAGAACTAACTGTGGTTGTACACAAAACGTATACAAGAAGGAAACACGCCAAAGCAAAGATTTCAAGACACTAACACATTACTATCCAACGCTGAGCAATTTACTCGCAATAGGTATATACGATCGCGTATCACAATGTGTTATGAGATTCATGCGGTGAGATATAATAATGAGAGCGTTTAATAGTTGGGTGATATCACAAAGATTTATCCTGCATGGCTGATTCTGAGTGATAACACAGAATCAAACTGAGCCAGCGAAATTTAGTTAATTGGTGTGAAAATGATGGCTTTTTGAGCTTTTTTTTTGTTCTGTGCTCATCCGTTTGATATTGAATGGCTATGAACAATTAAGTGTCCAAAATGTAGAACTTCCTTTATGCAGATGAATCAAATGTAGTGTGGTTCATATAATATTTCAAGTCGGTTATCCGAAGAAATATCACTCAAATGAATGGAGAACCATGAAAGCTTCATTAAATGTATACTTTGTTGCTGATCCAGTTAAAGCGCAAAATATTGACAGTAATGGTGGTGACCATGCCCAATATCATGAATGGATTATATATATATATATATATATATATATATATATATATATATATATATATATATATATATATATATATATATTCATATATGCACGAGTTGGCTAGAGATTATTTGCAGATTTGGTCACTGGATATATATATTCTACAAGGCACCAATTTGAAGTAAGACACCTGTTGATACATTTATTTCAACTTTATATATATATATATATATATATATATATATATATATTCATATGCACGAGTTGGCTAGAGATCATTTGCAGATTTGGTCACTGGATATATATATTCTACGAGGCACCAATTTGAAGTAAGACACATTATTTGCAGATTTGGTCATTGGATATATATATTCTACAAGGCACCAATTTGAAGTAAAACACCTGTTGATACATTTTTTCAACTATATATATATATATATATATATATATATATATATATATATATATATATATATATATATATATATATATATCTATATGCACGAGTTGGCTAGAGATTATTTTGCAGATTTGGTCACTGGATATATATATTCTACAAGGTACCAATTTGAAGTAAGACACCTGTTGATACATTTATTTCAACTTTTTGCAAGCGTCTCTCTTTTCCTTTTACATGTTTCTGCGGAGCCTATGGGATGAAATTCTATTTATTACTGAATTTAATCCTTTTAACATATAGAGTTGTAACTAGTTAGGAATTCTAACATGTACAGTTGTAACATATTAGGAAATATAGATTATCCCTCATGTATATATACACATGTTAATTCAATGAAAAATACAAGGAATTCTTTCCTCCAATTCTCTTTTGGCTGTTTCTACATGGTATCAGAGCCTAGGGCTTGAGTTTGAGAATATTTTTTTGGAGAATTTTTGGAGGATTTTTCGGCAATCTAGGGCTATCGGAGGGAGTGACTTTTGAAACACCCATCTAGAGGGAGCGTGGAGTCTCACCACCAACATAGGAGGGCTCGCCTAATCACCGACCGAGTCAGCCACAAAACTGTGGTCAATCTAAGGGCGTGAATCACACGCACTGCAGCTCATGCTTCCCACACGTCAGGTATGTGGGGTATCACTGGACTGGGCTCCTCCTCCTAGGTTGTCCGGCGCCAACAGGCCCTCTGGTACACTTGGTTTCCTTGTTTGGTTCCTAGATCTGGTAGTTTTAGTGCTTTTGATGTCCAACAACCCCATTTCCCTAGCGTTTCTACTTGTTTATCCAAAATCTAAGTTCTAGGAGTGCTCTCTACTCTTGATCTTCTTCCTGTGGTGTCATAATGAGTGATTCAGAGGAGAAGAAACCAACACCGAAGCCCAAAGCTCGAAGTGGTTCTGATGATGTCTAAAATCAAACTGACTGGTCCCAAATATTTGGAATAGAGCAAAACAATTCGAATATACGTCAGGAGCGTACGTATGAGCGGTCACCTCACTACGAATCCGCTAGCTGATGATTCGAAAGAGCAATGGATGGAGGATGATGCTTTTCTATTCATCCAAATCCATAATTCCATCGACAGCAAGGTACTGGGCCTCATTAATCACTATGAATTTGTTAAAGAGCTAATGGATTATTTGGAGTTTGTGTTTTCTGGAAAAGGGAATGTTTCTCATATATTTGATGTGTGTAAAACATTCTATCGATCAGAGAAACATGATCAGTCTCTCACATAATTTTTTATGGACTACAAAGAGATATATGAAGAGCTTAATATGCTTATGCCCTTTAGTCCAGATATCAAAGTTTAGCAAAGTCAACGAGAACAAATGGCAGTTATGGGATTCTTGCCTCTCTTCCTTCTGAGTATGATTCAGTTTCAGGTCTGCAGGTCCACACCAGACTGCAGACTCGGAGCCCACCATAGGTACTGCTTACGCCTGTGTCCCAACCCAGCCTTTCTTTCGCCTCCGTGAGAGCTCGAACCCATGATCAAAGTGGACTCTTGAGCAATGGGGAGCACTCACCACCAACTCCAGCTAGTTGGGACCTGGCGAACAAGACTCAGATGCGGGCTCCCACCGGCGGGTAGCCCTCAGGGGTCAATGGCGTGACCCCACAATAAAAGGCGCTAGTCAGCCTGTACCGTAGATGCTTCTATTGACTAAAGGACCCTAGTCTCGTTCCACCTCTCGAGGCGAAAGGAACTCGGGAATGAGGATATCCTATGAGGCCCCACCTGGCTGCACTCAGGTCAATGGCGGTGTGGACCCCACACCCGCATTTTGTCTAGTCCCGATATCATCTCTAGAGACTTTTAGCCTGGTTCTTCGTGACTAAGGTATCATCGCTTTTTTTCTCTTTCACTCTACCCTTGTATCTCGCTCTGCATAAGCAATGTTTTGTCAATGCACCATTAAGTCATAGAGGGGCAACAAAATATAAAACAATGGCCTGCTATGAATACCTAGAGAGCCCGGTTCTGCAGGCAAGGCTCTGCTGGACCGCACCATCGAAATGAGAGGCAACAAAATAGAAACAACGGTTCAGTGGCAACATCTGTGAGGCCCGGTTCTAGAGGTGTTGTTTGTTATTACTACCATAAGCCTGGCCATGTGATACGAGATTGTAAGAAACTAAAAAATCGAAATCAGAAAGTTCAATATGCTCATATAGCTTCTACTACTGAGGCATCTGATCAGTCAGTTCAGTTCACAATCGCGGAATTAGCCAAGTTCCAATTGTATCAAGATTCTTTGAGATCTCCATCTACTCCGATTCCTGCTATTGCTGAGTCAGGTAACCCGAATAAATGTCTTGTATCTTCTTCATCTTTCGAATGGGTCATTGACTCTGAAGCCACATATCACATGATAGGTAACTTTAGTATTTTCTCTACCTTTCAGTCACAACCTTCACCTTCCATTATCACTCTAGTAGATGGATCATAGTCATGTGTTCTTAGATCGGGCACAATTGTGCCCACTCCATCTATTTCTTTAACATCAGTCTTGAGTTTACCAAATATCTGTTAGCAAGTTAACTCGCGCACTTAAGTGTTATATCTCATTGTTTCCTAATATTTGTCTCTTTCAGGATCTTATGAAGAAGCAGATTATTGGTAGAGGTCATGAGTCTGGGGGTTTATACATCCTTGATCCTACAATCTCAAAAGCTATTGCTTGTTCTAGAATAACTACACCACTTGAGACACATTGCCGATTGGGTCATTCTTCGCTTCCATTATTAAAGAAATTGTGTCCTCAGTTTTCAAGTCTACTATCCTTAGATTGTGAGACTTGTCAATTTTCCTAACATCATCACTTTAGTTATAGTCCTAGAGTCAATAAAAGAGCTAGTGCTCCTTTTGAGATGCATGGGGTCCGTGCCTAGTTGTGTCTCCAACCGGGTTTTGATACTTTGTCATTGATGATTATTCACAAACCACTTGGTTTTATTTGATGAAAAAATGCACTGAGTTGTTTTCTTATTTCTGTGCCTTTTGTACTGAGATTCATACTCAATTTCATGTTTCTGTTCGAAATTTGAGAAGTGATAAAGCAAAAGAATATGTTTAAGAACAATTTCAATCCTTCATGCATCAAAATGGCATCCTTCATCAAACTTCTTGTGTTGACACTCCTGCCCAGAATAGAGTTGCTGAGAGGAAGAATAAACACCTCCTTGAAACTACCAAAGCTCTATAATGCATGTGCCCAAGCATTTCTGGGCCGATGTTGTTTCCATAGCTTGCTTTTTTATTAACTGGATGCCTTCACCGCCTTGAATTTGACACCGCATCGCCATCCTTTCCCAATAAACCTCATTCCCTATCGAGCTCGAATATTTGACGATCTGTTTTGTTCAAGATGTTCGTCCTCAAGTATCTAAACTTGACCATAAATCTTTAAAATGTATCTTCCTTGGTTATTCTGCCTAGAAGGTATCGTGTTATTGTCCCACCTTCGTGAGGTACTTGGTTTCTGAGAATGTAATTTTTTTTTTTTAGAATGTCCCTTTCTCTTCACCCCCAACCCACACTAGTTAGGGGGAGGCAAACGTCCTGCTAGTGTATACTATTGCCTCCCCCATGGCCCCTCATATTCTTACACCAGTAAAGCCTCTTATCACTTAGGTCTACACTCGACGCCATAACCTACCAAATTTAGTCCTCCACCGCTACTGACATCGATGCGCTCCCGGTGATGATCTCCTATTGCTATTCAGAAGGTAGACAAGATGTCTATTCAATTTCCTCATTTTGCACCTATAACTAGTTGTCTTCTTAGTCATGTTCCTTTATTTCTTCTTTGGACTCTATTTTGTTGCCTAGCACTTTTCAGGAAGCCTTGTCTCACCCTAGTTGGCGTAATGCTATGATAGAGGAGATGGATGCCCTAAATGGGAATGGTACTTGGAACTTAGTACAGTTACCTACTAGGAAGAAAGCCATTGGATGTCGCTAGGTCTTTGCCTTCAAAGTTAATTAGGATGGTTTAGTTGCCCGATTGAAAACACAACTTGTAGTTAAATGGTACGCTCAGACCTATGGTGTGGACTATTCTGATACGTTTTCCCCCATTGCTAAGATGACATATGTTAGGCTTTTCATTTCCCTAGATTCCACTCATAATTAGGATCTTCATCAGCTTGATATTAAGAACGCCTTTCTTCATGGCGATCTTCGAGAGGAGGTATATATGGAGCAACCTCCAAGGTTCGTTGCTCAGGGAGAAATTGGGAAGGTTTTTCACCTTCGGAAGTCGTTATATGGCTTGAATCAGAGTCCCCATGCTTGGTTCGGTAAATTCAGCCAAGCAGTTGAGAAATTTGGCTTGCAGAAGAATAAATCTGACCATTCCATCTTCTACTGGAACTCCAGTTCGGGTATCATTTTTTTAGTGGTGTATGTGGATGATATTATTATCACTGGGAGTGACTCTACAGGAATCTCATCCCTTAAGTCCTTTCTTCATAGCTAGTTCCATACAAAGGACTTAGGGATGCTTAGATATTTCTTAGGCGTTGAAGTTATGCGGAGTAAACATGTAATCTTCTTATCTCAAAGGAAATATGTGCTTAATTTATTGTCGGAGACTGGAAAATTGGGAGCAGTTCAGCTCCCCCATGGTCTGTGCGCACACCTCACTAGAGAAGGTGAGCTTGCTCGAGGATCTTGAGAGACATGTGAAGACTAGTTAGGAAGTCGAACTATCTTACAAGAATCCCTGCCTTGATATTGCACACTCGCACAAAGGTTGTAAGTCAATACATGTCTTCCCCAACTATTGACAATTGGGCAACTGTAGAAAATATTCTATGTTACTTGAAAGGAGCTCCGAGACGAGGTATTCTATATAGTAATCATGGGCATAATAGGGTTGAGTGCTTCACAGATGTTGATTAGGCAGGGTCGAAGGAAGATAGGAGATCCACATCTGGTTACTACGTTTTTGTTGGTGGAAATCTAGTCTCATGGAAGAGTAATAAGCAAGGGGTTGTTTCTCATTCAAGTGCAGATTTAGAATATAAAGCAATGACACAGTCTGTGTGTGAAATCATGTGGCTTCATCAACTCTTGATGGCAGTCGGCATTAAGACTGTGGTCCCAGCAAAACTTTGGTGTGATAACCTATCTGCCCTTCATATTGCCTTGAATCTTGTATTCTATGAACGAACTAAGCATATTGAGATTGACTGCCACTTCGTTCGTGAGAAAATACAACTCGGTTTGATTTCTACATGATATATGAAGACGGGAGAACAATTGGGTGATATTTTCACAAAGGCTCTAAGTGGGGACTGGGTTAGCTATTTATATAACAAGTTGGACATGATTGACATCTATGCTCCAACTTGAGGGGGAGTGTTAACATATAGAGTTGTAACTAGTTAGAGAACTTAACATATAGAGTTGTAACTAGTCAGGAATCCTAACATGTAGAGTTGTAAATAAGACTAGAAATACTCCCGTATGTACTGCATGTTAATTCACTGAAAAATATAAGGAATTCTTTTCCTCCAATTCTCTCTCAGTTGTTTCTACAATTAGGAAAGTTTCAGAAACAAATAGAGAGAAAAAAAATAAGTTCCAAAACTTCTGCCATGCATTATTATACTATTTTATATAAAAATTAAAATAATTTGAAAATATATAAACTTCATAATAATTATAATTTGATATTTAATCTTCTTTTTTTTTTTTCATATCATCAAATCAAACAGGAAAAATTCATTTTCTTTTATATTTTTTCTTTCCCTATTACTTTACTTTTAGAGAGAAAAAACACATTTTTATGGATACATGTTTCTAGGGCGTCTGTAGGACAAATTGGATTGAATTGTTTTATTATTTTTGATGATTCGACATTTTTAGGTAAGTTAGAGCACATCAAGCTTTGCTGGCGGCATATTGCAAACTGTTGATTTCAACATCAAACACTCGAGCTCTATCAGTTAAGCCATGGATGCATTACTAATCAAGGTGAGTCAACTACTTCAAAACTAGTTTCCAAATTTAAACTAAAGTCATGCCAGTTTGAACTCAAATTTTTGTACTATATAGTCCATATGCCTAACTCAATTGGTACCACGTTCAAAGTTTAAAAGACAAGACACGTTGAGAGAGGGATCATAGGTTCGAGTCCTAGTAGGGATAGTTTACCACATTATAACAAATCGCCTAGTTGTCAAAAAAAAAAATACTATACATAATTATTAGTGTAAAGAGATCAAATCTCAAATCTAAAACATAGATAATCACAATTATATATATATATATATATATATATATATATATATATATATATATATATATATATATATATACACACACACACATATATATATACTATTTGTAATATTTTATTTCTAAAATTTTATATAACTATATAATATGTTATTGTTATATGGAGATATGTGAATGACAATCAATTTACAAAAGAAATGTTTGTCATCTTTGTAAAGTAAATACTAGTTGCCTTAAACTTTGAGACTATATGGAGATTTGGGTTCCCCAAACACTTATAAATAATCTTCTCCTATTTGTATTTAATACATCAAAGAAAATAAAATAAAACTTAGTTCTCTCATTCACTCTCCAGTTTTCTTTCTCTGAATTTCTCTTAATATTTTCTTTGGTTTACAACACGTTATCAACACGAATAACTCTGCTCTTAAGATAATTCTATAATCTCAAGGCTATTTAAATTTTATGATTTTTTATAAATTGTCAAAGGTTGGAAGAAAATTATTTGATTTTGATTATAAGTCAAAATTGACAATGTTACTATCAATTTATTATGGGTTCTAATTGTTTTGTCATATATTAAAATGCTCATTAAAATGTCAAGTCTCACAAATATCAAATTTTGTGGCACTTGATATTTTTGAAAGAAATTATCTATCTTGGATCCTTGATGCTAAATAAACTAGATATTTTGATAAAAAGTCATCAGTCTAGCTCAATTGAGTATTGATTCCCTGCGAATGCAATATCATCCCAAATTTGTAGACATAGATGAGGATCGGTAATGGTACGATCATGAAAAAAAAGATCTCGATACCATATTGATAATCCCTCAATCCTTGGAAAAGGAAAAGTCTCACCACCATAAATGGATTATTATTGAAGTAAAATTGAAAGTGTATATTAGATAAACATTCTAAGAATCATGAGAATAATTGATATAGATGTTGTATGTGAGGGTATTAGTTTCATACCTGTAGTATGCCTAAACATTTGGCCGACCTTTACAAAACATCAATATTGAATAAATTTATGTATTTTATTTTGAATTAATAAGAATATCATCTTGTCATTTATATTTATTTCATTATCTAAGTTTGTGTTTTTAAGTTTCAAAATGAATGATGGTCATATAAGTATTACTGATTGTGCAACCACTCACACTATTCTTCGAGATAAATATTTTTCAATTTGACACTAACAAGTGCTAGTGTGAGTACCATCATATTTCAAATTTAACTAAAGGCTCTAGAAGAGTAAACATAATTCATGTTTTGTTGGGAACCAGAAGTTCAACAACCCACTCTTTGGCATGACAAGTTAGGTCAATTTGAGTCTCAAATAATATGTCGAATCATAAAACACTCACACAAGCATCCATTAAAGAACCAAAAGATTCTTTTACCCAATAAACACTCATGTCCTACTTGTTGGCTTTACACATTATTATTGTGTTCCCACCATTTAGGGAAGAAAAGTCAATTCTAGAAGAATGATAATAAATTAATTTGAATGCATCCATGATGTCTCATCTTGACTCAGAAACTAGTTATGAACTAGAGGTCAGTGATTCATCATCAAATGTCATTATCAAAAATGATCGCCAAGAATGAAAGGAAAGTTATTATATCTGGACAAATATTATAACATTTATGTCTACAGAAATTAGCAAATGAATTTAACACAGACCTAAAGTGTGAGAGACCTATTGGATCAAAGACATAAGTCCTCTAAAGAAGAACACAAAATTACACTCTCAAGAAGAACAAATAAGACAAAAAGACCTTATAGAGGCACACAATAAACAAGAAGCCTTTGTAGAGGTGCATAATGAGAAGCCCTTGTATAGGCACATAGAAAACGAGAAGCCCCTATAGAGGCACATAGTAAATGAGAAGCTCATGTAGAGGTAAATAATAAACAAAAGGACCTTGTATACACACATAATAAACAATAAGTCTCAATAGAGGCACATGAGAACAACAAGCCCCTATAGAGGTACATAATAAACAAAAGGCCCCTGTAGAGGTACATAATAAACAAAACGCCCCAATAGAGGCACATAATGAGCAACAAGCCCCTATAAAGATATATAACAAACAAGGAACCCCGAAAGAGGTAAGAAATTCACAAAAAGCCCTTGAAGAGGCACATGTTCTTGAAAATAATGAGATTCCAATAATTCATGTGCATAAAGCTGCAAAATGGGGTTGAAATAACATTGTTTTCTATAATATTTTCCAAGTGGCCTTAGACATCATACAAAATGAGGAAGATCCCAAGCCACAAAATGTGGAAGAATGCTTGATGAGTGCCTAAAACACTCATATTATACCCGCGTCGGTTTTTCCTTTTCATGTTTATTTTATAGTAATTTCATAGTTTTTGTGGCTAGACTCCTGAATTGGTGTTTGGTTTGGATGCAGGTACATTGGAGCAAAAAAGGCAAATTGGAAGCACTTCTCGAGCAAATGCGGGAGCAAAGGCAAATTGGTTACCGCTGGCCGACGTAAGACGCTCCAACGCCGCTGACGCGTTCCAACGTCGCGACGTTCCCACGTCGTGACGTCCCAACGTTGTGACGTTGGGTCAACAATGCAAAAGTCAACAATCAAGAACGCTATGCACGCTGCAACGTCAAAGGCCGCCGCATCGGATCTCGCAGATCTCATCATTTAAAGCACGAATGGCCTGTGGTCTGTGATAGGGGGACATCGAGGCGCATCAACAAGGCACGGAATTCCGCATCGTAGTGACAATGTACTCTCAAGAAGTGCCCGTGATTTGTACCGCTTTCATTATTGGATACAGAACGATGTGTTTTAAGATTTAAACATTTTTATTTTCTCATTCGCGATGTTCTAGATCTATATCTAGGTTGCGTCGAACCCCGCCATATGTTGATGGATTGAAGTTCGATCTTTATATTATTCCGCTTATTTATCAATTTGTCAAGATTCGCTCTATATCTATGGTTTAATTATATGGTGATGTCCGCCGACGCATAACCACAATCGAGAGCCGATTCGAGAGACGAGGTTATCCAGTGGACTGGTAGAGCAAAATTCTTCACGATTCGTAAATAGAGATATTCCGATCTCGGGCGTGGCATTCGGGGGTTGTGAACATTTAAGCATTCGAATACGGAGTTGAGATAGAGATATACTAACTCTATTCATGAGATAAAGTGATATACCTCGAGATAGATATCTCGTAAGTAAGATCACCTCGCCAATCGAGAAAATCAGAACATATCGAATAATAATATCTTGGAAGAAATAATCCCTAAAAGTGACAGGGGAGATAACCCTAGTCTTCAATACCGAATCATTAGAATCTAAAACTTAGTCGACTTTCACATATTCACTTTCTTTCCTAAAATCATCTCTTCGTGATATTATCTAAAAAAGTTCGTAACCTCATAGCCAATACACTCGTCCCCGCTGATCGATATCCGTGACCGTGAGTACACTATATTACTGGGGCGACTGCACTTGCACACATAGGCGCATTTTAGCGACACCGCCGCTCGCCAGTTTTTGGATGCCACGCCAGGACAGTTTAGATTGATATGTAGAATTAAGCAATTAGATATTACTCTGAAATTTTCTTTACTTTTGCTTATTTTTACAAGTGCTGGTAATTTGGTTTTGTTGGTTCGTGTGTTATTGCAGTGTAGTTTTCAGTAAGTACATGTGACATCGAGATCAAGCTAACCAACACCTGTTTGATCCTGAGCGTAAAGAACTCGCACAGACATTTCGAACAGAGAATGCACATGTTGGAAACCGAACGACCATGGAAAACAATGAAGAGCAGAACCTGGACATTGAGCGGAACGAGCCACAGAGAGGCCGAAATGGGAATCACGGAAGGAATCAAGCACCTAGACCGTTTATACATCCAGATGATCCTTTCATGCTACTAGATGAATTTGTGTTACCACCAACTGTTGTTCAGACAGCTATCAGACGACCACCTATTCAAGCAAACAATTTTGAATTGAAGTCGGTCACAGTACAGATGCTTCAGAATATCTTGTTCCATGGACTACCCCATGAGAACCCGAACATGCATTTGACCAACTTCCTGAAGTCCGTGGATACGCATTGCCAACCTGAGTTACCGAGAGGCACCTCAGTCGAGGCTTTTTCCACTCACTAGGTGATCGAGCCAAGATTACACAAGTCACCCACCGCATTCCATTACCTCGTGGAATGACTTAGTGTTCCCCGACCAAGTTCTTCCCACCTTTCGAAAATTGCACAACTTGTGCAGATCAATACTTTTGACAACTAGAGGGGGAGAACCCGGCGTGAAAGGGGGACGATTTCACGACCATTGCGAAGTGCCCACACCACCGACCATCCGTATGGATGCAAGTCCACACCTTCTATAATGGTCCTGAGAAATGCAACTAGAACAATGATTGATGCTTCCAAATTGAGGAGCAATCGAGATGAAGAAAACCACGCACTGCTTATGAAATCTTAGAATACGCCGCGACTAACACCAATCATAACAGAGAAGGCCACACCAAGAACGCGTGGGTGGCACAGATAATGAGGTCCTCAATAACTGGGTGAATCATGTGGCACAAAATCGACTAAACGCTTAAATAGACAAAGAAGGAACCGCGAACACATCCGCACTTCAACCCCATGGGAGTTGTGTGAATTTCCGTGGAGGACAGCACAAAGAGCAATGCGTAACGTCACGTGAAATCAAACGGTAGAGCAAGCCCAGTATGTGTCGAGGTTCAATCAGACTCAATCACAGCAGCAAGGACCGTATGGGGGAAACAGTTATCAGAATTAGAATCAGGGCCAAGGGTGGCGTAATAATCGAACTGTAATAGTCGAATAACTAAGGATATGGGTGGCGGAATAATCAGAACAATACGTTATCGAATCGAACTAGTGAACCACCCCCTGAGAGTAAGCTGGATTTAGAAATGCTCTTGGGTATCAGATGTTAAATCTCCACTCGCCTTCATGAATGAGACTAAAGCAACACGCAAAGAGCAAGCAACCCAGCTTGAACAATCAAGAAGACAAATTGAGAAGTTTGAGGTACAAGCGGGCCAAAATGGCAAACTTACGTACGTAAAGACAACCGGGTTCCTACCAAGCAATTCGTATAAAACCCAAGAAAGAGACGGAACGAGCATGTTAAAGCAAATATGTCGAGAAGTGGGAAAGAATTGAAATACAAGCATAACCCCACTGTAGAACGCTTAGGAGACTAAGAAGGTCATTCAAATTAAAGCGTAAAGATGATGCATAAAGAATGCACTGTGGAGAAACAATCATCGCAGAACCTCATCAAGCAAAGGCCAAAGATAATAGTTCCTTACCCTATTGGGTTCAAGAAGCATAAACTGATAAGCAATTCACTAAATTCACAGGTGTTCAAAAAGTTACACATCAATATCCCGCTTGCCGATGCCCTAGAGCAGTGCCCGCTATGTGAAATTTATGAAAGACATTTTGTCCCGTAAGAGAAGATTAGCTGGATTTTGAAACAAAGGAACTTAATCGAGGAATGCAAAGGCCATACTTCGTGAGGAGCCAAAGCCTCAAGGACCCAGCAAGCCACTATCCCTCGCACCATTGGAAATGCTATCTCGAGAGAGCCCTACGTGATTTGGGTGCCAAGATTAATCTTATGCCCCTATCCATTTTCAAACGCTTGATTAGGTGAGGCCCGCCAACTACGCCACTCTTCGCCAAAGACGATTCGGGGCGACCCCAAGAGTAAGAATAGGAAGATGTCTTAAGTGCGATGTTTATCTTCCCGCAGATTTATTGTGTTAGATAGAAGAAGATAAAGAAATACTCCATAATCTTGGGTAGACCGCTTTCTCTCGGCAACCGGTATATAAATGATTGATGTTCGGGAGGGGAGAACTAAACCGAGAGTACAAGAAGACAGAAGTAAAGTTCAATGTGTTCAAGCAGCGAGACACCCAAACAGAGTGATACTTGCTTCATGGCTGAAATAGTAGAGGCTATAGTGTCTAGCCGAAGTGGTCTCACTGACCCTTTGGAGACTAGCCTAGTGGAGAATGAGTCTGAGAACCTGAGTGAAGAGGCAGAAGAATATGTTAAATGGATGGACTCTTTCGGACACAATAGACGGAAATACTTCGAATCTCTGGGCGAAGGAGTTAAAACGCTAGTCCCATCGATTGAGCAACCGCCCAAGCTGGAACAAAAACCTCTACCTGGCCATTTGAAGTATGCATACCTTGGGGTAGAATCTACGCCAATTCGTGATTATCTCGCAAGATCTTTGACTGAACTAGAGGAAGAGAAGTTATTGAGGGTCCTTAGAGATCACAAACATGCACTCGAATGGTCTCTAGCCGATTTAAAAGGGATTCGCCCTTCTATGTGCATGCATCGTATTTTACTAGAAGATGGACATAAACCTTCAATGGAAGCGCAGAGGAGGTTAAATCCGACAATGAAGGAGGTAGTCCTGAAAGAGGTTCTAAATGGCTAGATAATCGGAGTGATTTAATTCCATTTTAGACAGCAGACGGTGTGCTCCTGCCTGTGCAAGGCCAAGAAGCGGAGGAACAATCACATCGGGATCGAAACAACATTCTACCGCCGTCTAGAACAGCTTAACGGTGGAGGATTTGTATTGATTATCGAAACCGAACAAGGCCACTAAAAGATCATTTCATTGTCGCTTTCTAGATCGTGATGCTCGATCGAATAGCCAGGTTATGAATACTATCGCTGATGGATATTCGCTACAATCACCATAGCTCCCGCTACATCGTGAGAAGACAATATTCACTTGTCTTTATGGCATACCACATTCCGGGCGGATGCTCCTTTGACTGCGGTAATGCACCAGCAACTTTTCAACGATGTATGATGGCCATATTCTCAGACATGGTGGAAAAGACAATTGAGATCTTTATGGACGATTTTTCAGTAATGGGAAATTCATTTGACAACTGTTTAGAGAACTTGAGAGCTGTACTGGCAAGATGTGAAGAGACAAACTTAGTACTCAATTGGGAAAAGTGCCATTTTATGGTACAAGAGGGTATTGTCCTTGGACATCGGATTTCAGCAAGAGGGATAGAGGTAGATAGGGCGAAGATTGAAGCAATTGAAAAGTTGCCTCCACCTCGCAAGAAAAGTGATCTAAGTTTCTAGGCCACGCATGCCCATCTGACATTTTTTCAACAGACAAACCGTTGGTTTGAACACTTGAATGGTGGACCATTGAGTTTTGATTCCAGATGCTTGCATGCATTCTGTTGAAGGATAAGTTGGTTTCGGGGCCCCTATTTGTAACTGATGGTTCTTCCATTTGAACTCATGTAGACGTTGACACACAGCACAGGGGGTGTAAACGAGAAAATCTTCAGTAATTCATTATGCTAGTAGAACCTGAATGATGCTCACTGAATTTGGTGCCAACACCACAGAGAAAGAACTGTCACATCAGGTTTGCTTTCTCGGTGTTCGGGGCCATATCTGACAAGAACAATGGTGCACACCGATCATTCCTTCAACACTATGATCGATGTATCAAGAAAGATGCAAACCCGACACTGGTGGTTCTTTTGTTGCAAGAATTCGATGTAGAAATTATGACAAGAAAGGCACTGAAACCCAAGGGCACCACATCTTCACGACTCTGAAGGGGCCAGAGATGATAGTTAAGTGAATGACAATTTTTGACGAGAAACTCTTGTTGAGAAAGAGGGGCGCCTGAGCCTGGTAGATTATAATTATTTGTATAGTGGTACTCCGACTTAACTATCACGGAAAGAGGGTTTTGTGACACTTAAACACTACTATCGATGAGCCACCCTTACGCATTAATCGCATACGATCGTGTGATAAGGAGATGTGTGTTCGAAGATGAAATGCACAGCATTCTAAACCATTGTCACACTCTAACGTGGTGCACTTTAAAATGAGAAGAATAAGGTATCTAATGGTTTTACTGGCTTACTTATTTGTAAGATAGCCCATCGAATTGTTTTCACTATGGACAAATGTCAACCTAACGGGGAACATCTCTAGAAAGGACGAGCCACCCATGCATCCCATATTGAGATAGAATTGTCGATTTATGGGGGATAGATTTCATGGGACCATTTCCTGCATCATATAGCAACTTATACATCTTGGCCGACAGACTAAGGTCTCAGCCGGTGAGGCGATCCCTACACGCACCAATGATGCCAAAGTTGTGGCTCATCACAAGAAGAACATATTCTATCGCTGAACCCCTCGAGCATTGATCACGATAATAAAACACTTCGCAATAAGGTAATTGATAAGGTTTTGCAAAAGTACGGGTCAATCATCGCACATCTTCGTGATACCACCCACGTTTCCAACGGACTACTGAGGTATCAAATCGAGAAATCAAGTACATTCTCGAGAAGACAGTTAACAGCTCTGTGAAGGATTGGTCTAAAAAGATGGACGATGCACTCTAGGCATACCAGGCATAACATTCAAAACCCTTTCGGGGTATGTCACCGCTCGTAATCGTTGATATGGTGCTTTATTATCTTCTGTGAGAATAGAGGTTCAGCTCACGGCCACTGATTAAAGCATGTAAAATATTATATAGATTACGTTAGAAACAATTATTTCAACTGTGGAACGATTTGATCTAAATCACGTAGAAAATGCTCTGATTATAAGGCAGTGACGGAAGCCTGGTAAAATATAAGACTAATGAGGAGTTTAGCACTTGTATAATGTTCTTCTATTCACCCCGCCTAAAGCTTTTTCCAGAAACACTTCCCATGGTCCGGGCCTTCACAAAGGACTGGTCTTTCACACGGTAAGGGGTGGTTAACTAACATCCTTGAGAAAGGTACATTTTACAAATACCAATTCAACGATTATATTATGGTATAGTTTCATAAGCAAATCATGCCTTTCGATAAAATGCAGACGAAGTGTAGTGTTTATCATTTGAGTTCGGTCTCTTGTTACATTGAGATCAGGTCGTCGAGCGCAACGTATATTAAACACATAGCGCTCTGGAGGTGTTCCAAGTTTCCTTACACTCTTCTCTTTCCGAAAGTGACAATTTCTTCAAGTGTTTTTAAGTGATTATTCATAAGCCATTAGCTTCATTGTTCTTGGCTGACCGTTATATGCCCGGTTGTTTATTTTTCAGACACGAACGCCAGAAAACGGGAAGACTGGTGCCTCGGCAGAGCACACGGTGTTCCAGTATCACATTTACAAGTGGGGAGGAATTTTCATGTAACCGTGGCGCTTGCACGTAAAATTTTTGGGAACCTTCTTCCAACGTCGCGACGCTATTGCCACGCGTCGCAACGCTCCAACGCCATGACGCTTAACATCAAGCTAAACTCTGATCCTTCTCCGAAACACACACGCCAATTTTGCACTCCTCTTCTCGAACGTCGCGACGTGATTTCAACGTCGCTATGTGGATTCTAATGAGCCCTCCGAATGTCGCATAAAAACTCATGTTGATTGGTGATCAAACACACGCACAAATCAACACTACCCATGGACTATTAATTTGAATCCTCAAAGAACTCCTGCCATAAACTTGTGGAAATTATAATACATGTATATCAACTTCTTAAATGTCATTTTCAAGAAGTTTGTTTTGATTTCAAGTATTCCGTTAGTGCACAGTCAACAAGTAGTAAAATGGATTTAGAATCCGAGATATCGATCCTAGAATATAGATTTTAAATCAACTACCACGACTGCACAGCTCCATACTATTTGAATGATAAAATGATAGTGGAGTCCAGCATTCAGATCTTTGAAGATTGAAAAACAAAGGAATAACTGAAATAACCAACAAGCTGGGCGATAAAGAATAAGAATAATGAATTTCACAATAAAGAAATGAATCTTGAATAGTTATCCTCAAAGACACATCAATAAAAGCAGTTATAGTGAACTATCAATTCCTGTAGTTAAATCATTAAATTTCTTGATTGCTCGAGTTTCAAAATGTCGAGCAGTTCTTGAGTGCAGCTGGATCTCTCCACCTCACATTTCATTATCTAATTTATGACTGATTCTCTCGAGATACGAAATTTAGATAACTACATTTAAAAGGACTTCCTTAATTTGGGTATTTTTCTTTTACAATACTTCATACCCATTTTATGGGTATGAAGCCTTAACTCCCAAGTTATTAATTCGGCGAGGATATCTGACTTCAGATTTCTCCTCCTCGAAATTAGGATAGATCAACCTTTCCTTGATTAGATCTCAGCTAACACGGGATTGGACTCACTATCCGAATTGAGGCGAACTCTTTGCTTGTTTAAGTGGATAACTCATTCAACTCATTCTTGACTTCAAGTGAGAAGAGGATTTATCCAAGTGAACTTGCAAAGCGCACAGGATCCCTAATAGCAGGTTAGTATACCTTCAAAGAACTAGACGTTACCCCGAGTTGTCTTCTTTGTGTCCGCATGAGAGGACTTCCTTGAAATCAGGGGTAATGACGCCCAATTCTTAACGGGTATAGAAAGCGGTAGTCGGATCAAAATCATTAAAACCAAAATCTAGTAAATTCGTGCTTGAAATTAACAAACTGTTAAACGACTACAGAGGAAAGATAAATTCGACGATAACGTTCAATTAATGGAAGGCTAGTTCTCGATTACTAAATTACGATCGCGACATTCCTCGTCATAAGAAAAAGCGCAAGTTGAAGCCCGAGAACAATCGAATTCCAGAAATTTGTCTGAACTGGAAACATTCCGGTAGTAATTTGAAAAGAAATAGAAATGCATTCCAGCTTATTTAAAAGCGATAACATCAGTTCGGAAAATACAACGAAAGTAAAATACGAAAACATAATCTGCTCTAAAGCGATGGAAACAACAAGTAAATAAAAAAATAAAAGAAAGAAGAAAAATGAGCTTTCAGCAATCCGGACCTCTCGTCTGTGGCCGCCAAGCTACTTGAATAAACGTATTTATAGGGTTCCTCAATTGGGCCTAATCCCGATGTAACGCTGTGGACTTGAGTAGCCGAGGCCCGAGTGCTAGCTAAATTAGCGACTTAGTTTCCTTATTCGTGACATCATTGAGGTGTGACGATCTACGTCGCGACTTCAGTGTACACTATATAGCCTTTATTTAGTCATTCTTGATGTCGCGACATCACCATCTTGTCGCGACATCACTTCATTCCCTTACAGGTTTCCACTGATGATTCCTGATGTCGCGACTTCAATCCTTTGTCGCGACCTCACTTTATGAAACTTCCTCCTTCAACTGAGCAGGTCCTATGTCGCGACTTCGACCTTATGTCGCGACATCAGCCTTCTGGCTTGCAGTCTTCACTTGACAGCTTTTGATGTCGTGACCGCCAAGTCTCCGATTACTATTCTTGATGTCCGACATGGTACGACCCCTGCACATCTCGGATGATCGTGGTGATGTCGCGACATCGCATGGCGCTAACCGTGACATCCATTCTAGTTCCTTGCAGTCTTCAATGGTTGGTTCTGGTGTCGGCGACATCGGGATGTTGTCGCGACATAGGCTCAGTCTCTGCACCCCTTTCCTTTGGATTGTCATGATCGCCAGCGACCTTCGGTTTTCTTGTCGCGACATCGGCTCAGTCTTGTTCCCTTGAGCGGTGTCCCTTGATGTCGTGACTTCAACTATCATAGTTTGAAGCCTTTAGTTAATCTCCTCTTGATATAAACCTTGGCATTAAGTCTCACTGTAACAACGGTGGTTCTTGATGTCGACATCAGTCTTCTTCATCGCGACATCACGCCTGTGCGTAGGTTCGCGATGGTAAGTGATGATATCGCGACCTCGATTTTAATCGCGACATCATTCCTTTATTCTGCTCCTTCTTCAGCACCTATCTTTGTGTTCCACATCACGACTATGCCTCAATTTCTCTTCCAATCTTCCACGAGTCACGACTTGAGCTTTGGGTATGTAGATCTAAAATGCGCATCGGTGACTCCTTGATTTTTGTCATTTACGCTCTGTCAATTCACGCACTTTTATTCCACTTATTCTTTGCATTTCCATCTTTCTTGCTTCCTTCCTGCTAATGACAAATTGGTGAGTTTCTTCGCCAATTACGTATATTAAATATTAAATTTTATAAAAATCAAACGAGAAAAATGGACTAAAGAGATGACTTTTAAACTGCGTCAGCGTTAAACGTTGACACTCCAACGTCGCGACGTTGTTAATCCCCACTCTACAATCCGCGTCCAGCGGCGTTGACGCACCAGCGTCGCTGGCGGTGAATTTTTATGAGGTCTACACATCGCGTCGGCGTCGATATCAGCGTCGTGGCGATCGATATCCAACGTCACCGGCGTCATTTTCGTCACCACTCTACATCGCGTTCTGCGGCCCGTTACCATCCAGCGCGTCGCGGCGTTGGTTTCAGCCGCCCTCTGTAGCGTCGCGTTACTCCGCTGCATCAGCGGCGTTGCCTGTTTAAGGCCAAAGCAGTTCATTTTGCTCTTCACCTCGCACACCACTACCCAGAAACCTAGCCCTCTTGCTTTGTCCTCACCAGCCCTACAAAGCTCCTGTCACTTGTAGGCCGGAGGCCCTTTACGTGCGCTGAGCCTCCTCTATGCCCGGAGCTCCATCACACAGTGGGTCCACAGTCCTTTGTGGCATTCTCTACAACATGTTTCGTTCCTAAGCTCTAAGTATCGTCTTCTAGTGCCCGGCATTCCACCGGTTGAATGCAAGGATCTTTTAGGTTCACGTTTAAGGTATTGTTAGGTTTATTTTAGGGTCTTGAGTCATAGTTAGGGTTTTTAGCACACTTAGTAGTTTTGGTTTGTTTTAGTGCACACTAGGTGTTTGTTTTGTTTTGGTCTAAGTCAGTAGGTGTCCACTTTGGTGTCACTACCACGTGTCTTCTAGGTCAATATGTCTGGTAAAAGGCAAAAATTGCCTACCAAGCGGAGTCGGTCTGGCGAGGACCCGACTCCCACTTACGATGTCACGCGGTTTGTGAATGCGAGTGCCGCCGATCGGTTTGGCACCATTTGCAAAAATCGTCGTTCATCGAGGAGAGGGGTTTCACCACCCCCAGGTGACTTTTCATAAGACCATTGCGGCTGGGGATGGCGTGCGCTTGTGCCAGCCACCTCATCCGGCCAGCGTGGGTGTGGTGCGAGTTCGCCAATCTTGCGCCAATGTCTTGAAGAAAGTCGAGGTGGGGCATATTGGTCGACTGATTCGATCAATAGTTGTCTGATCAGAGCATGTCCCTTCGGAGCCGTTCGATCGGCTCCGTGAGCACCCTGACTACCCCGAGATTATACGCGTATTGACCAATGGTCGGAATTGATGGAAAATCAATAGTCGCGGCGGTAGTCAGCTAAGGCGAGCATTTGGCCTTCATTCTAGTCACGGCACCACTTCATCACGTCGGCGTCTCATTAGAGCTGACGAGCGTGTGAAGTGACTGCAAAGCGTGCCCTTCTCAACTATGCCATCCACGGGGATATACCCTTGATGTTAGGCGGGTTGTCAGGGATGCCATCCTCCCATGGCGGGGCCTTGAATGAACTTGGGGCACCCCTTCCCTTATCTTTGGCTTGTGCGAGCAAAGCGGGGGTGTCCACGGCGATAATGAGGCACGGCTGCCCTATAAAGGCCATTTCGGTCAGCGGGACACACACATTGTCCGCGACACGAAGTCTATGATTACGGTCATGAGCCCTCGGGCGAGGATGGTACATGACTATCAGGCCAGTTAGCCGAAGCTGCGGCGATCCCGAGAGCGTTGCCGATTCGTCCCACCACCTCCGCCACCACCCTACGACTCGGGAGGCGGCCCATCGATCCCTCACCCGATCCACGAGGACGGTGCTCTCCCTTGACGCTTGATGCGTGCAGGATGAGACCGGGAGAACTAGTCCTCGTCACCACAGATCTGAGCCCTCCCGTCTTTGATATGCGCCTTATCTCACAGCCAATGGGCCTTCATTCTTGGTGAGTCCTTGCGGCCTGGTCGCCCGGCTCCTTGCCTTCCACGCCACCACCGGCCACCCGCGGTGATCACGAAGTCCCTTTACCTCTACTTTTGTTTATTGCCAGTGGGGACACTGGATATTTTGTTTGGGGGGGGGGTGTTTGTGTGGGTGATCGTGTTTTGTTTTGTTTAGTTATGTTTTGTTTTTAGTGTTGTTATAGTGTTTTTGTTTTGTTCAGCATATTAGTGTGTTTCTATTTAGTTTCAGTTTATTTTTTTTCCATTTCAGTTGATGAGTCATGTGTTAGTTCGTGTGCGTGTGTGTTAGGACATTCTTATATGTAATGGTGTGTGTCATTATTGCCTGTTGAAAATTGAGGATCACTTTTGAATTTGAATTCACGATTGCAGCGGATGATCAAATGCATACAATGTTTGATGCTTTCAGTAATTAGGTTGAATATGTAGAAAGGTTTAGTGAACCAATCACAAGGTAAATAGAAACTGTTCTCGATGATCTATCTGCTCACACTCTTGACCTTCAGGGTATGCATAGGTGTCGAGACCAACTACTTAAGTTCTATAAACCTTGGGAGATTCTAACCATCTAAGTGATGGGACACCCAATCAAAAGAGGATTGCCATTGAGCCCCAACTAAAAAGAAAAAAATGAAAAAACAATAGAAAAAGTGAAAAAGAAAAAAAAAAGTCAAAAAAATAGGCTTGTGAATTAGAATAAGTGGATCATCAATCGAATCCAGGTGATCAGGGGCCTTTCAAAGCCTAATGCCCTAAACCAAGCGGGTGAGTCTGTTGACCACTGCAGCTACATGGGACAGAAGATGGATTTTTCCACAACCTAGGGCCTTTGAGTTTGGTTGAGTGTTCGGGGTGAAGTTTAAAGGGAACTTAATGCCTGGTGCCCTTAACCAATTGGTGGGGAGTCACCAATGGAGCCCCGCTGCAGGGACACTCAGCTAAAACTTCTTGGCACTAGGTCTTCTTTCATTTCTTTTAGGTACTTAGGAAGTCTTTAGGTGTTTGACATGAGATAGAGATGGAGTGCGTTCCTGTATCCTTTGCAGTTCCTTCTTCCAAATAGGTGAATTGAGCTTAAGTTTGGGGGTATTGGAGTCTAGGCATACACTGGAGGTCATTCATTATACACACATAGGGTCATTGGGAAAGGTTATTGAAGACCCCGCGAGATTTGAGACACTAGTCACTTCCTAGTTCAACGAGTTTCGAAGAGTCCCGACATCACGTATGTCTGTGAACGGGCAAAGCGATGCGGTGTGAAGACGATCCCAGCCCGATCCTCCATTTCTTTCGGCATGTATAACCGCGTCTTAGTGTTGGTTTCGGTATGTTGAGTGTGTGTGTTGTTGGGGTCAGTTCTTGCTTGAGGACCAAAGCAAAGAGAAACTAAAGTTGGGGGTATGATGAAGGTGCTTTTCCAAAACACTCATATTATACGCGTCGGTTTCCTTTTCATGTTTATTTTATAGTAATTTCATAGTTTTCTGTGGCTAGACTCCTGAATTGGTGTTTGGTTTGGATGCAGGTACATTGGAGCAAAAAGGCAGCTGTTGGAAGCACTTCTGGAGCAATGGGGAGCAAAGAAGGAAATTGGTTGCTACGTTGCGACGTTCCAACGTCGCAACGTTCCCACGTCGTGACGTCCCAACGTCGCGACGTTGGGTCAACAATGCAGAAGTCAATGTCCCTGACAGCGTCGTGGCGTCTCAAATGTCAGCGATGTTGCAGCGTCACTGACGTCGATCTGGGATCTGCATCTCATCATTTTAAAGCCACGAATGACCGGAATTCGGGAGGGGGCGTGGAGTGTGCGAGACAAGGGCCTGAATTCAGGACTTGCCGTGACTGGAGCTTCGAAAAGTGCCCGTGATTTGTACTGTTTCTCATTATTGGATACTAGAATGATGTTTTTAAGATTAAACATTTTTATTTTCTCATTCAGTATGTTCTAGATCTATATCTAGGGTTATGTTGAACCCTGTCATATGTTGATGGATTAAAGTTTGGATCTTTATATTATTCAGTTATTTATCAATTTGTTCGCATCTGCTCTATATCTATGGTTTAATTATATGGTGATGTCTGGCCAACATTGGCATAATCACACTGGAGAGCCGAGATTCGAGAGATGAGGTTATCCAGGGATCTGGGTAGAGCAGCCTTCAGTTGATTCGGTAAATAGAGATATTCCGATCCTGAAGGTGGCATTTGGGGTTAGAACATTTAAGCATCTCGGAATACTGAGTTGAGATAGAGATATACTCAACTCTATTCATGAGATAGGCGGATATACCTCGAAGAGGATATCTCATCGTAGATCACCTCATAATCGATAAATTGTAGTAAATTTGAATAATAATATCTTGAAGAATAATCCGTGCAAAGTGACAGGGGAGATATAACCTAGTCTTCAATAACAGTAATTCATTAGAATCTAAAACTTGATAAACTTTCACATATTCACTTTCTTTCTAAAATCATCTCTTGGATATTATCTAAAAAGCGAACCCTTGTGGTATTACCTGTCCCCTGTGGATCGATATGCATGCTTGTGAGTACCTTTATATTACTTAGGTACAACGTGCACTTGCGCACATAGGCGTACATTTTACACACCGCGTATTCGGCCTGTCAATGCTAAAAAAGAATGATTGGTCAAAATTGGAAAAAGGTTATGCAGGCAAAATTACACTCACTACTAAAAATCACCAGGTGCAGGCCATTTTTTGGTCGGTAAGCAGTATTACAGTCGATAAACCCATTACACGGTATTTACCGACCAAATTATTTAGTCGCAATTTTCCGTCGGTAATTATTTCAGACAAAATCAATTGGTCGGTAAATTACGAGCCATTCTGAGCCATTCACAGACAAACAATTTGAGCCATTTTGAGACCATTCAAATAGAAAAGAATTTGGTCGGTAAATGATCTATGGCTCCCGATAATCAATACAAATAATTTTTCCATTTTGAGTTTGATATCTTGCTTTTAAATATATATATATTAAGATTCTGAAACAAAGAAAAGTACAATAGTACATGCATATTATATAAAAGAGAGTAAAATATTTTAAAACAAGCAAACTAATATATATCATATATATATAGTAAATAAGTCAAGAAAATAAAACATGGATTCCCGAATCCAAGTATAAGACATTAAAAAAAAGAAAGTGTAATACACTCAATCATCAACCTAGTGTCATCATCGTGCGTCTGAGATATCAGTCAGTATGGTGAGGATGTCGAATCGCGGGAGTGAGTTGTATCTTGCTGAAATCGATGCGGTTTGCTGCGAGTCTTTGTTGTAGGTGCTGGAGTAGATCTTGTGGCAGACGTGCATGAATATTCGAGTAGATCATCAAAGGTTGAGCGTAGTCCACCTTCTGACACTTCTTTGTAAGAGTGATTGGCATGACATGAATTCATCCACCATCATCCTCATGGTGGAGTCATGCGTCGCTCGGTATCGGCCAAGCGATCTTATGTCGCATTTACCGCATCAGCGTCTGAAAGTCTTTCAGCCGTCGAGAACAAATTCGAAAATGGCCACACGAAAGATGGAGCTTCATAATCTAATTAGATCTATGCAGTAGAATGATGATGTCGATAGGCAGACGCCATAAGACGAGCATCTTCTCCTTGCCATCGACAGCCTCATTACGAATCTTATTCGTATCCAATAGGTGGGCGATGAATGAGAACTACGTTGCACCATCACATGAACTGAAGTAGGCCCAGGAATACGCTTGAGTCGCGGTGGCTAACATTTCTCATATCTCGCCTAATAAACATGTAAAATCGTATTTTAATTTATCTTCAAAAATAAAGAGAGAAGTATAAGCAAATCTTTGAATTATATTTTTACATGTTCCCGAGGGTCAGTTGACAACCGATCAACTCGCGAATATTCATGGATGTCGGAAGTAACGACACTAACACCCAGGTCCTCTCCAAGACTGGGTTTACTTGAAATCGAGCAGTACCCATTTGTCTGAGGCTCTACCCAAAACACAACATGTCCGATAACATGGCGACTGTCCCTGACATTTCTGACCAGGGTCCACATACGGATAAAATGAGTAAGTAGCACTTGGGCCCTTACATCCTACTCACAAAAATATATCCAATCAATTATATATATTACATGGTTCAAGTGTTAATAAATCTGGTAATAATTCAAACATATATTAAACACAACGATGCAACAAAGCGGGAATACGAAACAGTCGCGGCGGCTAACATTTCTTCATATCTTGTGTAAACATGTAAAATAAGCCTTTAATTGATCTTCAAAAATGAGAAAGTATAAACCGTCTTTAAGTTATATTTTTTACATGTCACCAAAATCTTTGGATTATATTTTTACATATGCATTGGGATCTAAATAAAGGTTTTTCTTCTAGTAGATCTTTTTTAAATATCTTTTATTATATTTCTTATATGGTTTATATTTCTTTTTTTTTTTTGTTTTTCTTCATTCCATATGTTTGTAGTGTAAATATATTTTACAAAATGCGTATTGACTCTTCTTAATGGGTTTGTCTTGTATGTTCCATAATGCCCACTTAACTCTTCTAAAAGGTTTCTAAATATGTTGTACATGATTCGAAGTGTTTGTAGGGTATTTTTTCCGGACGTATACTACTGTGGATATTTCCTTACATCTATTACATATTCCATAATTGTGGATCGTGAGATGTTATATTTAGTATTTATTTCAAGCTGTGCTTGAACTTATAGGGTTTTTGTGGTGAGATCTTCATGGGACTTTGTATCTATGGTCGTCGTATGATTGGTTTGGCACGAATTACATTTTCATAATATTGGCATGATCCTAGGTAATTCCTCTCTATTGCCACTTTCGCCAGGTTGACTCTAGCAAATGGTGTAGGAGAGGTTCTTTGTGACCACCAGTTCCAGGGTCACAGTGACCAACCACGTCGCTTCAGCGAGAATATTCGTGGATGTCGGGTAACCGACACCCTTCATTGATTCCCTTTCTCAGACTAGGGATTAGAAATTAGGCGAGTCTCCTTTGCCATACGGGAGCTCACCAAAATACAACATGTCCCAATAACATGGCAGCCTGTCCCAACATTTCACACCGACCACAGGGTCCACATCACGGTTCAAAATGAGTAAATAAGTATTTTAATTTATCTTCAAAAAAAAAAAAGAGAAATAATTTGTTTTAATGAAACTTACACATTTGCTGCACGAGATCTCACGATCAACGAAGTCTGATCATCATGACCACCAGGTGTGAGTGGCCGAATAAGTGAGAACCTTTGGGCTTCTTACCCTCTTAAAGTGTCTTTAATTTACAAACAATACATACGTTCCAAATTCAATTGAAAAAAAATCATACGAGAAATGAAAAATAGGCATAATTGAACACAATTCACAAGTAATAAACATAAAAGTATAAATTAGAAATAATACCAATGCTCGTTCGTGCTCACGCATAGAGCGAGATCCTGAAATTAATGCGGCGGCGATTGCCGCTCTGTTTCTCACACCTCTTCCTATAATCGGGATCTTCCCATCATCTCCGCCTACTTTCACGGAAAACATATTCCAGGGACACTCAAATCTTACTCTTTCTTCTTCAACCATTTATCTTTGACCTCGTACCACGGTGTCTTTATACCGTGCCCAGCGGCATGTTTGGCAGAACACCCTTTTGACCGCCTCCTTGGACTGTGTCCACCTATAAACTTCTGCAATTATAATTTAAACATATTTCATCAGTGACCAAAAGAATAAATAAAAGATGTAAAAATGTTAAGTAGTAATATATACCTTAAATTCTCTCCAAATCATCAGTGGTCTCTATACGTAGGTGACTTCCAATTATGTCCATGAGGTTTAAGGACTTCTGAAAATTGTCCTCATAACCTAGAAATTGAACCGGAGATGACTCTAGCTTCGTCTGTAACCCAAGATTTGCAGCAAGTAAGAAATAAATTAAGAAATGGATAAATCATTAGTTAAGTTTGATGTCTTACGGATTATCAATTGTTGGATCAAGAAACGAGGCAATGGGGGAAGTGTCTGATGCAGCCAGATTGCTGCGAGGAAGACTCTCCAGCATCTCCATCTCCTCCTCTCCTCCCGTCTCTTGATCATTCATAAGTCTCGAGGACCATGATGTGGATCAGTCTGATCTTTGCTGCTCTTGACACATTCACAACCTCCTCTGTCTTTGTGGTCCTCATTCACTGACCCTCTACCAGGGATCAGACACTTTGAGGCCTTCTTTGCCTCTACCCGAGCTGGTGCGACTGACCCAGCGTCTTTTGCCTCTACCTCGTCCACGTGCCATATCTGTTAAAAATAATAAAACAACCCACATTATTGATTAGTAAGCATCAGTAAATACATAGGCAATGAAAATAAACAAACATGATTACTTGATTGAAATAACTAAAACTCCTTAACTACTCATTCTCATCGAGAATCATCTAAATCTGAGTTAAGTCTTCTTCTTGGATGTAGTAACATCATTTTCAAACTCCCTCTTCATCACTTTCCAGTTTCTTTATAGTATCAAAATTAAATGTTCATCGACATCTACATCCTCGCTGTATCCATCTCGGAAGATGCAACTAAAAGGACGTCTTCGTCCCCCACCACAGCTTCGATTATAACATCATTCTCATCATTTTGAAATGCTGGTTCTATGACATCAATACTTGGTGATGCGGGGATGTCAATTTGAGCCCTAGCTTAGATATAGCTGCATTCACAACCTCAGCATCCACATCTATCACCTTCACCAGCCCTCACATTATTCAAATCTGTAATTTCATCCCCGGATCTAATCCGGGAATTGTTTAGTAACCTTTCTATTCTTAATGAAGTCTTTGGTATTCTGTCGATCTGAGATGATTCATGGGCAAAAACTTCCGATGGTTGTCGAACCACAACTGTTTCCCGCTCTATATTAATCTAAAAGCATCAGAGTCTTCCATACAATGCGGACATGCCAAAATACCAGTAGTACTCCACCCAGACATCGTAGAATATGCTGGAAAGTCATTTATGAATTACATGAGGCGGTCTGCATCTGAAAATTTTCCGTTTGAAATATCCATAAGTTTGAACTGACACCCCACGGACTTTTCAACTCCGCTATCAATGGCTGCAAAACATCTATCTTCCCCTTTGGATTAGTAGGCCTGAACCTTAACAGTCAAAACATAAATTCCTCCTTCATACATAGAATACGGAGGCAAGTTATACGGCATCACCACCACAAGCCACAAAGAATATTGCTGTCCAGATTGACCAAACGGCTGAAAACCATAAGTAAATAAGCCCAGCCTAACATTTCGAACTTCAAATGAAAAATCAGGGAAACACCCATCAAAATGTTTCCAAGCAGGGGCATCAGAAGGGTGACACATCTTACCGTCCTCCATATGATGCTCTGAATGCCACCTCATTTCATTAGCTGTTGCGGTTGATGCATACAATCTCTGCAACCTAGGTGTTATTGGAAAATAGTGCATCTTCTTATACGGCACCTTCAACTTCGGTATATACAATCTATTTCCAGAACCCCTAACCTTTTGCTTGTACCGAGCATGCCCACATTTTTACAAGTTATTGGAGTCAGCGTCATCAACCAGTATATCCTCTGAGTTGTTCTGACAATGAATGACTTTATGCGGGTAATCCCAACCCTCTAACTTCTTCTTGGTGTTGTAGAAATCAATGGCATCAGATTATCTTGTGGCGAGGTTCTTGAATGAAATTAGACATATCATCAAACCATGCTGCGAACACACATTATGCGCACTTTATTTCTAACATCCTCACGGTACACTTAGAGATAGTTGAATATGCTTAGAATTTCCCTCATATACAGTTTTGTCTCCAGCTCGAATCATGTCATAGAAATTCCTTGCCTCGGCATTGGGCTCCTCATCCGGGTTGAATTCGAGACATGACATCACGAAGCCGTTCTATGGTATGTAGTGTGATTCATATCAAGAGACCATCCTATTCGGTTTCACTTCTTGACACGTCTTTTGAACTTGAACACCTTTGGTGGACTTGCTTCTCACCATGGTATATCCAAACATAGTAATCGGCTGAAACCATTTCTATACAAATGCACCTTCATAGTCTCGACATTCCGAAAACTTCTTATTCTGACATTTAACTAAAAGTGCAAGGACACCTTATAGCTGTACTTACCATTCACACACTGGGATGTCTCGGGCGAGCATAACAAATTCATCAACTTTATCCCCCATTCAATAGAGAACAATTCCATTCACTATTCAACCTCGTACATCCATTCACGATCGTCTTCCATAATAGTCACAAAAAAATCAATTTAGTAAGCAAATGCGATTGTCCTCAATTATTTTTATGTTCATTAACCATTTATTGTGGTTTCGATAAAGTTATTTTTACGCGTGTGATATGCAACCTACTACACATCCACCTCCACCTCCACCCGTCCAACAGTTCTTTTCTCTTCAATAGGTTTGGTCCTAATCCATTTACAAAAGTTACGTTAAAAAAAAGATCACGATTGCATGTTCATTATGTATGCATTTCGGCAGCCTCCCGACGTGGTTCTCCAAGTACACTAAATAAGATATATAAATAATAATGCATAATCTGCTTGATTTAGCAAATTGCATTACTATTTATATATCTATGTACACCGGAGAAACAAGCGAGCGAAGGCACGAATGACACACATAATATGAAATTTAAATTAAATCATGATCATTTAATTAACGTCCTTTAAATAAAAGTCCTTTAGGACAATCCAGTGTATTCAAACTTCGTTGTAATACACTGGACGGATGTATTCTACGGCTAACTATCACTACAAGAAAATTGAAGAATAGAGACGGAAAATAGAGGCGAAGCTGTTTTCAGTCTGCATTTAGAAGAGCAGAGCATTTGTCTCTAAATAGAGACGGAAAACAATTTCCGTCTCTATTTAGAGACGGAAAATTATTTCCGTCTCTATTTAGAGACGGAAAAATTTCCGTCTCTAAATTTCCGTCTCTAAAAGTGGCGGGATAGGTTCCCTCCAAAATTTGAGACCGAAAATAGGGCCGAATGCTTTTAAGTCTAAATAGAGCGAATATTTTTTTCGTCTCTAATTTTGAAAGACCAGCGTTTCCGTCTACAGAAATGAAAGGCGAAGCAGTTTCCGTCTCTCTATTTAGAGACGGAGAAAATTATTTCGATCTCTATTTAGAACCCAACGAGAATTTAAGATCTCTAAAAGTGGCGCGATAAATTCCCTCCCAATTTTGAAGAATAGAGACCGAAAATAGAGACCGAATACTTTTCCGTCTCTAAATAGAGACGGAATATTTTTTCCGTCTCTAATTTTAGAGACGGAAACAATTTTCCGTCTCTAAATAGAGACGGTATTTGCTTTCCGTCTCTAAATAGAGACGGAATCCCTTTTCCGTCTCTATTTTTCGGGATATTTATTTTTTCCCTCTCCTTCTTTTCCTTCTCTCCTTTATCTTTTCCCCTTTTCTCCTTTCCTCCTCGCCGGCGAGAACTGCCGCCCCTCTCCCCACCGCCGTTCGACGGGATATTCCTCCCCGCCATGTACGCCCCCTCCGTAGGCCCCACTTCCCTTTTCCCTTTCTTCCTAGTCGTCTGCATCTCTTCCCATTTGCCGGCCTTGGGGTCTCCATGGCTCGTGGTGTGTGATGGGCTGCATACCATTCTGTGTGCGGCATTGTCACCTCCTCCCGTCGACGGTAAATCTGCAACTAGATTAATTTTTACGCAATTTTTTGTGTTATTTGTTATGTTATAATATTTATGTGTTAATTTATTTCATTGGTTTATATTTTATATTTTTTTATTATTCTATTTAATTTATGTTTGTAGTATTGTTGTTCTAATTTATGTTAATTAATTTGTAATGGTTATTTTTCAATGTAATTTGTTCAATTAATTCATAATAGCTAAATGTAGTTTAATATGTTGGTTAATACTTTATTGTAGTTTAATATGTTAATTAAGTAGTTTAATGTATTTTAATATGTTGGTTAATACAAATTAATAGTTAATTAATTTGTATTTTAATTTGTTCTAATATGTTTTACTATGTTATTATTTGAATATATTGTGTTATGTTGAAGTAATTATTTTAGTCTTTTTCATTAGCCATGCATAATTTTTATATCATTTGAATGTATTTAGTGTTATTTGAATCTATAGTTATGTCCAATTTGTGTATGTACATTGAATTGTGTATGTATATTGTTTTAATGAGATAAATATGTGTAAGTCACAGTCATGTTGTGGAGTTGCGATTGGTTGATATTTCTAGAAGTGTTAAAATTGTAATGCGAGGATAGGGACCGTGGGAACTACGTAGTTTTTTACAAAATATATAGGGGAAATTCTACCGAAATTTTTTTAAATTATGGACAACTGTTAGTGTTGGGACTCATATTTCAATTACGTTGTCGTTAAAATAACAATACATATCTACATGTGTCTTGTTATTAGGAGTCTTCTATGGGCGGTCACCTTATCCTCATGAGTTGTTTTTTACACACTCATACGCGGAATCATGGCGATTGTGACATTCGTCGACGATCGTGCTAGACAAATTCATGTACACTAATTTCAAAACTTAATATTCATTTTCTTTAACCTCTTAGTTTCATTTTACTATTTACATAACATTAGGTTAATTTTATTACGAGAGCCGAGTAGTAGAGTCTTAGTCGGCAGATGAGCGGCGATAATGTTGATCATGCTCGTGTATATTATGAAAATTTGTTGCGGTAGGGATCGTGTGGTGAGTCTTTGGTTTGGGCTCCTACGAATGTTTGGTATTCGCATGCGTCCTCCTCCTCCTCGGCTACGGCTAGTAGGCTTGCGGCAACTACCAATGATGTCATTGAGCTACGCGATACGGTCGACGTACTAATGGACCGTATCAATAGGCTGGAGGACTTCATTAACCGTAGATTACCTGCTGACCCGCAAGCACCGTCTGCTGATCGTCCGCATTCTCCTCCATCTTAGTTATTATTTTTAGAATTATTATCTTTTTTTATTTGTAATCTCACTACACTTTTATATATTAATACATTATATAATACAATATGTTCATATTTATTTATTGTTTATTTAATTTTTTAATATATAAAATTAAGAATAATTTAAATTTAATATTATTTATTTTTAATATATTAAAAAAATTCCAATAAATTAGAGATGAAAATTCATTATATAAAATTAAGGAAAATTTAAATTTAATATTATTTATTTTAATATATTAAAAAAAATTCAATAAAAATAGAGACGGAATTGATTTTTCGTCTCTAAAAATAGAAACGGAATAATTTATTCCGTCTCTATTTTTAGCGACGGAATTGATTTTCTGTCTCTATTTTTAGAGACGGAATAATTCATTTCGTCTCTATTTTTAGAGACGGAAGGGCGTTTCGGTCTCTAAAAATAGAAACGGAGTCAGATTCCGTCTCTATTTTTAGAGACGGAAGGGACTCAATTCCGTCTCTAAAAATAGAGACGGAACATTTTGGTCTCTAATTTTTAGAGACCGACGAAATAGAGACGGAAAATTTCCGTCTCTATTTCCGTCTCTATTTTCAATTAGAGCAGTCTCTATTTTCGATCTCTATTTCTCCGGAATTTCTTGTAGTGTATATGAATCAAAATATTCTTTTTAATCGTTTACGATGATGCATTTTTAAATCGTTTGCTAAGAGAATGCGGCGATTTGGTCGGTATAGTAAATTTAGTTTATATGTTCGCAGTTTCTTCAATTTGTGAAATCTATCACATGTTCTTATATCCATATTGCTTAAAGTCCTTATTCATGTGCGAATTCTATTCCCAGCGTGAATTGAGTTGTCTAGCATTGTATGCGTGGGAATCCACGAGGTCATCTCCCGAGGGGAGTGGTCTAGGTACATCGACCAATAGGGCTATTCTCAGTAAGGGTGTGATTTAAGAAAGAATTGTAAAGGTTGTGTTGGTTGGCGAATGGTTGATGGTTTGAATGTTTTAAAATAGAAAAGACAATTGCTGGGTTTTTGGGGTTCCACTCGCTCTGATCATGTAAAGATCCCACCTCTTTATTTTTATAAATAAATCTAGGAACCATTGATGCGGTCTTTGATGGAGGATTTATCTTTATATGCTCTTTGGAAAATAAAGATGATCGGTAATACTAAGCACTTGTTCTCAATATCTGAACCCTTAACTTGCATTCATGATCAAGCACAGCGTGTATAGAGGATACCTCGTTAACACGTTGTCAGAAGTACTGCCCCATCTAAGGATTTACAATTCTTACGCGCAGTGATTAATATTACAATCCATTGAAGATCAAAAAGAGGAATGACTATACCTTAATCAGGGTGAGTTTCCCCCGTGGACTCCTAGCAATAAGGGTTTAGAACTCCATAAAACTTATAAAGACAATTATAATTAAGAAGCGGAGTGTCATAAAAAAACCGGTACCTTTTGAAATCGAAATTCACTTTTAAGCGAGACGGATGAATAAAGAATATTAGGATTTAAAAAGCAAGATAAAGAAGTATTTCTCTTGAAAGATTACAAACGCTTGAATCTAAAACTTCCAATAGAAAATAAATCTTAAATCTGGATCTACAAGTTCCAACTCAAAAATGGAGAAAACTCTTCTCTCTCAAAACCTAAACCTAGAAGTCCAAAAAGTATACAACCCTTTGTGTCCCTCTTTGCTTTTATACCCCCTCGATGTGATTTTCCATTTTGGTTCATTGACGGGGAGTGCACCAGCGTGCGATCGAATTTCTGGCCCAATCTCGCCCAATTCCCATGCGGTTATTACCGATTTTATGTTAGTGATATTGCAGACTCAGTCGCCAGCGTCATTTTTATGCAAGGATTTGTGCCAGAATGCAAATGGGTTGTCTGGGTACAATATTGCTCTGCCACTTTTAGCCAAGTTTGGCTGATACACATGAATGATGTGCAGGTACGCCCAGTCCCAGTGCTTTCCTTGTATTGCGAGTTCGGGGCTTCATCAATTGTTCACCCAGCCATCATAATGTATATTGGCTGGGACATACATCCTTGTACTTACGTTCTAGGCTTTTGAGCCCACGCACAAAGTCTAAAAAAACATAGAAAGATATTAAAAAGTACCTATCCTTATGCCAATTATTGGGTAACTTCATTGATTTAGGTAGTAGAATTCTACTATAATTATTACTCAAATGTGTATTCATCACATATCATTCATAAATTCATACTATATCATGTAATCAACTCATATATTCCTATAAATTTCATCCAATTAGGATTAATTTTACTTGTTACTCTAATCTAAATTTCAAGCATGGGTGCCAATGCTTATTAAATAGCATATGGTCAAATTCTAAACTTCAATGGGCTTTCCATAGAGTTCAAGAACACCTATAACAGAGTCCTAACGAAGGAGTTATGCAAGTTGCAATCCCTGAAGAAAATGAGCAACTTTTAATAACGGTAGCAACCACTGTTTTCGTCATTTTCAGATATCTAATATGAGTTCTAGCTCTGACCAAGCTATATATGGGTTGGATTCTAGACTTAAAGAGCTTTCAAGAGTCCTAAAGAACACCCAAATCAGAGTTCTAATGAGAAGGAGTTATGCATGTTTTCAAATCATGAAGAAAATCAGCACACTGCGGTAATTGCAGCAGCAGGGCAACTGATTTTCTTCATTTTCAGAATAGGATATGACACTCAATTTTTATCAAGCTATATATGGTTAGTTCTAGACTCAAGGGCTTTCCATACCAGAGTCTAGAGCCTTTTCAATGAACTAAATGGAAGGACCATAATGTTTCAAATCATGGAAAGAATGTTTATTTTCTGCGATATTACCTTGGCTGAAAACCTTTTCAGTTTTCATCATTTTCGGATGGATGCTGAAACTCTCTGACTTTTTTTGTGTAAACATATATGGGTGGATTATAGACTCAAGAGGCTTTCCATAGGTCTAAGAACACCCAAATCAAGATTCTAATGAAGGAGTTATGTAGAACAGTGTGGAAGAGAATCCGGCACACTGCAGTAATTGGCGCGGGAAAACCAGCGAGACAGCTGGCTTTATTCGAACACTTGCTTTGAGCAAGCAGGAAAATGCTTAAAATTGGGTTTAAACCTGAAGAATCAGAACAAAAATCATTCTCAGAACTTTGAAATAAATGCAAAAAAATTAGAATCAACATGCTTAATTCATGGAAACCTTACCACAAAAATAAACAAAACTTCTCTTTCAAATCTAAGGAACTTACAAAAATGGATTCTTTTTTCAAGCTAATTAGTGAAACAGTGGGTTTAGGCTCGAAAATCCAAAACACCACAAAAACAAGGAGGGTGTTGCTTTTATTTTTTTCTGGTCTGCGAATTAATTCCTCCAACGGTGATGACTAAAAGCAGTGGAGTCAAAAATCCCAAACCAGTCAAGCGGTGCAGACTCAAATCCATACAAATAATAGAATCAAAACGAGACATACCATATCATATCGGCATGAAACTTACAAAATATCCAACTTTTTTTTTTAAAAAATCAGGTCAGAATAAAAAGATGGATGGAAAGGTAAAATCAAATTACCTTTTATGAAGATTTAATCCTCCAAAAAAAAACAATATGGAATTGAATTAGAAATGTGATGCTTTGGAATTTCCGTAAAGGTGTTCTTTTGGTATCTCTTGGATAACTTTTGAATATACTTTTCTGCAATATAAATATAAATGGAAATTACGACGACCATTTACCGACCCAGGAATTTGGTCGGTAATTACGAGGTTAAAAAATTTTTGAATTAAGCCTATTTACCGACCATTTTTCATGTGGTATTTAGCTGGTGGTTAGTGATTCGCAGTGGTTGGTAATGGTAAGGCGTATTCCTGCCTAATTTACGAGACCAATTTCTGACCAAATTATTTGGTCGATAAATATGAATCGGTCTTTGATTAAATTTTCTTTTTTGACCAAACCCCTTTTTGGTCTCTAAATGGTCATGATTTGGTCAGTAATTACCGACCAATTTTTTAGGTCGGTAATTTGGTCGGTAATCTGGTTATTTTTAGTAGTGACTTCTTAATAAAACAAAAGGTTTTTGGACCTGTAGTCCAAATGCTTGAAAGTATAAAGTTTGTTAGATAAAAATAGGAATTTGTACAAAAGTGCTAACTAAGTCTCTGAAGAAGCTAGATAGTCTCGCCGGATATTGTTAAAGCATGTTGCTGGACCATAGATAATGATATATACATGAAGAAATATGTGATTCAATTTCTTGAAATAATGTTAAAAAACCTTGTAGCAAGAGCTCAATCAAGTTACAATGATCTTCATAGGGAATGAAGCAATCAACACACGAGGTATAGTTGCCTTACTGCGTATTTATTAAAGAAATGGTATGTGAACAACCCTATATGCATGTGCATTTTTATTAAGAAATCACATACCAGATTTGAGATTATTGTTGTATATATTGATGATTTAAACCTTGGTGGAACTCTCGAAGAGCTCATAAAAACTCCAAAATATTTGAAGAAGGAATTTGAAATGAATGATTTTGGAAAAACAAAACTTTTGTTTGAATTGTGGTCGAGCATTTTCCAAATAGAATGTTGGTTCATCAATCAACAACATATATTAAGAAAATCCTGAAATATTTTAATATGGATAAAGTACATCTATTAAGATCCCTAATGGTTGTCTAACCACTTGATGTGAGAAAGGACCATTTCAACCTCGAGAAAAAAGATGAAAAATTGCCCCGGTCTTGAAAGTACCATATCTTAATAGTTATCGGTGCACTTATGGCCATCTTACCATTATTACGAGAGATCTATATATTGCTTTTTTCTATCAATTTATTAACTAAGGTACAATTCGCTCCAACTCGAACATTGTAATGACATTAAGATATCTTTGTGTTATGCCGGGTGGAACTCTTAATATGAGTCTATTTTACTCAAATGAGTCAAAACCTCAATTACTTGCCCCAGATATGCAAAAATCACGAGACTATCTTTCAAAATCCACACAAAGCCATATCCTGAGAACCAGCAAGAAATACTCTCAGAGGAGTAGTCTAGCATATCTATTCATGATGGGCATTACATGCCTCAACATTGAGAAGCTAATATGGAAATATTGAAATTTGTCAACCAAATGATATTGACATGGCTTCGGGAATCATTTGATGTTAGTGTATTGCACTCTTTTTTTTCCTTCGTCCAGGTTTTGTCTCATTAGATTTTATTGACAAGGTTTTTTAGCAGTCTGGCACAAATTTTCTTAAGTTACATAATGGTCATTCAATGGGGAGTGTTATAGGGAATGTGTGAATGACAATCAATTTACAAAAGGAATATTTGTTACTTTTGTAAAGTAATTATTAGTTACCTTATACAGTGAGATTACATGTAGATTTGAGTTCCCCAAACACTAATAAATAGTCTTATCCTATCTATATTTAAAGCATCAAATAAAAGAGAATAAAACCTCATTATCTCTTCAGGTTTCTTTCTTTGGAGCCTCTTTCAAGCTTTCTTTGGTTTACGGCCAGTTTTTATTTTATTAAACAACAAAAGACACATATCACATAAATATGTTAAATAAAATATTTTATTTATTAAATTAATAGTACGAGTAACATTTTAAATTTTATATAACTATATTAGATGTGGAAAAATATTAAAATGGTATTTGTAGATTCATATTATTTATTTCATTCATATATTTACTTTTTTTTCTTTTTAAGGAATTGTTATATGCCATAATTGAAAAATATTTAAATGGTAGTAAGGATCATTTTTTTTCTTTTTATTTTTTTATATATGTCAAAGTGAGTTTCAGCATGAGTGCTTTGCTTGGTTGAAATTGAATCCGGGGAGATGCTGGTTTACCCCCTCCTCGTAGTTTAACATTGATTTTTCCTTGGGTACACCAAAGCAGTCCCACATAGGAAACTAAAGGAGCTAAAAAGAACTATATAGGTGCGCCCATTAGGAAACGGCAGCAATAGTTGGGGTCCTAATCCTTGCGTGAGTGGGTTTTGGATAAAAAAGTAAGGTAGACTGCTTATAAGGGCTTCTCTAACCAATTTCACGACTAATGGAAGAACTTTGGTGCGATTGACGGCACATTCCCCATGTATGTAAAAGCAAATATAAAATATATACATAAAAAACATAAGTACACACACAATCTTTTACGTGGTTCGATAACTACCTATGCGGTATTATACAGCTATGCAGAATTTCCACTTATCTCATTCAAAGTTGCAATTAATCTTATGTGGTACGACACTCTCTCTCTCTGCCCATGACCCTTCTTGAAACCTAATCACTCATAGTAGAATTCAAAATAAACTTCCTCCATTTCCCTCTTAAAAGCATCACACACCCTTAACCACATTACATAAATATGATGAAGAAATGAAACATCATTTTCACATGAGGTGAAAGGCTTTTAAAGTGAAGTACCTCAACCAAGTATCTGCATTCCGCATTCTTCAACACGTCCGAACTTCGCTTGTTATTCCACAAATTCTCCTCTTGAAATTCGTGATGAGTAACTTCCAATCCCCTAAATTTATAGCCCTTGTGATTTGGGGATAGCGGAGACAGTAAGGCTAAATCATTATCCTAATATAACTCGACTTTACCTTCCATTTTTATACTTACCTTTAAGCTATCTACTTGAGAAATAAGGAAACTTCTTCCTTTCCAATGTCTCTTTAGTATAGAAATTTGATTTGTTTCTAATTCTAATTCCATAGCTTGGATGATTGGATCTTCTTGATTTTATCTTTATCCACTTGCTAAAATGATCCTAGGCTCATCTGTAACTTACTCCCCTAGTATCTTGACCTCTAAGGTTCTAGAACTTACTTGTGTCCCATGTCAACTCTATCCCTAGTCTGGACTCTCCAAGGCTTCCATATCCCTGCATTGGGGGACGACCTTAGTCAAAACTACTTCTTGGTTCTCCTAGGGATTTTATGATTGTCATACAATCTTTATTAAGTGATTTCTTAAGTAGTCATCTTCTTGTAAAAACTCTAGAATGAAGATATGAACTTAATTATATATATATATATATATATATATACTCTACTCCCTATGCTATATATATATATATATATATATATTTGTGTGTGTGTTTGTGTGTTTGTGGACCTTAAACTTTCATTAACTTAGAGTGATGTGGGATACTACAAAATCCACCTTTCGGTAAAACTTAAGGTACAATTGTAAGAATAGATTGCTTTCCGATACCTTTTATTGATAGAAGTTCACAATTATATACCAAGAGTGATTGAGAGTGAGCAGTAAGCACATGTTAATGGTAAAGGCTAAAATTAAGCTCTTTGTTACAATTACATTAAGTTGGTCAATGGTAAGGCTAAAATTAATCTACTGTTACAATTACATTCAAATATAGAATTAATGACAAACATGATTTGAGGCTAGACATGTTAGCACCCTTACTCGATCGCAAAGATTAGCTTCGACAAGACCAGCCTTGTTACGTAACTCAAAGAATTGGTGCGTTGATCTTGACAATGGCTTTGTTATCGAGATCAGCGGTCTTGGTGCATGTATTTAACGGAGGCTTCCTTTATCAGCTGATGCGCCACAAAAAGTGAAGGTCGATTTGAGTAATATGTTTCATGCGTGAATGTTGGCGGGTTAAAAGCGAGATGTGTGGCTCGAGGTTATCACAAAGCATTGGGAGATACGTGGCCCGGAAATGCTAGTTCCTTGAGAAAGTGGACTGAGAAAGCCATTGTCTCGGAAGGCGCATTTTGGCTAGGGCCACGTATTCGGCCTCTGTTGTGGATCGATGCAACGACTCGTTGTTTCTTTGAGCTCCAAGAAATGGGATTAGAGCCTAAGAAACTGATATAGGCAGAGGTTGACATGCGGTCATCCACATTTCCAGCCCAATCGTCATCGGAGTATGTTCTTAATATGGGAAGGCCAACTTTGTGGATCTGAATACCATGAAAAATGGTTTGCTTTTAGCGGGCTTTGTGTTCTTGTCTAGTGATTTGTAGTTGGCTTGATATAAATTGAGAAAGGGACTGACTGACTTTTAAATATGAGATATTAAGGACAGTGTCAAGGAAGGTGATGAGAAGGTGTGCCCAGTATTCTCACAGTCGGAACTGTCCAGACGGTGCCTCTGCGATCAGTGAAGGGTTGAGTTGTAGAGAAGGGGGTTGAAGACATCTTTAACTTTCCCTCATACTTGTGTTGGCTAAAAGGTCCAGAACATATTTATGTTTATTGAGAAATAACCCGACAGAGTAGGAATTACTTCAATCCCAGAAGAAATGAAGAACCCGCTATCCTTGATGGAAAACATATCACTTGGCTGCCTTAATATTATTTGCGAGGAGTGAATTATTTAGGTAATAACAAGATCATCAGCATAACGGAAAATAACAAGGTGAGCCTTGACGTAAATGAAGAGGAGGAGTCAGGTGCCAGACTATGAAACTGACTGAAGAATGGCATTTTTGAGTCTTTGATATTGCCAAACGCGTGGGCTTGTTTAAGCCCGTAAGTACCTTTTTTAGCACCTGCCGTATGGTTGGGGTTTGAGACCAGTCCTTGCCCAGACATGGGAGTTGTGCCGCTAACGGTCTCGATAATGCACCATTTAGAAAGGCATTGTTGACATCCATTTGCCTCAAATCACCCTTTCATGACGGCAATAGATATCTACCGGTTCTAATAGTTGATGGTTTGACCACGGGGCTAAAAATTTCTTTGTAATCAAAACCCAGTTGATCATAACCCTTATATGGCCTGACGGGCTTTGAATGCGTCGCGGATCCATCGACATTCCTTTTTACTCGAAGACCCGCTACGGCCACGGGTGTACGGGTTTGAGGTGGTAAACTAGGTCCCAAGTCCCATGTTTCATTAGAGTAGTGAGCTCAGTGGACATGGCCTCATGCCAGTGAGGTTGAGAAATGGCTTGGCTCACACTGGTTGGCTCAATGGTTTGGGGAAGAGGATGTTTGGACACTGTATGGATATGTTTGGGTTTGAAGATTTGGTTCATTGATCTTGTGGTCATGTTATAAGTGCGTTGGGGAGGAGTATCGATTTGGGGAGGGTTTGTGAAATCCGAAGATGGAGGAGAAAAATCTGGACCGAGATGGGTATCTGGAGTAGGAATAGGAGAGTGGGATGGAAGATGTAAGGGAGAAGCAGTCCAAGTATCATCTAAAGGAGGAGTCGGATGAGATGGGGGGTGATTTATAACGGGCAAGGAATCATGAAGTAAAGAACGAGGAGGGTCGAAGTACACGAGGAAGCCGCGACAATGGCGAGTGAACCTTCGAAGGTTGCAATGATCTTTGGTGCGCCGGGCACGATGATGGCGACATTGTGAGCCCGGTAGGCCAGAAAAGAGAGGAAGAAATGGGAGGGTGCAGGAGGTTTCTAGAGTTAGCACGGAAGACCCCGTGTTGAGAGAGATTTGGGCGATCTTGGGTTTTCATCAGACACGTCTTGGGGAGAAGAAGAAATTTTTTGTTTGAGGTTTCAGACACTTGTATGCATTTTAAGTTGGTGAATAGTTGAGAAAAAGAAAGGCTTTGGATTTGGGCTGCATTTTATTTGAGTTATAGGGCCGTGTGAGAGGATAACAAATGCATCCAAATTTTTTTAATTTCAAATAATTTGGTGTTTGACCAAAAGGACTTCAAAAGGTGATTTTTCTTTGAAGAAGAGGTGTGAAGTTTGTCACGTTTTATGAGATAGGAAAATTTGTTTGAAAGGCATAAGGCCAATAAGAGAAATCAAGATGGGCATCATGAAGGAATGTAAAGGCTATTTCAGAGATGACGATGGCGGCGTTGAGACACCATTTGTTGCGGTGTGTGGGGGCGATGGTATGATGAGTTATGCCATGAAGTAGGAGATATGATTTTAAAGCAATAAACTCACCACCATTGTCGAATATAGTGTTTTGATTGATTTTGCGGGTTTAGCCATTTTGAAATGTGGAAAAATTTTAGAAACACGGATTTAGTGACCATTGGATAAAACCATATATATTTTGTATAATGATCGACAAAAATAAGGTAATATCTTGATCCATCAATTCCAGTATAACTAGCAGGACCCCACACATCAGTGTAAATAAGTTCAAGTGGCTCATGACTTTGGAGACTATTGACACAAAAGTTTTATTGATTAGCTTTATTGATAGAACATGAATGACATAGTGAAGACAAAGTTTTAGTCGATGAAATAGGAAGAGAAAAAATTTTAACAAGATGATGGACAATTTTAATAGAAGGATGCGAGCGCTTATTGCCATCCATCAATAGAATCCATTCATGCATTAGCAACCTTTTTTTATGCTCTTTGTTGATTCGGGAAGGTGTAGATGCCATTGTTACATCTCCTTTTAGTAAATCGCCCCAGAGATCTTGTCCTTCAAAAATATAAAAGGATGAAATTGATAAAGAGATTTATTTTGTTTGGTGAGATGATGAGCGAATTAAATTTTGCAAGGTTTAGAACACAAGAGTATCACACAATGTAAAATTTGATTGAGGAAGTGCAAATCCAAGAACAACAATATGTGAGGCGCAAACCTGAGCCCATCACCAAAGAATTACTTACGTCGGTTCCATCATATTGAATGAATAGATAAATTGGAAAAGGTCACCGTGATATTATGAGAAGCGTTTGAATCAAGTAGCCAATTTTTATCCCTTCCATTAGATGCGGTGCTAATTTAGTAAACATTCTAAGAATGGAATTGAGACCCAGAACTTGGCAATATATTGTGATCCTGAGTTGGCATTTGGGGTACATTAGCGTCGATTGGAATAATTAGGCCTCCCAGAGATGTTATTGGAGCGGCGACCATCACGTTGGGCTTCATTACAGTTTCTGCTTAAGTTGGAACCTAGAGGCCCACGGGCAGAATCATGTTTCTTAAAGGACCACGATTGACTCCCCCTTGGTGCAGAATGCTTCGTCTTCATGAGTTAGCCGAAACAACCCGATTCTTTGTGTTGTGGCTTCAAAGCGCCTCGAGATATGCATCATATCGACTGGAAGGTCGTCTGACTCTCGAAAGGCCAATGACGATTCTCGGGCTCAAATAGGCACTGCAATCTCCCAAAAATCTGGACCTAAGCCATTAAACACATAAAGAGTTAGGTCATCATCCAAAATTGGATGATCAATAATGGCTATTTCATCAGCCAAGGCCTTCATAGCATGGAGGTATTATGTGATTGATTGAGTTCCACTTATTTGGATTGGAATTGAGTTCCTCCTTTAAGCGCAGCTCGAGTTTGGGATCGGCTAGCATATAAATTTTTTAGCTTTGTCAAAAGCGTCATGAGAGGTCTGTCTTTGTAGAAATAAATTAGGTGATGGAGGGGAGATGTAGATGCTAAAATAGAGACTCGAGGATAAGTTTATCTGGCAAACCTTGATAGATGCTTGTCACGGCTCATCGGCGGTACCAACAGAAGAGGGACACCAAAGGGTGCCTTGGACATAGTCGAGTAAATCGTAACCAATGAGGAGTGCTTCAAATTGAGCACGCCATTAAGGAAAGGTGGTGGGAGTTAGCTTTTCATTGATTTGGGCAGCGATGTTGAGTGCAATGAGTGAATTATTTGCTACGGAAGGAGGTTGGGTGTGGAGATTAAAGTTTGGATTTTGATTGGAGGAGGAAGACATGGCAGGGACTTGGATCGGTGACTCATTAGAGATCTGTGGCTCTGATACCATGTAAAGGAATATATTTTTCGATACCTTTCATTGATAGAAGTTCTAATTATATACAGAGTGATTGAGAGTCTAATTTAGTAAACATGTTAATGGTAAGGCTAAAATTAACCTACTGTTACAATTACATTCAAATATAGAATTAATGACATAACATGATTTGAGGCTAGACATATGCTTCCCTTATAACAATTACATATACACGACTTTCCACTAGCTCACTTCAATTTTGCTTCTTTGATGGGCCTATGCCCTTCAAAAAAAACATCAATATTATTAAGTTAAAGTCCTTCATATATAGACCTTCACCCTTCACTCTTTGGGTAGTTTGTGTGGGCCTTCACCTTTCATTCTTTAGGTGATGTGGGATACTACAATCCATCTTCATTGAAGCTCAGGGCCACAATGACATATACACGACATTCCACCAACTCACTTCGGTGTTGCTTGTTTGTTGGGTCTATGCCCTTCAGAAAAGACATTGATAATGTTAAGTTAAAGTCTTTCATATATAGATCTTCACCCTTCACTCTTTGGGGAGTTCGGGACACTATAGTATTTGTGTTCCACCTTATGGCCTTCTTTTGCGGTATGACCATTTGGATTTCCATGTAACATTGCTTTATATCACATTCTCACATAAATGTGAACAACGTTTGGATTCGTAGAAATATTTGGAGATATTAGGGCTTGATGTAATAATTAAAAGAAATCATCAATATTTATCTAGTATATAATGAAAATTACAAATAAAAAGATATAACATAAAATTTATACACGTTACATATTTTAAATTCTTTATTTGTTAGTTAAAAAAGTTAGTTTAGTTCTAAAAAGACACATAATTTATTCGGCTACTCGATGCCCCGAGTCAATCATAAAGGGTTGTAACAAAGTCACAAAAGAATCCGTTAAATTATTTACTAACCATAGGGTTTATATATATATATATATATATATATATATATATATATATATATATATATATATATATATATATATATATATATATATATATATATATATATTCCCCACCTACTTTATTCCCACGAGTCCAATCATAAAAGGGTTAAGCATTCTAAAATCACAAAACAGAATCCTTTAAATTATTATAATATATACATATATTTATATATAATTAAGAAAAAAGGATTTGAATTCAACTTACAATTTGTTTTGAAATTCTAGTGATAAACTTCTTCTTGATCCCCCAAATCCCAAGTCAATCATAAAAGGGTTAAAGTATTACAAGTCACAAAAGAATCCTTTAAATTATTATAACCATGTAGGGCTTATATATATATATATATATATATATATATATATATATATATATATATATATATATATATATATAATTAGAAAAAAAAGTTTGAATTCAACACAATTTGTTTCTTTGCCCGAGCAAAGTTACATTAATCACTATAAATCAAGATCCATTACTCATAAAATATGCCATTGAAGACTCTCTTCATGGCATTATGGCTCAGGCCAGAGATTTTAAGTAATGACCTTTACAAGAGGCCTAGGGTATATACCCTATTTCTATCAAGAGTGATGAATTCTTTATTAGCTACTCAATTACCTTTGAATAACTCAAGCTATACCCAATCATCACCCCACGAGCAACCTCTCTTAAGGCAACAAGGATTGAAGTAAAAGTATAGAATCAGTATCTAAGATACCATTGAGCATCTCAAGTTTAAGGATACTTGCACCATTGCTATGATGAGACTATCATTGATGATTGAATAGATAATCCATATGATTGTCTCATAGCAGGTCTTCGATGTACTTGGCTACTCCCAGAAAGCATCCACATGTCTACTCTAATCATCATGATGATCACAGTCTATGAGCCCAACTGCTTGATCAAATCAAGGAGTACAAAATAAGTTAGTCTGTTTTGATCAACAATGTCCAATCTTGTTGATCCTATGACTAAGGATAATTTAGACACTACATAATTACACATAATAGGAATCTCATTATCAAGATCACCATCATGATTTTCTTTATGCTATGTAATGTATCAAGGACTTCATTAGTTTGATTTAAGATCACTATCAATTCATATATTACATGAACATCAAAGAAATGAAGTTGCGTTTATTATAATTGAATATAAGACGTACAATAAGTTCTAAAGGTGAATGCCTTTAGAGAACTTCTCTAACAATATCCCACCTGAACTAAATTCAATCAATAACCTTTATCTAATACCCACAGTAGTCTGAGAGAGAGTCGAAACCTTCTTTTAGGGAAGTAGCATGATCGGAAGGGATCCAGCAGTATGCGATCCGTGGGGCACTTTTCTATGATTACATCACCCCTATTAATGATTTCTCTAGTCAGGTGGTATCGTTTGAGTACGTGTTTGGACCTTTGATGAGACCATGGTTCCTTTGCTTGCATAATGGCATGGCTCCATTGTTATCTGTCTGAAAATCTTGGATGCAATGTTAAGTCTTGCTCAAGATTTCTAAGATGAACTTCCGTATCCAAAATGCTCCCTTAGCTACCTCGGAAGCTGCAAGTACTCTGCTTCAGTTTTCGAATCTATAATCGTATCCTGTTTGGAACTTTTTCCACTAACTGCCCAACTATTTAATGTCAACACATAACTTGATGTAAGGACTGAGACCGTGATGGACGATCTAACAGTTTAGGCAAGTTAGTGATGGGTTTGTGCACAAATTTGGGGTTTCTCTAAGGTTAGGGAAGATGATATTTATGGTTTCTAGGTTAAACAAGGTATTTGGAAAGTATTTTAAAGTACTGAATCAGAATTTGAAAGTTTTGGGTTGTGGTTGGAGAATTAGATTTAGAATGTTAAAAGAAGATGATAGGATGAGTTGAGGTTGTAGGAGGGTAGATACTTACTTCGTCACCCAAGGAATCCACCTAGGGATAAGAAGCCACGAACTTGTCACTCAAAGAAATTCACCTAAGAGTTAAGAGAACAAGAGATATACTTTGTCAACCAAGGAATCCATCAGGGATAAGAAGCATCATTCAAGGAAATCCACCCAAGAGATAAGAGAACATGACATAAATCTTAAAAAGAGAACTAAAAAAATATTATTAAACTTAAAATGATAATCAAAGACTATTAAGAGGTATATATAGGCCCCATACTTTTTAAATCAAATAAAGCAACTCCTACTTTGACTTGGAAAACAAGACTTTCTAAGTTAAATAAATAAACTCCTAAAAGTAAATCTTTCTAAAAAGAAATATCAACTCCTATTTGACTAGCAAAACAAACTTTCTAAATTAAATAAAACAGCTACTACTTTGACTTGGAGAAAAAATATTTATAAAATAAAACAATTCCAAATCAAAATAGTAACAAGACTCAAAGTACATGGAAATAGAAATATATTTGGTGTCTCCAAAGTTTCACAAACTCCCAAATATGAATTTTCCATAATTAAGATCAAATTCCCAATGCTTGTTGTAGAAGCTCCTGTATCAATACCTGATTGAGATTTTGAGTCATCTCTATCGGATTGGAAGCTAGCATCCGTATTCCCCTTCACATGAAGATCACTATCTCCATCTCCATATATAAAGAATACATCCTTAGTCCTTCTAAGGTACAAAAGGGTATTCAGCCCATTCCACTACTATTTGGTGAAAAAATTATTTAAATACCATTTGGGCCCAAAAAATTATTTTTAGTGTGAACATAAACTAATGTCATCATCTTTAAGGTTTATTAACCTTTGGCACGGGAACTTCCAAGCTATTCTAGTGCATATGAATCTATGCATGGCTTTAATTCTAGAGAACATATGAGAGAACACTCGCGTATGTGTGTAAAAGTCGTAGAGAGAATGTATGTAAAGGTCCTAGGGAGAGGGGTTTATTTATAGATCTCAAATCCTATCACTATAAGGTTACTTCTCTGACAAGCAACCAATTCCTGTCTCACAGTGTTTCTTGTCTATCAAGTAGCCAAACTCCTACCTTACTTCTTTGAAAAAAAAAAAAAACCTCATGCTTTACTGGGTTTCTTACCTCTTAAGCAATTAATTAATGGGCTTTGTCACTAATTTCTAGCCTGGGGATCCAACAACCTATTATAAATTTTGGTTCTTGATCAACGAATCATATTGTTTCTAGAGCATAAATCAAACAATCTCCCACTTGCTCAGAAGTAAGTTTGGGACTATGATCTTATCCAGTGCTATTCCACTAAAAGCCTAGATGTGAACTCCAAATTTAATAATGTGCATATTAAATGTATCTTTCCTTTGTAAAATATCGACAATTAATCGATTAATTTTTATTCTCTAAACTTATCGGTTTCTCTAATGGATTCAATACATTGGCCAATGTCTTTCAACATCTAAGTACCAAAACATATTAAGACGATATTTCATACAAATTCCATTTTTTGTATATCTCATAAACTATGATGATCAAATAATCATTATTCCCAAACCATCAAGGTATTGGTCTTTAAAAGAAGGCTTTGCTTATTGATAACTCGAATAATGATAATTACTTAATTGCCTGTCTATAATAAACTCAGGATTAAAAAAAATAGCATAAATAATATTATCTGAGATTTAATTCTTTTTTTACAAAATATTACTTTTAATTAAATCTCTCTCGATCCTTTCAAATTGAGTATGACAAAACTCACTCTAATATTCTACAATAATCAAGACAAATTGTTTCATAGAATATTACAATCTAAATAAATTACTTGACTTTTTCCATCAGGGATCTAGGCGATTCGAACTGTGTTCGCTTGTCACACCACCAATTACTGATCGTTGAGGATTAGGAGTTGGTGAGCAAACAAGTTGCGGATTTATCTTAGGCAGATGGCTTCTTACCGGTTCATTGTTAGAACATTGAAACCTAACGACCGCTTGTTCAAGTTTTCGCTGGTCGCGGCCCGAAGTTGCATGTAATGCACGATCTTGTTTGTAGCTCCATGACAACAGCATCCCTGGCAGAGATGATTTTGCCCGTGCCAATATGTGGTATTTCTGCTAAGAAATCCGCCATGACCTGCCCTTTTTTCGCCAACCTGGGGATGAATTGGATCCCAAACTCGCTCAATTCAATTGCCCATCGGGCCATTCTTCCAGACATATCGGGCTTATGTATGGTGCCTCGCAAGGGCAGAGTTGGTAAGTACCACCACTAGGTGTGCTTGGAAATAGGGTCGAAGCTTTTTTGTTGCCATCTAGATGGCCAATGCAGCTTGTTCGAGGTGACTATACCGGGTCTCAGCCCCGGTCAACGATCTGACTTGAAATCTGAGGCCTGTTTTACGTTGCAGTCTTTCTGAATAGGGCGGTGCTTAGGCCGTTGACCTTGCTAGATACATAAACAACGTTTTGCCGACCTTGAGGTTGGACAAAATGGGTGGCTCGGCAAGATATTGCTTGATGGCTGGGAGGGCTTTTTCACATTCCTCATTCCATTCAACCTGGTTGGCTCCTCTGAGGGCGAAAAAGAACGGTTTGAGCTTGTCTATAAACCTAGAGATGAACCTTCCAAGTGCAGCTAGTCACCCGGTTAGCTGTTGGATCCCTTTCCGGGAGGTAAGGGTCGGGTTCCCAGTATAGCTTTAAGCTAAGCAGGGCTCGCCTCTATGACCCTCTGAGTTACCATGAACCCTAGGAATTGGCCTGTATTGACCCCAAAGGCACACTTTGCGGGGTTAAGCTTCATGTCGTACTCTCTCAAGAGTTCAAATGCTTCTTCAAGGTGCTTACAATGATCCGGGCATTCTTTGGACTTCACCAGCATGTAATCGATGTATACTTCCATGGTTTTTTCCAACAAGGGTTTGAACATCTTGGTAACCAGCCTTTGATATGTTGCCCCGACGTTCTTTAGACCGAAGGGCATGACATTGTAGTAGTACAACTCATGCGGGGTGATGAACGTTGTTTTCTCTACGTCGGGCAGATGCATGGGAATTTAGTGGTACCCCGAGAAGGCATCCAGGAACGACAGAATCCCATGCCTGGTTGAGGCATCGACGATTTGATCTATCCGGGGTAGAGGGAACCTATCTTTGGGGCACGCCTCGTTGAGGTCAATGTAATCTACACAGACTCGCCATTTGCCCCCCTTTTTCGGGACCACAACTACATTGGCAAGCCACTCCAAATACTTGATCTCTCTAATGAAGCCAGCGCAGAGGAGATTTTCTACTTCAATCTTTATGATCCAGTGGCGATCCGGGTGAAACTTTCTCACTTTCTGCCTGACCGGCTTGGCAGAGGGCATGATATTCAGCTTGTGGGATGCGTGCACGGGATTGATGCCGACCATGTCTAAATGAGCCCAGGAGAACACATCTATGTTACGAAGTAGGAGCTGCCTCACCTGTTCTTTATCTTCCCCGGACAAGAGGGAGCTAACATAAGTGGATTTTTGTGGCCCATGCAACTCTATTACTTCGAGTGGATCCACAGCCAGTTGCCCCTGCTCTTCCACCTCGGCTCGGACGGCGAGCTGAGATTGCTATTGATTAGGTTGAGTTCCCAAGCTCGGATCATCGAAACTCCCTTCTTTTCCTCTTTCTTGCACTAACAACTAATAGCATTATCGAGCAACAAGCTGACTGCTCATGAGATCGATTTCCCCGGCCTCGGTTAAAAAGATGATCATTTGGTGGTAGGTGGATGAATCTTTGCTCATGGCATCGACCGTGTTCGACCGACATGGCATTGTATGGGCCTAGATCTTGACCGAAGCGTGTCCATTGCCACAGCCAGATTGGCTGTGGCTGAGACCCGGGGTGATTATTGTCACCAGTTGAACCCGAGACAAGGCTCACTCTTTGAACATAGTCTGTCGAGGAAGGTTCATCTGTTTGTCTGTGGCCGGTACGGTAGTCGAATTTGCCTTCTTAGAATCAAAACCCTATGCGTCGAAATTGATGCAAAGTGAGACAAGCGCATCTTGGTGGAGATGATAATACGATCGGGTTTATAGGAGGAAAAGATAGGGGACCATCAATCGGCTTATTTATTATGTTGCTACCCACAAATGAGCGACATTCAAGCGGGTTTGACTGCGGAGTTGCCTTGCGCTAACATAGGCCGAGTTCCACCACACCCCCCCATCTAGCATTTGGTAGATCTACCCTAGTCTAAAGATCCACATCAAATCTGACTCGATTGATAAATCTTGCAACATTCTTGACCACCCATGGTTCTCGTGAGCAAGGATTAAAAAATCGGGATATATCGATAATCGATCATGATTGGCACGATATCACTGATCGATAAATGGTCAATCGATATTTCAAGAATATTTTGTGAGTTTCAATGATTTACTGATATTATCGGATAATTACCAATATTAACGGTTACTTTCCTTTTCTTCTCTTTTTTTGATAATTTTTCCTTTTCCTATTTTTTTATAAGTTTTCGTTTTCCTATTTTATTTTATAGGTATTTTCAACTTTTTTGTATTTTATAAGTATTTTGGATCACCTTTATGTATTTTCAATTTTTTCTTATTTTATTTATAGGTATTTTCAATCACCTTTGGTCAACCAGTCTCCATGGTCAAACTTGTTAAAAAAAATTCTACTTTTGAAGGGTTTGAATATTCTACTTTCACATTTTGGCAACCCTGGCCAAATTTCGCATGTCTTGCGAAATTTGGTAACTACTATGAAATTTGGCAACTCTTGTCAAATTTCGTACACCATGCGAATTTTCACACATTGGAAAAGTGTTGCGTGTTTTTCTTTTTTTCTCTTTATGTAATAATGCAAGTCATTTAGTCATTTCTGGCAATTTGTATGGACTATATATCGGGGTTGAAAAGCCTCAATTAAAGGATTCATTCGGTATACAATTTTTTATATATTTATTTGATTTGATTTATACATAGAGGTTATAATCGAGCTTCATATATACAAAATTTCATTGAATATTCTATGATTCAATATTTTAAAATAATAATATACACAACTGGATACAACTTGTGAAATAAAAAAAATGTTCCAAATTTTTTAAAATAAAACATGCAGGTTTATTTGGAATTTCAGGATACCTTGGATGTGCTTGTTATGAAAATTTAAAATATATTTGAGTTACTTTTAAATAAATAACTTTTGTATTGATTTACAAATAATTTACTATGATAATATAACAAATATATTTGAACCTATTAATTCATATAATTTATCAAATAGTAAATATTTTAAATAAGTTTGAATATTAAAAACAATAATAATAATTTTGACATAATTTGAAATTTTAAAACCATCAAATTGGGGAGAAAGAAGAGAACAAGTGATTGCAGGAGAAATAGAGAGAGAAAAGGTAGGTTAATGTCGTTGTTGATAGGGTTTGAAAATAGGCATGAAGGCCCACTCGTCAAAGCCAAAGTCGAGCACGGTGAAATCGGGACCACGACTCCGACGAGGAAGGAAGCCCCAGTCGCTAAGCCCCAGCGATAAGCGTGGACAATGTGAAAAAGCCCGTGACCTGAGTCAAGCGAATCCGTCGGCAAAGGAGTAAGATAATTCCCAATAACAATTTATCCCATGATATAAGCCAAATCTCACCAATAAGGGAAATAGGATAATCTCCAATAACGTCTCCCCCATTATCCCCTAATAATCCGACGTCGATAAAGGAAGAAAATATCTCAGCCAATAGGAAAGAATCCTTACCACCACCAAATTGGGAAAACATGTGTTATAAATACCAGGCCACCCCATCAGTAAAAGGTACGCAAAAATACGCAAAAATATGCAAAAACATTCGCCCTCTAAGTAGTCTATCTTTTCTCGGGGAGGCCCGGCTTAGGCATCGGCGGCCCTGGCGAAGCCGTAGGCCACTTTCTCTTTCTCTTGTCCTTTTTATGCGAGGAGAGCCCTGACAAAACTGGAGCCCGGCCGTGGCGATCTCGATCCGGCCCAAAGACTCGTCGCTCGGTAATCCAGTTGAAAAAGGCATCATGTCGGTTGGCGCCGTCTATGAGCAGCGGTTCCTTCACAAATAAAGCGATTTCATTAATTGATGAGTATCGGCTTCCGGAACCTGGCGGGGGCCTTGATCGCGCTCGAGGATGAAGGACCAGCCAAGCGACGTAGAGAGTCGGCCTCCCGCCGCGTTAGAAATAATGCAAGCCAACATGGATGATGTAGAGGCACTCCGCCTCACCAACTAACGCCTGATAGGAGTTAAACTGACTCACGGTGAATCTGGCGCCGCGTAGGTACGACAAACTCGGGAAGGTCGCAACATCACCCCTCATGAAGGGCAACCCCACCTTGACGCTACCGGAGGCGCTGAAACAGAGGCGGAATCCAACCGTGCCAGGGGGCATGGACCACACCCAACTCCAGGAGAGGAAGGCAACGAAGCAACGCTCGGGGGGCACGTCGAAAACCAAGAATTAAACCCCCCTCAGCAAGGAATAGAAGAACGATCATGGGAGCGGAGGTTCAAAGGCCTCCAACAGGAACTTAGCCGCATGAAGGAAGTGGTGAAGGGACGAGCTCCTGACTCTATGGACACCCTGGTACAACAAACTGAGTCCCTGTTCACGCCCAAGGAGCTCCACTTTCCTCTTCCGACGAAGTTCAAAATGCCGCAAATAGAAGCATTCGATGGTGCCAGAGATCTCGTCGATCATCTCAACACTTACAATAATCAAATGGAGCTACATGGATATCAGGACCCTGTGCGGTGCAGAGCTTTCGCTATAACACTAAAAGGCCTAGCACTAGCGTGGTTTAATAGGCTTCCACCGTCATCGATCTCCTCATTCAAAGAACTTTCCATTGCGTTTGTCTCCCATTTCATTGGAGCCAGAACATACAGGAAGTCGAGTTATCACCTACTGACCATAAAGCAAAGCTTGCAAGAAAGCCTGAGATCTTATGTCGGAGGTTCAATCTTGAGGAGTCTCACGAAGGTAGACATACGACGAGAAGTTTGCCTATCAGCATTCATCATTGGATTAGGAGTGCAATCAAAAGGCTTCGATGTTTTCACGTCTCGAAATCCTCGGGCAAGCATGAATTAGAGGTGCTCGCTAAACGGAGTACATTAATGTGAAGAAGCCCTCATATCTAAGAAAGGCTCTTGACCCACAAGGAGAGAAGCGGGATTGTGAGGTGCAGGACGGGCCACAAAGACAAAGAGGCCCAGAAGGTCCCCCCCAGACAGAGACAAACCGGTCCCGAAGGCGGAAGCCTTAGAGATCGCCTAAGTCGCCTCATTTCAGTGCGACAACGATATTCATACCGGTTCACCTTAGTGACCCGCAGTTTGCGGTCTTGCCACGAAGTACAACACGAATAGTTCTTGAGATGGCCGTCCCAGATGAGGTCAGACCCAACCAAGAGAGATAACACTAAGTACTGCGAGTTCCATAGGGACCATGGGCATCGAACAGACGATTGCATACAGCTCAGGAAGGAAATAGAGTATTTGATTCGGCGTGGAATTTTCGAGTCGCTTCGTAGCATCACGAGGGCGAATTTGGGCTGACCCAACCATAACCACCTCGTGACGTGACTCGGCCTGCTTGATACGCGGGGGAAATCCATGTGATCTCTGGAGGATTTGTGGGAGGTGGTGAGTCCAGCTCTGCCAGAAAGGCCCATTTGCGTCGTATCAGGTTGGGAGAAGTAATGGAGGTACAAGCGGTGGCCAAACTGCCTCGTCTTGATATAGCCATAACATTCTCGGATTCAGACCTGGAAGGATTCCAACACCCCCATGACGATCCTTTGGTAATAAGAGCAGTTGTGGCCAATAAAAGCGATCCATGTCGGTCTGGTCGTGGGAGTTCGGTAGACATCATCTTCAGCGGCCTTGATGAATGGGCATCGGAAGAAGCTAGAACCGGTCGGCACCGCCCTCGGGGGTTCTCACGGAGAGAAAGTGTTACCTTTGGGGTCAATACTGTTGGTGCTCACTCTAGGAGACCCTCCGTCCCAAGCAATGACAACGGTGAGGTTTCTCATAGTAGACGCCCCATCCGCTTATAACATTTTACTGGGCATACCCTCTCTCAACGCCATAAAGGCCATCCCCTCCGCTTACCACATGGTGATCAAATTTCCCACCACAAGTGGGGTAGGGATGGTACGAGGAGACCAGCGCGTGGTGAGAGAGTGTTACTTGGCGTCCGTGAAGTAAAAGGCGGTCGACAATGTAAACTTGGACGAGCTCGACATGCACGACGAGGTGAATGCCCGACCTGAACCCTCGGAAGAGCTAGAGCATGTACCGTTGGACGACGAGCCTGAACAACTCGCTTACATCGGCTCCAAGCTTACGGGAGACCTCAAAAGTCACCTTATCCGTTTCTTGAAACATAACAAGGATGCCTTCGCATGGAAGCAGGCGGATATGGGAGGAATTGATCCCGCTATAATCACTCACAGGCTAAACGTCAGCCCATCTTTCAAACTAGTCAAGCATAAAAGAAGGAGCTTTGCTCCGGAAAGACAAAAAGCAATCAACGAGGAGATCGACAAGCTCCTCCAGGCAGGGGCAATCAGAGAAGTAGAGTACCCAGAATGGCTGGCCAACGTCGTACTCATCAAAAAACCAAATGGAAAGTGGCGACTCTGCATCGACTTCGCGGCATCAGCGGGCATGCCCGAAAAGATAGTTTCCTTTCTTTGCTTGAATCGACCTGCGTCGTAGATGCCACGGCCGACCATGAACTCCTCGGTTTATGGATTCTTTCTCGCTACAGCAGTCCAACATGGATCAGATGACCAAGAAGAGACCTCGTTAAATCTGAGGGCAAAAACCTATTCTTTATCGTGATGCCCTTCGGGCTCAAGAAACGCGAGAGAGCTATCGAGAGAGTAGTGAACGAGGATGTTCCCGAGGAAGAAAATAAGACATCCGTAGGTGTATATAGTGACATGTTGGTGAAGTCGACCACGGTGACTCCGCATGGCTACGTATATCAGGAGCTTTCGGTCGATAGAGTATAACATGAAGTTGAATCAGAGCGAATGTGCTTTCGGGTGTCATTGAGAAAATTCTTAGGGTTCATAGTCAACAACCGAGGAATTGAAGCAAATCCAGACAAATAAGGGCTGTGCTCGACATGCCACCACCAAGCATAAAGGAGGTCCAGCGCTTGATAGGAAGGATAGCCGCTTTAAGTCGATTCGTATCCAGGGCTAGCGACAAATGTCAGCCTTTCTTCTGAGTCCTAAAGAAATCTTTTCAATGAGATACAAATTGCGAAGAAGCGTTCTCATCTTGAAGGCGTGGTGAGCTCTCCCCCCATTACGTAAGCCCCTCCCGAGGAGGAACTCCTTACTGGCGGGTTTGATTTCTCGACCGGCGCCGTCCTCATCGAGAGACAAGGAAAGAGTACAACATCCGGTTTACTGAATGCGGCGAGCTATGAGAGGATCGGAAGGAGAGTACCCGAAGGATGGAGAAATTAATCCGGCGTGTAACCTGGCAGCTCCGCCCTTACTTTCCAAGCTCCTTCCATTGAAATTCCAACATAGCCTGATAAACAAGTGCTACAAACCGGGGGACCTCGGGGAGGTTGATGAAGTGGGCCGTAGAGTTCGCGAGTTCGGCATCGGATATAAGCGAGCGCAGCCAAAGGGCGGGTCTTGGCTGATTTCATCATAGAGTTCACCTCAGCAGAGCCTGCCGTGAAGGCACACGTGATGCCTGACCTCTCCATCTATAGTATCAGTGAAGCGGGCCTTGACTCAGGAGCGGGTAGACTAATCATGAGCACGCGGAAGATAGATATCGAATATGCACTCGGGTTTGGATTCGAGCCTCGAGCAGCGGTGATATGAGGTCTTCATAGCAGGACTCAACCTCGCCCATTCAATGGAAGTTGACCAGCTCGAGGTGTGCAGCGACTCCCAGTTGGTAGTAAATCAAATAGACGACACTTACGAGGCCAAAGGTGAAAGAATGATCCTATACCTCAAAAAGGTACGAGGTTTACTGAAAAAGTTCGCGTTGGTTCAGGTCAGACACATACCCAGAGCGGAAAACTCCGGCGATGCCTTAACAAGCGGCAACGGCCTGAAGACCTCGGTAAGCCCGAGCCTTTGTCGAGTACCTTCTGAGGCCTTATAGATCTCACGGTGAGGGAAGTCGCACGGTCGAGTCAGAGGCGGTGGATGGACCCGTTTGGGATTACTTAATAGACGAACGCCTACCCGACGACCCAAAAGAGGCCTCTAAGATTAGGGCAAGGTCTGCCAGGTTCACTAATCATAAAGGAAGCCTCTACAAGCGGGGTTTTTTCACACCCATCCTTAAGTGCATCGCGGGGAAAGATGCTAACTATGTGCTAAGATAAGTGCATGAATGTGTATGCAGAAATCATATCGGATCTCGAACGTTGGCTGGAAAGGTCTTAAGACAGGGATACTACTGGCCCACAATGCTCAGAGACGCGACATAATTAGTCAAGAAATGTAAAGTTTGTCAGGAGCACGCCAAAATCTCTCACCTCCCATCCAGGCCACTAGCCGATTATAAGCCCTTGGCAGCACCCCCGTGATGGGGGCTAGGCATGTGGGACCTGCCCATTGGAAAAGGCCAGTGCAAATTCGTCATCATAGCAATGGATTATTTCACAAAATTGGCAGAAGCCGAACCTCGGCCATATCACGGGGAGACATAGATCTACGCAACTTAGATCCCCAACGCTCCATAATTTACGGGTTGGCATCCCAAGGCCTGGTGTCGTGATGGGAAGCAATTCGACAATCTAAATTTGGGATTTACACTTATTTGAGCTCGGAGTCAGAACTACTACTCGTCTCGGCTCATCCACAATCTAATGGCGGTGATCACCATGAAACTCTTAAGCGACCTTAAAGACCAAGTTAGAGGACAAAAGGTAAATGGGATACTGCAGGTGTTGTGGGCATACAGAACTACGCGCAAATTTGCAACTCGGGAAACCCCATTCGCTCTAGCTTTTTGGCGAGGCGGTGGCCCGGTGTCAGTTGGGAGATCCCAAAGTTGAGATGGCCGCGAGGATCCAAAGCGAAGAGAGGCTCTCCACGGATCTTGACCTCTTAGATGAAAAATGTGAAGCGAGTCTGGCGTATGGAAAGTACTAAAGGAAGACGGCAAATACTCTGGCAAAGAATTGACCTAGGAGCTACAAGCACAGCGAGCCTAGTCCTAAAACTACGCCCGCAAGGAAGAATCTAGCACATGGAAAACTAGGGCCTAATTGGGAAGGCCCCTACATTGTATCTCGTGTGGTCAGATCGGGAAATTATGAACTCCAAACGGAGGAGGGAAAAATTCTACCTCATACTTGGAATGCTGAGCACCTTAAGCGTTTTTATCAATAGGCCTCTGGTTGTAATCTTAAATAAAGTATTATCAGTTTTCGGATGACAAACTGAGTGTTTATTAATTATCTTATCAGACGTCACAGTCAGGGAATGTACAAGAGGGTTACATAAATCAGAATGAGCAAATTCAAGATTTAAAAAATAAAATATCTCTTTATTACAATAAAGGTACAATTGATTACAATCAGCAGCGTCATTCCATACATATCAGAAATGAACAGTACAAGCAGTTCCCTAAAAAAAAAAAACCCCTCAAGAGAGAAAAAGGAAGAGGGAGAGAGAGGAAGGCGAAAGGAAAGGAAAAAGATATGGAAAAGAAGAAAGAGAGGAAGAGAGAGTGCGAAAGAAAAAAGGGAGAATGAGATGGGGAAGAAAAGGAAAAGGAGGAAGTGAGGATGAGAAAAAGAAGGAGAAGGAGAAGAAAGAAGAAAAGGAGGAAGAAGGGGAGAAAATAGAGAAAGCGGTACAAAAAGTGTACCGCCCTCTCTAGACGCATTCCCTAGCACGAAGCTAGGGAATAACACAGCTCCCATGAAGGAGGGACTAGAGAAAAACACAACTCCAACAGGCAGGAGGTCCATCGGAACTGTAACAGAAACCCCAGGCGGATCCCCTACGAAGACCACCAAGCCTTGGCGCTTCATCACGTGTAGATTCTAGTTACGCCCCAAAAAGGAAGGAGATTCGGAGTATGGGTTCCAAAGCAAAGGAGCCACCATTTATAAGAAGACTAAAGCACTCGGAAAGTCCCACAATCATTTCCAATTCTCCATAAACCAGCATTAAAAACACCCGCATCTTTCCAAGAAGGGGAAGCCAAACGACCGCCGCATAGCGACTGGTTCTGGCTCTTGGCTCGGGAAGGCTCACGCCCACGGAGCTCTTCGGCTCATTTGCGAGCTCCTCAACTCGGGAAGGCCTCGGCGCCTCGGAGCTCTTCACAAGTTTGCGAGCTCTTGACTCTGGAAGGCCTGACGCCCGCGGGCTCCTCGGATCAATTTGTAGGCTCTTGACTGGAAGGCCTCGGCGCCCACGAAGCTCTTCGGCTCGGTTTGCAGGCTCTGCCCGGCTGAGGCCTCGGCGCCAGCGGAGCTCTTCGGCTGGTTTGTACGCGACTCTTGACACCCGGGGAAGGCCTCGGTGCCTTGCAGGCTGTGACTCGGTTCGCACGAGCTCTTAGCTTTGGAAGGCCTCGGTGCCTGGAGCTCCTCGGCTCGATTTATAGAGCACTTGACTCTACACGGCCTCGGCGCCCGCGACTCTTGACTCGGTTGCCAGAGCTCTTGACTGCAGGAAGGCCTCGAGGCGCCGCCGGCTCTTGGCTCGGGGCCTCGGCGCCCCACGGGCTCCTCGGCTCGGTTGTAGAGCTCTTGACTGCAGAGGCCTCGGGCGCCCACGGGCTCTTCGACTCGATTTGCGAGGCTCTTGACTCGGGGCCTCGGCGCTCACGAGGCTCCTCGGCTCGGTTTGCAGCTCTTGACTCTGGGAATGCCTCGGGCGCCTGAGCTCTTGGCTGATTTGCGAGCTCTTCAACTCGGAAGGCCTCAACGCCCACGGAATGTAGTGGTTTACCGCGGCTCTTGGCCCTAAAGAAGGCCTCGGGCGCCCACAGTTTCTCCGGCTGGGTTTACAGGCTCTTCGACTCTGGAAGGCCTCGGCGCGCAGCTCACCCGGCTGGTTCTGCCAGGCTCTTTAGCTCGGGAAGGCCTCGGTGCTTGGCTCTTAGGCTGAGAGGCCTCAACACCATGGAGCTCTTCGGCTCGGTTGCCAGAGCACTTCGGCTCGGGGAGGCCTCGGCGCCCTTAGACCTCGTGGCTAGTCGGCAGGCCTGTTTTCGGAGTAGGCCATGCGACCCAGAGTGGGTTCATTTCGGTTTGCTATAGCCTGTGGCCCGGTTGCGGAACGCCATTTCGATTAGGCCTATACACCTGGCAGGCTCTTGATTCAGTTAGGCCTCAGCCTTGAAAGGCTATTAAACTCGAGAAAGGCCTCGAGTAGCCATGAGAAGCTCTTATTCGATTCGCGAGCTTTTTATTTCAGGAAGGCCCGCAGCGCCCTTGTCGCCCATTTTGCATGAGCTCATTAGCTCAGTAAGGCCTCAACGCCCGTGGAACCTCAATCCTTATTTTGCATAGGCTCATCAGCTCGATGTGCCTCGGCTTTTGCAGTGGAGCTGAGAGTCGTTCTGTGCTGGCATGAAGCTCTTCCAACTCGTGGGGCCTCAGCACCTGAGCCCTTGGTTGATTAAGCCTCAACGAAAAACTCTTGGCTTCGGAAGGCCTCGGCCATGAAGCCAATTTGCTTGGTTGTGAGCTCAAGCGCTTCGGCATGGGCCATGTAGCCCGAGTCACTTGGCTCGAGCGTTTTCCCTAAAGCCTCGGTGGCCCATTTCGGAGGCTGACTACTTAGTTGGTCATACGCGAAGAGTCGGTTCGACTCGGGCCAAGGTAGCTGCGAAACCTCAACGGCTCGGTTTGACAAATGGCTAAGCCATGCAGCTGAGATCAGTTCAGCCCGAAGCTAATCGGTCCTTGAAACCTCGGCCTTTCAGTTTAGGGAACTCGACCACTCGAAAGACCGTACCACTAATCCAGGCTCGGCGGGAGGTAACTTGGAGTTAAAAAAAAAAAAAGAGAAAAAAGAGAAGTAAGGGGAATAAAGGAAAATGGGTATTCATTAATAGCAATGTTACACGTGTCTGGCAGACATAAAAGAAAACAAGTAAACTATATAAAGGGTTCGGATGTCGGAAGGAAGAAGGACGGGCTCGAGCGGAGTATTTGAAGATCTCTAGAGTTATCGACGGAAAAGGACCCTTCTGCCTCTTCGTCACTAGGGAGGTCGAAGTTGAAATCGAGCCGGGTAGCGTTGCCCGGCTCTCCTTTGAGCTTGAGCCATCGGAAGCCCATTGAGTGCAAACCTCGTCCAACCCGGGCACGTTATAAGCGGCGGTCCTTTGAAGCGACGAGTTTCTTGCCTCTGAAGGTCACCTCGCAACCCATGGCACTCCTCGGTTTGGCGTTCAACAGAGCTTGCAGCCTCGGAAGCTTCGCGACGAGGCTCCGTCAGCGGTCTTCGGCTTTATTACGCGGCTTTCGTCTCTAGTAACAAACTATCCTTAGTCGCGCCTTCGTTCTGGACAATTGCAGCTCATACTGTGGCTGAGCTCGGTCACGTGACATGCAGCCACCCTTGGCATCCGACAAGTCATCATGGGCGGCTTGCGGCTCGACTTTGACTTCGGCTTTCGACCTCGGGCAACTTTGAGTGCCAGAGCCTCTTCTTTCCTGCTCATTACGCTCGAGCCGACGTGGTATGTTTCAGATCGGACTTAAGTTTCACGGCCTCCTTCGTCATATTTTGCACCCGACTTCGCAACTCCGCCCGCTCAGAAACGAGAGCAGTCACTCTCGCCTTATAGACTCTGGCGGCTTTGACGTGGCCCTCATTCGATCTGGCCCTCTTGGCTAAACTCTTCAAGTAAGTAGCCACCTGCCAATACCTAATTTAAAGTCAAATACATGACTAATTTAGAATAACGGCAAACCTGATGAGACACGGAACTTACGAAACTGGCCCATGGAGGGACAGAATCAAGGCTTCCTCAACGGGAAAGACACCCGACCTCTTGAGGTCAGATTCTCGAAGGATGGACAAGACCGCGCCAATAGCAGGCTGGCGTAGAAGCAAAAGAATCTCCATCTCCCTCGACTTGGGGCTTTTCCCTCGACTCTTCGCCCTTGATGAAGGAGCGTTTGCGTTAACGTAAGTAAACTGATGATGGGCCACGATCTCAATGGAACTCGGCTGACCTTCCCGAAAAGTGCGGCCTTGGCGACCAGACGGGGCCAGTCGCGGCCCAGGGGCCTTCAAGACCTCAGATGAGAGTAGCGTGACGCTTATCCGCGCGCTTCCGGACATGAAGCGAAGGTGAAGATGAAGATAGTCCCGACTTCGAGATTTTTCCCAGGGATGGGACTCTTCTCGGGAGACGGGTTCAACTGCACTCAGGAGACCTCTGGGACAGCGCCTCCACTCGAGCCAAAAGCTCTCCCTTAGTAGGCTTGATAACGGGAGGCCCATCGTGAGAAAGCTTCACTACAGAGGGAGGGGGAGGCTTCAAGGTAGCAGGACGGGAATACCTCATATCTGAAGGTCCGGGAATATCCGACTTTATAAGCTCGGAGTAAGCCCATGGAAGGCACTCTGCAGCTTTCGCTTCCTTGACTTCATCTTCGAATTTGAGGTGGGGGCAGAGCACTGCGAACATATGACCGAGGACGGAATGTGATACCCGATAAGCCATGAGTGGACGTCAAATGACCAAGTATCACGGAGATTCTCGAGAGTAGTCCATGCAACTGGAACACCCAAAGTATCATCCATATCAAGAGGGTTGTATTCCCAACCGCGGCCTCCGACGAACAAGTAACGTCCCTTCCAGAGTCTATGGGAGGATGGAAGGTCCGTAATAATTAAAGGAGCACTGGTACGCTTGGATAGATAAAGAAAGCCCTCTGAGGCCTCCTTCACACTAAAAAGATCTAGGAAAAGAGCTATCTTTGGGGACACAAAGCCCTTGTCACAGAGAGAACCATGACTCAATCGAGAATGCCCCGAAATTGGGTGCAGTTGGGAAGAGGCGAGCGTTGAAGTCATTTGAGACTCTTTTTATGAAGGGGTGCAAAGGGAAACGGAGGCCGTTGTCGAATTCCACCTCGAAGAAACACACCATCTTGGGCACTTGGACCACGTAGAAAGTCAAAATGTCGGGAGACCAGACCTGAACTCCAAATGGGGGCCGGTAACCCCTCGCGAAAGTCGCTCCATTACAAGGGCCAAGTTCTTCTTAGGTCCCAGCACCCGAACGATACGCACGGCGGACAGGTGTCAGGCCCGAATTTAATTTCATCAATTCTCCTTGCCCCTTGTCGGGAAATGGGGTTCCTCGAGTCGTCGGGCGCCCCTCCGCCGAGCGGAAAACGACGGAAGGAGTCACTGATGCGCAATGATGAAGAGTGGCCCCGAATATCACGCAAGTGCAGTCGAAATAGTAATAAATTGGAGTTTAAGTCAGTCTCGATCATAGAAGTCCTCAGAATTCTAGATCAACTATACATTCTCCAAGCTCCATACTATTTAAGACTATAATAGCATGATATAGTGTTCATTCGGAAAGCGTAAAATATACTAGTATGTTATAAAAGAATGATCAATCAATAAACTGAATCTAAAGAATAATGAATAATGAATAAGGAAGAAACTAATTGGAAATGGAGCAATTATCGTTTAGAGTAGACATTAAGATCAATGCTATTGTGAAGTTTCAATTCTGTGTGCTGTATTAGTTCTATGTGTATTTCAAGTTTTAAAATACGCCGAGGCGTTTAGTAATACCATTGGATCTCTCACTCCACATTTCATTATCTAATTTTCACCTGATCCTCTTGAATACAGGGAATGAGATAACTACTTTTTAAAAGGGACATCCTAAATCTGGGTATTTTTCTTTTGTAATACTTCATACCCATTTTATGGACTGTAAACCTTAGCTCCCAAGTTATCGGTCAAGCAAGGATATACAACTTCCAGGTTACTCTTCCTGAGTGAATGATCACCTCTCCTTGATTAGATCTCGGCTAACCGCGGGATTGGCATCACTATCCAGTTGAGGAGGAACTCTACCTTGTTTAAATTGATAACTCATTGACTCAGTCTTGATTTCAAATGAGAGAGGATTTATCAAGTAAACTTACAAAGCTCATTAGATCTCTAATATACAGTTAATTTTGTGAAAAGTATTCATAACTCTCGAGATTGTCATCTACGTATTTTCAGAGGACCTCCTTGAAGGCAGGCGAGAGCAATTCTTACTTGGGTATAAGAAAGCGATATTCAGATCAAAACATTAAACACATGACAAAGTAAATTCATAAAAGTAAAAATTCGCAATTTCTTTGGAAACAACTCTGGAAAGATAATTTTGAATGATAGCATTCACTTAATGAGCCCAGGTTCCTCGATTACTTAATTACTTAGCTATGACATTCCTCTGATCATAGAATAACAAATTGGCTGGAAAGTCCGAATTCGAAATTTATGCGGACTTTAAACATTCAGTATTAATTTGAAAAGAAATAGATGCATTCGGCTTACTGCTCTAAGCGATTACATCGATTTGAAGAAACGAAAATCAAAACGATAAATCTATTCTCATCTCTAACTATCAACATTGAAGAAAAGAAAAGAAAAGAAAAGAAAATAAAACTATAATAAGAAAAATAGGCTGAGCTGCGGTTCTCTAAATGCGTATCGCCACCAAGCTACTTTAATGGCAATTTGGGTATTTGCGTATTATAAGGTTCTGGTTGGGCCCCTAATCAATCACGGTTTGTGGATTTCAGTGGTTGGCCCTTATTTGATGTTCAGTCGCGACTTCACTCCCTTGTGTGACATCATCCATGTCGACATCGATCCGCGTCGCGACATCGGCAAGTCTTTTGCGGCGCTTTGGCGTAACCGATGTCGCGACGCCAGTCATATCGCGACATCGCCCGGCGACCTCGATCTGCGTCGCGACCACCGACTATGCTTTGCAAGTTTCAATTGGTCTCTCGATGTCATTGACATCGTTATCTTATCGCGACCTCAACTCGATATTACATCGCGGCTTTCAAGCGAGCAAGTCTTGTCGCGACATCGAACATATCTTCTGCGGGCTTCACGTATTTGCTCGATGTCGCGACGTCATTCTCTTGTCGTGACATCAACTAAATGAAATGCATCTTTCAACTGATATCTTCTGATGTCGCGACATCGATATCTTGTCGCGACATCACTTCATGGAGCTTCAACCTTCAAGCGAAGCGGAGTCTCGTGTCGCGACCCGATCTCTTTATCGCGACATCAACTTATAACGTAGTCTTCACTTGATGGCTTTTTGGTGCCGACTTGACCTCTTGTGACATCAAACTAGTAAATTCAGCTTCAGCGGAATCGCCACGATGTCGCGACCTGCGCTACTATCGTGACAGCGGTTCATTTCTTTTATTTCATCGATGGTTCCTGATGGCATCGCGACGCCGATCTCTTGTCGACCTCGACTTAGTTCTCTAGAGCCTTCAAGCGGATTGCTTTTGGTGTGACAACAATCTAACCTTCGCGACATCCGATCATGCTAGAGTTTCAACTAGTCTCTCACGATGCCAGCGACCTCGGCTCATGTCTTCGTAGCATTGACTTGTCTTGGATGTCGCGACATCGATCTCTTATCGGGCCTCAACCCAGGGATGCAGCCAGGTTTCAGCGATTTCTCATGATGTCGCGACATCAATATGTTGATGTGACATCAATGCAGATTCTTTTTCTTCAATCTTGTCGCCACTTGTATCTTTCTTTGATTGCTCTTCTTCCATCATGACATCGATCCCTTGTCGCGACATCACTTCATACCTCAGGTCTCATTGTTCGTTCGATGTCGCGACATCAATATCTTGTCGCGACTTCACTTCGCGAAACCGCTACGACTTTATTGTAGTTCCCGATATCCGCGACTTGATCTCCGTCGCGACAACGATTCAATTCTTCTGGCTTTCACATGAGCAAGTCTCATGTCGCGACCTCGATATCTTGTGATCCTGCCATTTGCATCCAGTTTCCTTTAATTTCTGATGTAGCAGCCTCATCAACGGTATATGAAACCCCAAAGCTGCGGCATTAGTTAACCGGTTGCTTTCATTTCTGCCACCTTATTTTATGCATTTTACTCCTTGATTCTTTTGCATTTTTCCCTTTGCATTTTCTTCTTTCTTTTATCTTCACGCAGAATATAGTTTGGTAGTTTCTTCGTATTTACTTGCATCTTAATTATTCCTTTTTATATAAAACTCAACAGAAAAATGGACTAAAAATAGATGACTTTTAAGCTCATCAAGGAGTCACCCCCAATGCGCAATGATGAAGAGTGACCCGGACCCATGAGAGTAATAGGAACATAAAAAATAAAAAAAGCCAAAAAACTACCTCGAGCGAGTATCTGCCTTGGGAAAAAACTGCGCGGAAGGTCGGACTAAGTGCTAAAGAAGAAAAATCCGACTCGCGGGAGAGAGAGAGCAAAAAAGGCGACAAGATCAGGGAACACAAGGCGAAGGTTAGAGATATTCTCGGAAGAGCTAGAAGGCCCGGAAGAGATGGGCCACAGCCCAGAAAGGTCATCATTATCACAAGGTGTATGATGGCGACTAAGCCCCAACCAAACCAGCCCTAAACCAACACGTGGAAGTCGCATCCAGGTCGAGAGCAATCTGACCGCACTCACGCGCGTAGTACGCAAGGCTAGGGGGCAGTGATAGGGTTTGAAAATGTTGTGAAGGCCCACTTGTCAAAACTGGGAGAATCGGCCGGGTCGTCAGAGGCCACGACTCGACTAGGAAGGAAGCCCAATTCGCTCGCCCCCAGCCCGATAGCGTGGACAATGTGAAGCCCATGACACATAAGTCAAAGCCAAATCCGTCGTGAGTAGATAATTCGATAACAGATTTATCCCGTGATATAAGCGAATCCGCGATAAGGGAGGCGGGATAATCTCCGATAACGTCTCACAAGTATCCCACTAATAATCAGAAGCGTCAATAAAGAGGAAGAAAATATCGGTAATGAGGAAAGAATCGTTACCACCACCCAATTGGGAAAACATGTGTTATAAATATCAGGCCACCACATCGGTAAAAGGTACGCAAAAATACACAAAAACATTTGCCTCTAAGCAGTCTATCTTTTCTCTCATGGAGGAACTGACTTAGGCATCGAATTGTACGAGCGAAGCCAGCTAAGCAGCGTGGTGGCGTATGCGATGTGCGCCTATGTGCAAGTGCGCGTCGCCCACGAAAATGTCTGATTATTACTGATAGTGCGGATATCGATCCACGGGGATAGGTGAGTTGACTCTGAGATTTACTTTTCAAATATTATCTGAATGTACGTATTGTGTAAGGTTACTGAAATAATGCAGTAAAATAAACAAAGCGGTGAATGAATTACTATGTAATGGAGACTAGGAGTTCACGTCTCACACTGCCACTTTCGTGGATTATTTCTTAAAAGATGATATTGTCGGTATATTCATGATTTATTAATGTGAGTGATCTTGCTTACAGAGATACCCTCTCTCAGTGTATTCGCTATCTAGCTAGTAAGTGAGTGTATCTCTACCCCAACTTCGTTACTCCGAAATGTTTAAATATTCTAACCTTAGTACCTTCGGGATGGGAATATCTATTCTTAGAATCAACCAAAGTGCTCTACTCATATCCTAGATATCCTCATCTCTCGAATCTCGGATCTCTGAAGTATGATCATATAATGTTGATCCAAACATCACCATGTGAATGATCCGCAGTGTAAAGCGGTGATGTGAATCATAAATCAATGAATAATATAAATTAATAAACTTTAATCCATTCAAACGTGACAGGGTTCAACGAGACCCTAAGTATAGATCTAGAACATCATGAATAAGAAAATACCAATATGATATATAAAACATCGAGTTCTATTATCAAAACAAAGAAAAATACAAATCACGGGCTCTTCTTCAAGATCGATGTCCCACTGCTTTGCTCGATTTTCGCGCCTGGATTAAATGCGATTTCCGATCTCGATCTCCTCGAATTAGTTCCCATTTGCCTTTTAATGATTGAGAGGAGAAGCTGTGTCCTTGGCGTTGCGCTATTGACTTCTTTATATATTGACTCAGCGTCGCGGCGGCTGGGGCGTCACGGCGTTGGGACGTCGAAGATTGGGGCGTCAGCGGCATTGGGGCGTCGCGGCGATTCCGGCCATCCTTATCTGCTTGCCTCTTTAACGCTCCCGAAATTGCTTCCAAAATTTGCCCTTTGCACGATTGCACCTGCATACACTATCACCATCCAGGTATCCGATACAAAAACTACTTATTTAAATATAAAATAAATGCAGCGTAAGAACGGCGGGCGTAATCTGAGTGTTTTAGAGCCCTCATCACACCCCGAGCTAGTTTCTTGCTTGTCCCCAGCCCGAAGCCCGACTCTAAACCTAACACGCTCTGTGTATTATAATCCTAACCACGAAGATCATGTTACCAATCTTTGATAGAGATCAAATTAGACCAACTCGCACCTCTACTTAGTTCCTGTTTGAAGTTTCTGAGTTACCAAATGTGTGTTGAATTTGAAAGAACTAGGTTGAACTTCGGTGAAATTAGCCAAGTGTCTCGACCTGCGATATATTGATGGCCTTTCCAGCTGATCCTATGTGCGTATAAAAATGATCTCTAGTGTATACTTAAGTTCCGACCTTCGAGCAGGTTAAACTCGCTGAGTGGGAAAATCTAACTTCTGAAAAGGATAAAGCACCGTTTGCAATATCTAATATGCTCCACCTCCTCGTAGAACAAAACTGTTATAAGTTTTATGTTAAGTGTCCATGTAGCGGGGATTAGTTGGTGACTCCCCACTAGTTGGTTAAGGGCAGGGCATTCAGTTCCTCGAGCGTCACCGAACACTGACTGACCTAAGGTCCTAAAATTTTGTGGGAAACTGCATCTTCTTTGTCCCTTGTAGCAGGCGAGTAAAGTCCCGATGATCTCGGGCGGTTGGCTCAGGGCATTGGGCTTTGAAATGCCCCTCGGACTGTGCCCGGGATTCCAATTGGAAGCTCCCACTTATTCTATGCCTAAATAGTCATAACTCTTTTCTTTTCTTTTTTTTTTTCTTTTTTTTTTCATTTTGGGGCTCGAAGGCAATCCTCTTTGTTCACGGTGTCCCATCTCTTTGGTATTTAGAGACTCCCAGGGTTTGTTGAACCTTGTGGACCAGGCTCGACACCTACGCCACTGCCTAGAGATCATTTGTGTGTGAGTGTGATAGGTTCATTGAAATGGTTTCTTGAATAGCAGGAAGTGATTCTTATGCCTCCCCCTCCTATTGACCTAATTCCCAGAGACATTCAAGCGACGATACAATAGCTCTTTATTGACACAGAGTGGGTTCGGCTAAAAATTTGATCCTATAAAGCATGGCATCATCTGCAGTTCCCTAGACACGACACCCCTTGCATGTATATGAACTACAAAACACAAACATGACTAAACCTGAAACTACGATATCTAGGATGAAACGATCGTAGAAATGCAATTACGCATAAATGTAAACTCTGTAATGTAAACTAACATGCATAAATAAAATAAGCTTCGACCTTATCTGAAAGTAAAAAACAGTACTAATCTAATAAAAACTCGATCACCACTCACCCCAATGAGCAAAATATCTAGTGTCTGGCTGTGACAAAGAGCAGGTATAGGGTGAAGAGGGCTCCCCTTTGGTGATCGACGGGTCACTGCGGTGGTGGCGGTGGCGGTTGGTGGAATGCCGGGGCTAAGCAAAAATTTGGGCTGGAGGATTCTTGTTCTTGAAGAATCTCGTGGCTGGTTGGCGTGACACTATCTGGCATATCGGCGCGAAGCGCCTCAGTATCTTTGTGTGATGAGGACTCAGTGCTCCTGGGTCTCATCCTAGAATGCATCAAGCCCTCGGTAAGTGAGAGCCTGCCCAGGGTCCTCGAGGTCGGGTGAGGGTACGGGAGGCGCCTCAGGTGTTTCTTTGTGGTGGTGAATTGGAGTGGGTGGGATGAGGGCGCGATGTCACCACAGGGATTGCGGGAGTCAAGCGGGCCTAATAGTAGAGGCTTGTCCTGCGTCCTAGGGCTCGTAGTAGAGATCATTGACCCCCTCGGGTGAGTGGTACACGGTTTGTCCCTCTTACTTGATGACATGTGATGGGGTGTAACCACGCCTCATTATCATCCCAAGGCACCAGGCTCGTTTATAAGCTATAAATGAGGAAGGGTGCCCCAATTCAAACCTAGCGTCTCGGTTATGGAGGATGGCGTCCTCATAGCTTTGATCAAAGGAATATCACGGATGATGGCATAGTTGAGCAGGGCACGCTTGGCGGTCACTTCACACACGTTCGTCGTCGGAATGAGGCGGCGTGATGAAGTGATGCAGGACAACATGGGGATATCGCGAATGCTTGGCAGCCCAGAGTGGGCTGGCATGGCCTCGCTGTGGAGTTTCCACTCACCCAGGCCATTAGTCGAGACTCGATGACCTCGGGGTAGTCGAGTTAACTCTTAAAAGTAGATCAAGCGGCTCAGGGGGCATGGGCAAGATCATAATAGTGATTGATCGACTCCGCACTGAAGTCAACCAAAACACCCCTCACTCGAACCTTCTTGATGACGTGGGGGGCGAGATTAGCGTAAAATTCTCGCACCACACTCATCGCAGCTGGATGAGGTGGTTGGCAAAGTGCTCGCCACCCCTTTGCCGCAATCGTTTTGCGGAAGAAGTCGTCAGGGTGATGAAACCCCTTTTCCTTGATAAACGATCGGTTCTTGCAAATGATGTCGAACCGATCGACGACACCCTCATTGACGAATCGCGACACATCATAATTGGGGTCAGTCCTCATGGCCAGGCCAGCTTTGTAAGCGCGGCTCTTGCCTCTTTCCAGTGAGACATTGGATGAAGCTTCGAGCTCTAAGAGGGTAAGGCAATGGCTGCACGAGTTACTCAATAGGCTAGACAATTTGACAAAAACCTAGAGTGCACTAGGAAAAGCGAAGACTAACTAGTGCACCATTGACCACTAAATGTGACCAAACTAAAATAGCAGAAATGTGACCCTAAATGTGAACCTAAATGGGGACTCCTGGGCCTAAGGTGATGGCTGGGCGATCACGAGACCTAAATTAGTGTAGTGTGAATCACGAGACACAGAGGCGTGGATTTGGTTCACGATGGTGATGGTGATGAGTGCGGTGTGGTGTCTTGAGAAGAGGGTGTCGGAGGGCAAAAATGCGGCCTCGGCCGGTGTGGTAGGGAACCGACAAGGATCGGTGTGTGGAAGTCGACCACAGGGGAGAACTAGGGTTTAAGCGATGTGGGGTAGGGTAGAGCAAAGAAAAATGAAGGTGATATGAGCATGCATGAGCTGACGTCGCGGCGTTTATAACCAACGTCACGGCGTTAGAAGAATGGTGAAAATCAGCGTATTGTGGCGTTGGAGATCAACGTCGCGGCGTTCGGAGAGATTCAAAATCAAGCGTCCGCGACTTTGGGATCTCGCGTCAGCGGCGTACGAGTGTAAACATCAGCGGCCGGCGTTGGAAATCGCGTCGCGGCGACGTTCGGAAACACTCAAAATCAGCGTCGGCGTTGGATATCAACGTCGCGGCGTTCGAAGCGTTAAAAATTGGCGTCCAGCGGCGTTGGAATCTCGCGTCGACTTTCGAAAAACGATCAAACTTCGGCGTCGCGGCGTTGGAATCTCCGCGTCGCTGGCGTTCGGCGAAGAACAAAATTAGCGTCAGCGTCCACGGCGTTGAGCCCAGCGTGTCAGCGGCGTTACAGGAGAAGGCTAAAAAAAAGGCAAATTAAGGAGCCATGGGCTAGGATCATAGAAAACTCCCCTCGTGTAAATGGGACTCTCTGGATTTTCTTCGGTACTTTCGACATGGTAGATCCTCTCAGTACTTTCTATCGTGTCACGAAATTGCTCTGACCCGAGAAAGAGATTAGATTCTGGACAGCCACGACAAACCATCATAACTTAAAGCAGATAATAACTAAAAATTGAGACATAAAAAGGAAAAGTGCATGAAAAGAAACTTGGGTTGCCTCCCAAGAAGCGCTATGTTTAATGTCGTTAGCTCAACGACCCTGAATTTCAATGTGTGATATGCTTAGAAGAAACTGGGAAATGCTTACGCATCCCCTTATATTGCTCACAACCCATGCTCAAGGTGGATGAAATATTCTTCTGTTCATGCCCTTGCCCTTCTCGATGTCTTTACGTGCGATAATAAACATTGTGAAAATTTTCGCATTGCCTTGCAAAATCTCTGTGTAGTGCAGTTCCGAGATATCTTCATTTGGATGCGTTCTCGATTCTTTGCATAAGTTTGGAATACATGGAAGAGTGATCTTGTCTCCTTGGACTCTCAATTGGGCCTTCTTGCACATTAATTTGAGCTTTCCCGTGGCGAGCGGTCTAAGTATGATGGGAATGGTCGTCTTCACTCCATGTCGGAATGTGAGAAGTCTGCTTTGGAAGGACAAATTCTGACTTTACTAGGACATTTTCGATTATTCCCGAGGATGTTAGTATGGCTGTAAGTTACAAGGCGGTGTGGTCGATTTTGGTTCCCCCAGCTTTAGCCTTTTAATCATCGAAGCGGCATCGAGTTGATGCGGCTCCCCAGTCACCTGGGGCTTTTCAGTGCAGATTCCCACATAGAAGGCGGTATAGCAAGCTACCGGATCTTGAAGTTTTAGGGGAAGCTTCTTTTTGTAGGATGGCACTTTGCATTCCTCAGTTAAGGCGATGGTCCCATATTCCTCCAACTTCTTCTTACTCGCTGAATCTTTTTCGCAATTTCACGTAACTAAGAGGCATGTTCTCAGTGCCTCCGAAAGGGAGTATATTAATATGTAGTTTTCTTGAAGATGTCAAGAAACTTTGCAAAGCCACTTCTCAACTTACCTTTCTTCAACCTCTACGAGGGATCACGGGATTAGTATAGCGGAGTTCATCGATTTATCTGTTTCTCGGTTTCTTCCTGCTTTTTATTATCCTTGCATTTGCTCTCATCTTCGAGAAAGGGTTGCTCATTTTCATACGGTCTTCGGGATGCTTTGGTCTTGCTCCTTAATTTTGAGTTCTCTTACACTAGTTGCGACTCGGGATTTCCAACTCTTCCCTCCTTAGGTGATGGCCTTGATACTCTTTCCCTTCTCCTCTGAGGTTTACCTCTGAATTGCTTGGTAGTGAACCACTGTTGCCTTCTGTCGATGGGTTAGCCATTTGGCCCATAATACCTCCAGGATTTCTCATTGTGCGGCTTGATTGTTCAATTAGGTGGCACATTTCTTTATATTAGCCTTAGTCACCATTCATGAAAGCGAGTAGGAGAATTGACATTTGGCGAACGTCTAAATCCACCTTTTTCTCGGGGTGGTTCACTAACAGTTTGATGGCATATTGCTCACGATTGTTTCCTCATCCATTACCGCCCGATTGTTTTGGCCCGATACGATTCGATTATTCACGCCACCGCTTGGCCTTGATTTTGGATTCACGTAGTTACTTCCCCATCTTGTCCTTGTTGTTGTGGCGGTTCGATTGAATATCGACACATCTTTGGCTTTGCTCTCTGGTTTAGTTTTCTTTGGCCCGGCGTCACGTGCTGTGTCGCGTCCTCCGCAGAATTCACAACTCCATGGGTTAGTGCGTATGGCATTTGTCGTACCTTCTTGTCTAGTTAGCTGTAGTGAGTTGTGCAACATGATTAACGGATTATTGGGGAACCTCATTATCCATGCCACCCATGGATTTCCACAGTGTAGTCTTCTCCCTAGGCCATTGATTTGTGTTAATTAAAGCGACATCTTCGAATTTCATAAGCAGTCGTGGTTTTCTTCATTAGTGCTCCTCCAGTAGAGGCATCAATCCTTTGTTCTCGTTGCATTCCTCGGACCATTTATTATAGAAGTAGGACTGTATCCATCTGGTCAGTCTGTGATGTGGGCACTTCCTTAATAGTTCGTGAAATATGTCCCATGCCTCTGCCAGTTCTCCCCCTCTAGTTGCTTGCCAGTGATCTCTTGCCTGAGTTGTGCAATTTTAAGTGGGAAGAATTTAGTTAGGAATTTACCTTAAATCGTTCCATGAAGTAATGGAGTCGGTGGTGACTTGTTAACTAATGCTTGGCTCACATCGCTGGTAGAGTGGAAGCTTGGTCGACACGAGTGCTTAACCCGTTAAATCCATTGTACTTGATGTTATCACGGACTTGGGTTGGTCAAATATGTTTGGATTCTCATTATACAACGTGGAATAAGATCATTACGAAGCATACGTAAAGTGGTAGCTTCGCTTCGAGTTGTTTACTGAATAGGTGGTCTTCGATGCATTGTCCCGAGACAACGGTGGCGGTAGAAATGACTCCTGTGACTGTGAATCAGGATCATCTGGGTGCATCTGAAGACGGCACAGGTGCTTGATTTCTTGAGTTAATTCCCATTTCGGCCTCTCACGTGAAACAGTTTGCTCAATCTTCAGATCCACTGCTCCTCATTGTCTCCCATTATTTTGTTTGAATTCTAGTGCATTCAGTTCTCTGTTCTGGCGTATTACGTGTGAGTTCTTTGTAGCTCGGGATCGACGGATGTTGGTCGACTGATCTCGTCGTTGCATGTACTCTTGAAACCTTCTTTGCAAATCTACTGCTGAAATAACAAGACCAAAATTACCCCCGGCCCACTTATGTACTAAATAAAAACAAAATTCCAGAGTAATATCCCAATTGCTTTATTCTCTATATCCTCACAAGCCTATGCCGACATGGCATGAAAACTTGTGGTAGAAAGCGTGGTGTAAAATGTACGCCTATGTCTGCGTAGTGCGTGCCCGAAGTATCTGATGTACCAATGGTACGGATATCAATCCACGGGGATAGGTGAGTTGACTACAGAGATTTACTTTTCAAATATTATCTGGATGTACGTATTGTGTAAAAGGTTACTAATGTCTGAAAGTAAAATAAACAAACTAAGCTAAATGAATTACTATGTAATGGAGACTAGGGTTACGTCTCCCCCTGCCACTTTCGATGGATTATTTCTTAAAGATGATATTTATTCAGTATATTCATGATTTATTAATGGCAAGGTGATCTTGCTTACGAGATACCCTCTCTCGAAGTGTATTCGCTGTCTCCTTCTAGTAAGAATTGGAGTGTATCTCTACTGACTCGCTACTCGAAATGCTTAAATGTTACAGCCTTAGGCAATTGCCACCTCGGGATAGAATATCTCTATTTACCGAATCAACCAAAGGCTGCTCTACTCATATCCCTAGATATCCTCATCTCTCGAATCTCGGATCTCTAGTATGATCATGCTAATGTTGGTCAAACATCACCATGTGAATGATCCACAGATGTAAAGCAGATGATAATGAATCATAAATCAATGAATAATATAAATTAATAAACTTTAATCCATTCAAACGTGACAGGGTTCAACAAGACCCTAGGTATAGATCTAGAACATCATGAATAAGAAAATACCAATAAGTGATATATAAAACATAGTTCTAATATCCAAAACAAAGAAAAATACAAATCACAGGCTCTTCCAAGATCGATGTCAACTGCTTTGCTACGATTTCGCGCCACTGGTTCGTAGATTCCGATCTCAGATCTCCCTCGAATTCCAGTTCCCATTTGCCTTTTTAATGATTGAGAGGCTTCATGTGGCGTGCAGCGTTCGCGCGCTGACCCAGCTTCTTTATATGTTGACTCGGCGTCGCGGCGTTGGGGCGTCGCGATATTGGGACGTCGCGGCGTTCCTGACCATCATATGCCTTACCTCTTTAACTCAAATTGCTTCAAAAGTGCCCTTTTTGCACAGTTGCACTTGCATACCGATCACCAAATCGGTGGCATCCATTACAAAAACTACTTATTTAAATATAAAATAAGCGAGCATTATGCCCGACCACGGGCATAATCGGGTGTTTTAGGCACTCATCACCGTAGACCTTTCTCTTTCTTGTCCTTTTGCGGAGGAGAGCCACAGCGGGCGTGCGAGACTAGCCAGGTGTGATCTCCCCGGTCCGACCTTAATCACGATGCGCTCGGCTCAGTCGATTGAAAAAAGGCATCATCAGCTGTCATGAACAACACTAATTGATAATTTTAAAAATGTAATTGTCATTATTCATAACAATGACATTTGATGGTTTCCAATTATAATGATTCAAGACAGTGATATTTATCAGCTCGTAATCTTATATGGTTCAAATATAGTCCTTTGGATATTAATTTGGGTTAAAAATTAATTTTATAATTTTTTTTAAATAAACTATTTAATTCTAAAACCCTTTGAGGTTGGGTGTCTTGTAGATTTTATGATGGGAAAGAGAGAGATAACCATTCACCAGCTCAGAAAATACAATCATTAAAGTTAGTCATTATTGCCTAGGTGTCATAAATATAAGGGAATGGAGGAAAGGATTTCAATATTTGTCTGCAACCTTAAAATATTAATATTCAACTTTCAACATTCGAACAATTAACTATTAACGCCATGTAACCTAAATGCAAAAATATTACAGTATATTGCATAAAAGGGGATGGAGACTTGCTCAGAAAATGCAATCTAGTTAGTCAATATTGCGGTCCGGAGGTGTCATAAATGTGATATAAGGGGATGGATGAAAGGATTTCAATATAGGATTCAAAGTGGAAACGTCTTTTCTTTTCCTTAAAATATTAATATTCATCTTTCAACATTCGAACCATTATCTATTAACGCCATGTGACCTAAATCCAAAAATATTATAGTATATTGCATAAAAGGGAATGGAGACCTGCTCAGAAAATGCAATCTAGTTAGTCATTATTGTCGTCTGAAGGTGTCATAAATGTGATATAAGGGGATGGATGAAATGATTTCAATATTTGTCAGTGGGTGCAAGGATTCAAAGTGGAAACGTCTTTTCTTGTTTCCTTAAAATATAAATATTCATCTTCAACATTCGAACAATTAACTATTGACGCCATGGGACCAAAGCAAAAAACATCCTGTATATTGCATAAAAAAAGTGGAAAATCCTTATATATATATATATATATATATCAAAAGAATTATTTCGATTTCCAAAAAAAAAAGAATTATTTCTACTTTGAATTTATTTATTTTTGGAATATATATATTAAGTTATTTGATTTTACCTTTATCAAGTAAAAATACAAGTTCATCAAAACCATATGTAAACAAGAAAACATTTATATTGGATTTGAAAATGTTCATATCTTTATCTCAAAGGTTCTACAAAAAGACAATTATGTTCTTTATATTTAGTTTTGTTCAACCTTATTTCCCAAAAAATATAAAAAAGGCTTTGAAAAAGGTTCTTTTGTGTGGAGACACTGTAGGGCTCCTACAGAGGAGAGCTCTGGATTGAAGATGGGTCTTAGAGGTGAGCTTTGACGAAAGATCACGAGGCAATGAGGCTTCATCTTCAACCTTGGTTCTTTCTTTCCCTTTTGTTTTATCTCTTTTCTATGTTGCTTTAGGCATTATTGAAGGCTTGGTTTGTAATATTTTTTATGCTTAAACTCTAATATATTAAATGTTTCATTTAGTTCTTAATGTTTGTAAGTATTTTGATAACTATTTGCATGATTTTACAATTGGTTTGAGACAAAGAAAAGATAATCAATTGGGATATTGAATGCAATGTCATTTGAATGTCATATGATAAAGATATCTATGGCTTATACGTGGTCTATATGGATTTCTAGGCTTAATGTACTCTCTAAATCTAGGGTTTTAGGCATAAATGTAATATGACCTGTTTTTGAGAATAGGGTGTTGATGCTTGAAAAAGATTAACATTTTCATTTGATAAATCTACCATCAATATAGGATTTTTGACATCATTGGATTAGATTGAACAATTCCATTAGGATTGATTTTGGTGAATTCGTTACCTTAGGCTTTCCTTTTTTTGATTATTTCTTGATTCTTTTTTTCCTTGATAATTTAGGAGTTCTCTTTGCCTGCAATTAGTTCTTATAATTAGAATCTCAATCCCAATTTCATTCATCCAAACAAAATTAAGGTTATATTGGATTAGTTGTTAATAGACGCAGTCCTCATGAGTTCGACACTCTACTTTCATTTTATTACTTGTCCGCGGTGCGTGCACTTGTGTGTAACAAATTCCACAACAGACATACAATAAATCATGTGAAGGGATATGTGTGGATGAAAGATATTTGTCATTCTTTTTAAAGAGATATCAATTGGTCGCCCGACGTATGAAGCTAGAAATTCACGATCGTACTTTCAGTGAAATAAATAAGGATTCTTAATGTCGTTTGTATTATCGGTTCAGCGTAAGGTCTATAAATTGTATGATTGAACTTTACAAATGTGACTTAGTTCATGTCTTATGTTGAATAAGGATATTGAGTGATAAAAGTACTATAACATTGACTATGGATTATGTAATATTGAACTAAGGATATCCAAATAATATATCTTTAACATTATAATATCTTAATAATTTATTAAATATAACATATTTAATTTAATAGTTACTTTTAATTCATTTGATTTTAATCTATCTTATTTAAGATATGAATCATTTCTCATTATTTAGATAAATAATTTTATAAATATATAAATTAAAATAAAACTCATTAATCCTAAGAATATATATATTATCCATATATTATCGTCATATGAATGTTCACAGATATTTTCATAATTGATCCCTCCATTACCCAAATGGTACTGTCCTTTTCCACTCCTCCCGTTTGTCTCTTCTGTCGGCGGTCTCTGCTTGACTTCGCCCCTCAAGTCACCACCCTCTGTGATATCAAGGTTTCGTTTCTCTCCTTTTTCTGCGCTCTCTACAGATCCATCCTTTTCTCAGTGCGTACATTGCTTGAGCTCACTTCTCATATCACCATCCTCTGTGATAGCAGGTTAATTTCGTTTCTCTTTTTGATCCATCTATTTTTCAGTGCGTACACTGCTTGAGCTCACTTCTCAGAGCACCATCCTCTGTGATAGCCGGTTAATTTCGTTTCTCTCTTTTTTCTGCCGTCTCGACAGATCCATCCATTTCACAGTGAGTGCATTGCTTGAGCTCGCTTCTCAGATGGCCACCCCCAACAGGTTAATTTCGTTTCTCTTTTTTTTTTTCTGCTGTCTCTACAGAGTACAGACCCATCCATTTCTCAGTGAGTAGTGACTACATTGCTTGAGCTCCCTTCTCAAGGCCACCATTCACTGTGATAGCTGGTCTGTATGTATTGGACTTTCGTCCCAAATTTTTTAAAAATTTCCAAAATAGTTTGAATCAAAGCTATATGAAATTTTTTTATGTTAAAGCCCTAATCATTAACTAAAACTTTGATTTTTTTTTAAAATTTCATTTTTAAATCAATACTAAGTTATAATAATATATTGGCATAAAGAAAAAAATTTCATCTATCATAAAAAGAATAAATTTAAATAATAAAATTAGAGTAAAGTTTTGGAGGATTTTTTGGCACACACAATCATTATTATCATTATATTAATTATTTTTATTACCATTAATATTTTTTTAAAAAAATTATATGGTTTTTAATGACATCAAGATTTAAGTATTTTAATGCATGATACGATGGTATGGTTGACTTGTTTACCACGTCATATACTAATAGTACGGACAGCTATAGTTTGCCGCAATCTACATGACGGGAAGGGCGAGAGTTAGCTACGGATTTAAATGTAGGGGGCTTTATTGGTCTCCAAAAAGTTTTGAGGAGTTATTTGGATATTCATGGGACTTTTGCGCGAGCTTTGGACAAATTTAGGTGTTTTTTTTTTTTTAAAAAAAATTACTAATATATTTTGAAAATAAAAATAAGGTTTAAATTAATGGGTGAACAGCAATCCCTCAGTTATTGACTGTAACATTGAAATTTTTTTTAAGGTAATATTGTAGTCATTAACTATGATATTGACTTTAAAAATAAAAATAAAAATGTCTTAGTTATTGATTGTGACATTAAAAATGTTTTAAAATTTTTTTAAGTTAATACTTTAGTTATTGACTGTGATATTACTGTTCACACACTAGTTTGAGTATTATTTTTATTTTCAAACTATTTTAATAATTTCTTTTTAAAAAAACAAAGTATAACCAAAACTCCTTTCTCACCTTGGCTCTGATTCATGTAGTGCCATGCCAGTTCAATAATATGAGTGCGAATTAGAGGGGGAACCAGATCGGTCCGATTTCAAATTTGGGATCATTTCATCTCTTTGGACCAAACGAATATTTTAATTTTTAAGGCCTCCACTTGTTTGGACATCTTTGGAGCACAACCTTTCCTATGGGTAATGTTATTATCTTGATCGTCCGAACCTCTGGGTATTAGTAGTGCAATGTGAACCTATAAAAGAGCGATCCGACGATGGTGGGCCGGCCGCCTCTTTGATGATTAAGTAAGATGGAGAAGTAGAAGCAGAGAGTTCACGCAGTTGGAATTGCTTACCTTCCCCTCATAGGGGATCTTCCTGATTTATATAAAGTAGTTCACGAATCTCTTCTTGATTTTAGGAAAGAAAATATCTTAATCTTAGGGATAAAATCTCTTCTTCCTTATCAAGGATTAATTCTTCATTATTAAAGATTAATCTTTTCGGGAAATAAGAAATTTGGAAATTGGGAAATCTGCTGATAAATATCTTTTGTGTATTTTCTGCCTTCATATACTTATCCATAACAAACTTCCCATATGCGGTAGGATGGCCGGCTGGGTGACTTAAAATTGTAGATGGGTCACCTTGAAACTAGTCCATGGGAAGACATCTTGACTTTCTTTAGGACTCTTCCATCTCGATGGCGTTTCCTGGTTTTAATATGGTAAGTGGGCTTGGGCCATTTCATAACGTGGGTAAAACAGCAAAGCGGGCCCTGGACCCATTGAGTAGTGGGTCTAAAGACCATGGTACCCACAATGCCCCCCTTTTCCCCGGTTGGAATTTTGTGTTTTTTCAATTGGGGAAAATGCTGTGTTTTAAACCTTAGGTGCGGAAAGTTGAAAGGACTAGGAAAATCAATGTGTACATCGAACGCGCCGAAAGGTGAAGCATGTTTGGATACAAAGCGCATGGGAAGCGCACGTTTCCTAATATGTCTACAGTGCATGATGTTCTGATGGCACATTTATGTGCCCGTTCATGTTTCATCCCTATATATAGGGGTTGGGCTCCGTGTGCTACCTCTTTTACTATTTCTCAAAGCCTTTTGCCTATTGCAATTTCGTTTCTCCCCATCTTACACCAAACTTTTTTCTTTGAGGAACCATGTCGGGAGGCCCCTCGACTACTAAATTTTACGGTGAGTTTTTCATGCGCCGTTTGTATTGCCTACTCTTTGTGTGTTTTGTGTCTCCGTTTGTGAAGTATTTTTGGGTTAAAGTTTTTTGTTGCTTTTGAGGAGCGTCATCTTTTGCTTGTGTGAGGTTTTGGTGATATCCAGTAGTGGGCGACGGTGATATCCGGGTTGGCCACGGTGGTTGTTATAGGTGCAAGAACTCTCAGTGGCTCTCGCGATTCCTTAGCTGAATGTAAACTCTTTTTCAAAGCCATAAAGGGACTTTTTTTAGATGCTTCCGCCTAGCCATTGCTTTGTGGGTACCGCGGGGTTGAGTACAAGTTTCTAATTTTCAACTCATAGCAGAAATTTCAATGTACTCTGCTATCCAGGTTGTGGCCATTTATTGTTGGATTCTGATCGATTGGGGTATTCCCGGACACGTAGATAATATTCGTCCACCGCGAGATTGGATGACGATCCTTGTCTTTGATAGAGGTGAAGGCTTGGCTTCTGTCCATTTAACCGAATAGTCGGGTGGTAGCCGTGATAACTTCTTCGAGGCTGAGGCGATAGACAGGTGGTCGACTATATCAATTCCCCATTGAGCAAAAGGCTAGGGGCTCGTGATGGTGGTTAGATCTTGAGCTGCCATCCTTGAGATGGGGGCTTGTCGTTAGCAGCAGTTGCACTTTCTAACATAGGCGGTTGCATTTGCTCTCATGGTTGGCTAATAATAAACTTGTGTATGGGCTTTGTGAGCTAAAGTTCTGCCACCTGGATGGCTTCCGCATATCCCTTCATGGAGTTCTACCAATATATATTGTCCCTACTAAGTGGTGAGATACTTAAGATACGGTTCGTCTAGAGACCGCTTATGTAATTGTCTGTTCACAAGGGAAAACCTAGCCACCTGGACCTGAATCTTACGGGCTTCAATCCGGTTATCCGGTAGCTCTCCCGAGCTCAAATAATGCATTATAAGGGTTTGCCAAGAAGAGCATGCTTTGTCTACTCCGATACACAGTCGGTTGTAATAGGCGGCGTTCGGTAGTAGTAAATTGAGGAAGGAGCGTTGTTTCTCTTCTTCAGCGATGGATGCGACCATTCTTCGTAAAGCGTTTGCCTTTTCATTTGATTCCCTTAGGATATGCTCGAGCTTCCAAGCCGCAAAACTCCCTAGTCGTTGCTTGACCAGACACGCATACTTGACCATACACTAGTCTCGCGTTTCGTATTCTCCGTTTACCCTACTACTAGTTGAGAGTCACTGCGTATGACAAGTTTTTTATGAGGATATAGACTTTGCGAGGTCGATTTCGGCTAGGATTGCTTCATATCCAGTTTCATTATTAGACGAGGGGAAGCCTAGCCATATGACTTGTTCTATCCTTTCCCCAATTAGGGCTTTAGGATTCTGAGCCGGCTCCCGACTCGTTTGGCGAGAGCGCGGAGTCCAGTAAAGATCACCGGCCCGGTGTCACCTTGGTACACATCCGGTTAGAGTAGTTCTGCTAAAAAATTTGCTAATATACGCGCCATTTGCAGAATGAGTTTATATTGAATCTAGAATTAGCTTAGTTCAATCGCCCGCGAGGCCATCCTTAGCGATAGGTCAGTTTGTGTATAGTGCTTATGAGGGAGATTGGTCGGCCTATGATAGGGTGTGCTTGGAAGTAGAGGCGAAGATTCTTAAGCATCATAGGAAGGGCTAGTCTTGCTTGTTACAGGCAGATTACAGAGTTTATGCTTAGAATGATTTTCTTATAAGAATATTGGTTCCTCTATTTCAGTTTCCTTCTTTGAACAAAGAGCACTTCTTGAGACTTACGAAGCCTTATTAGATAAGGTAGAGCATGTCGCCTGTTTCTGGGCTAGCTAGAATTGGTGGTTCGGTAAGGTATTGTTTGATTGCCATGAGAGCCTGATCGCATTCCTCATTCCAACCGGCTATTTTAGCTCCCCTTAGAGTGATAAAAAATTATCTTAACCGATCTGTGAAACAAGATATGAACCACTTGAGAGGCTGCCGTTAATTTCAATTGGTCTTGCACTCATTTTTACGGAGGTAGGAGTGAGGAGTCCATTATAGCTTTGAGTTGAATAGGATTGGCCTCACATGCTCTCTTGGTCACCATGCCTGCGAGAGGCGCGACCGATCGATCGATTCTTGCACTCCTTTTCTAGAGGTAGGAGCCTAAGAGTCCATTATAGCATTGAGTTGAATAGGATTGGCCTCTATCCTTCTACAGGTCTGTGAAACTAAAGCTTGCTGGCCCGACTCGAAGCGCACATTTGAAAGGGTTGGGTTTCATGTCGGCACCTTACATGATAACCAGGCTTCTTGTAGATGCTTGGGGTGGTCGAAGAGTTCTTTGGATTTCACAAGCATGTCGTCGATGTAGGCTTCCATGGTGTTGCCCAACAGCGGTCGGAATATCTTTGTTACCAATCTTTGATAAGTTGTCCTAGTCCAAAATTGATAATATTCTGTGCCCAGCTGCGGCATCAACAATTTGGTCTATACGTGGCAAGGGGAAGCTATCTTTTAGGCATGCTTCATTGAGGTCAGTGTAATATACACATACTTGCCACTTACCTCCTTTCTTCGGAACCACCACCACGTTGGCTAGCCATTCGAGGTACTTTACTTCTCTGATGAAACATGCTCTTAGTAAGTTGTCTACTTCAGTCTGAATGATCTGATGGCGATCCGAGTGGAAACACCTCACTTTCTGTCTTACTGGTATGGTTGTGGGGATAATATTTAGTTTGTGGGAAGCCACCATCGGGTTAATCCTAACCATATCACGAGTGGCTCGAGCGAATACATACATGTTGCTCGATGCGAAGTAAATGCTTGCTCCGCTTTCTTCATTATTAAACATGAGAGAGCTGAACAGGGAATTTTCGAACTCCTTACCATGATTAGTCCTTATATTGGTGATCTTTAGGAGCATGTGATTGTGTTCGTTGGCAAGTCTTAGCCATAGTTTTCAAAAGCTTCAAATGATTTTGATTTGTTTGTGAAAATTTTTGTCCAAGTGAATCTTGAGAAATCATCCACACACATATGGACTTACCTCTTTCCACCAATGCTTTCCACTTACATAGGTCCCATCATATTCATGTGGACTAGTTCCAGCACTCTAGAAGTAGAGGCCAATTGGGACTCCGTGTGGGATGTTCTGGTTTGTTTTCCCAATTGGTAGGGTTCGCACATTCTTCCATGTTCAACCTTTATATTAGGAACTCCCCTAATGGCTTCTGCAGTAGTGGTGTCGCTAAGGCTATTGTGGCTAATGTGTCCCAACTGACGGTACTAGAGACTATGATCGTTTTGAATGGTATTTAAGCATGTGTTCAGACTGGCTAGTAGGTAGCAGTTAACAGATGACCTATTTCCTTCCACGATATATATGATGTTAATCCTGGTTTAGAATAATGCACTTGTCTTTAGTAAAATTTACAAAAAGATGGCTTGCATAGTTGGCTAATGCTGATTAGGTTGGCTTTAAGCCCGTTAATAAATTCGACATCTCTTAGTTTTAGCATTCCTAAAACGTTTAGAGATCTTGACTCAATAACACTTCCTTTGGCACTGTCCTTAAAGGTTACACAGTCTAGACTGGATGAAGAATGTTGGAATTGATAGCAATTGATATTTTTAAGTATATGTTCTTTGACATGATTTCTGATGTTGGGATTGTGTGTTAGTTCAAACTTTTGCGCGGTGAGTTTGAACTTTCTTTTGGGACATTGTGTGCGTAGAGCAAATATAAGATATATGCAATAAAGTAAAAGTATACACAGTATTTTACGTGGTTTGGCAAATTTGCTTCCGATCACGAGGGTTGTGCCTAGATGCAGGATTTCCAGCTGATATGGGTTCGGGTTGCAAATTCAGTCGATATGGTGCATGGCTCGCACAGCTCCGTTGTATATTTAACCTAATCATATAGTTGTCAGATTGGAATGATTTCCCTTTATTCCCTCTCTAGTAACGTTGCACACCCATACCCACATTACATTATTAGATCGTGAAATTTAAAACGTCGTCAACACCCCAGGTGAAAGACTTTTAATGTGCAATACTTTAATCGAGTATCTGCAATCCACACACCTCAACATGTTAAGACTTCGTTTGTCCATCTTCAAGCTCTGATCCTCATATTAGTGATGAACAACTGACGGTATAGCCTTACTGATTCGGTTTTGGAAATCTCGAGTAAAGATTGAACATTATCTAATATGACTCTGGTGTTACAGCTATTTGTAGAACTTTCCTTTAAGTTATCCAGGAGCAAGGAAACGGGTAACCAAAATGTCCTCTAGATTTGGAAACTTGATTTGTTGCAGATTCCAAATTGAAAGCAGATGATTTGGATCTCTTGATTTGATCTTTATTCGCACTAAATTCAGTCTAGGCCAATTTAGTACCTTGCACTTAAGTGCCTTTGGCCTCTAAGAGATTTGTGTCCCAATCAAGGACAAAAAAATCGTTTTTTTCGGTCGATTTTTCGGCGAAATATCGGTTTTCGGTTGGGTTGAAAACGATTTTAGGAAGGAAAAATCGGAGAAAAATCGCCAAATTTTCCGATAAATACCGATTTTTCCTGGAAAAAAAAATTTATGATTTTTTCCCTGGCTCTAGAAATATGAAAAATTAACGTGAGGTTGGAACCACCTACGTCACGAGAAGAGTGGCACCTCAACCACTAAGCCATTGATTAGCATTACTTGTGGCAATGCTGAAACTTTTTTATGTCTGCATTACTATTTGTTCATATTGAAATCCCTTTATAATATATTATTTTATTTTACATTATAACTTATAATATTTTTAAATCAAATATTAATTTGAAAAGGAAAAAAAATAAAATAATATCATTTAAAATTTTAAAATTATAATATAATATTTTGAATCTCCTCATTATCTACATAATATTTATAATAATAACAAAAACAAATAAATAATATCTCTTTAACATAATAATATTTGAATAATATATTAAATATAACATATTTAATTTAATAATTACTAATCCATTTGATTTTAATCTACCTTAATTAAAATAAGAATCATTTCTCATAATCTATATAATTAAAATATGAAAATTTTTAATAACCGATATTTTTGTAAAAATATCGGCCGATATTACTTAGATATTTGATATTTAGTAAAATCAATTACCAACCTGTCCGTGTTTACCGATATTTTGATCGGCGAGTCCCGGTCCCGGTCGCCGCTAGTCGAACTCAAGGAAGCGTCACGTCCCTGCATTGTGGGATTGCCTTAGTTAAGACAACTTCTTGGTTCTTCCAGGGAATTCATGTTTAATCCGTCAAATCTTCATCATACTCAATCTCTGAAGTAGCCATCTTCTCGTAGATTACTAGATGAAGATACTGATGATCACAAACCCAACATAATTATTTCACACTTTGGATTACCAAAACGCATTGTTTTATTATGAGATTCCTCACCGTGCAGGAAAGAATCAACTACAGGGAAAAGAATGGAGGAAATGAGATGCCTTGCTAAGATCTACTACGATGTTGGTGAGGAAGGACTAAGGAATGATGCTAACAAATTTTTCGATTCCATGGATACGAAGAGAGATGGAAAATTAAGCCTGTACGAGTACTTGGGTTTCATGGCCTTGAACCACAATGGCCCATTGCGGCAACTCCAATGGTTTCACAAATTAGACAAAGGAAAGAAAAGGAGTCTGAGTCGAGAAGATGTGAGAACTCTCTATTACATGATAAATAGTGGAAGACCTTTTTGCATAGGGTGTGGAGAATTTGTGGCGACAGTGTACTTTACTTGCGTGAAATGCTTCAACGTTTCCTGTACGCTCATATCTGTGTGCCTTGAATGTTACGAAGCGAATCGTATTCACCATGAACACAATCAATTTAATAACTTTGCATTGCTTGAGTTCAAGAGGACCGATCGCAACTTCCAGCACACCTAAGGCACCGGCAAGAAACCCCCAGGTAAGCGATTAGGTACTGATTAGATGGATACTCAGTTGATTTATATTTTATATATTACCATAATACATACAACAGCTTTCCTTATTAATTATATATATATATGTTATGTGCTTGTAAATTAGATTCATTTGCTTCCTTAATTTTAAGTTAAAAATCATGAATAATCAATCAGGAGAGAAGTTGACAAAAATAAATAAAAAATAAAAAAAAAACCAGGAGAGAAATTTTTTATGTTCTTTTCCTTATTTTCTTCTTTCCTTCAATTTTGTTTTCCTAACATTTTTTGACTACCTAAGAGTTTGTATAGTGTTACTTGTTTTTTTTTTAATATCTATAGGCTTACTTGTTAACGCTTCAAAATATTGAAAACTGCATGTCTTTCAAAAAAGTCAAGTTGAGTTTAATATGAAAATTATTATTTAGTTTTCATTATCAATTTTCATTTCATAGAAAAAGTCTTTTATCTTCTTTATTTTAAACTTTTGAAAATTTCATTGATTAACAAATTAATACGTAAACCATTTTTAAAAGGATTAACTAAAATATCTTAACATACTTATAATTAAGTAAAATGAGTTACAATTTACTACAACAGCATATGTGCATACTTATTATTATTATTTTTGAATACACTCTAATTTAAAGGTTCTAGGAATTTGGGATCTTACGTCCTTATGCCCGTTTTAATGGTGAACACGCTCTAATATATGAGTTAGGTATAATAAGTACTTTTACCTTATTTCTAGCACAATATTTAGGTTCAGTTATAAAACTCATATGAGAATGAGTTTTACAATCGTTACGATAATTTTATCTTTTGAAACTGTGGTGTATTATAATTTTTCGGTAAAATACATCTCAAAATAAAATCATCATCTAACGATGTAAAACTGCTCTCATAATAGAACGAACTTTATATCTCAACCCTCTAATATTTAATTTTAAATAAAAGATCGTATTTATTAATATTAATAATATTTCCATCCTATCAGTTATATTTATTTTATTTTAATACAGGTCATCTTATTTCCGGTCATTGTTATTAATTGTTTAATTTGGTGTTTTCTCCCTTCTTATTTTCAAAGTGAGTCTTCAGACCTAATTACAGTTTCCTTTTTTTTTTCTGAAATATTTGATTGAAAAACCATAATAAACAATAACATATCTGAAATTGAATTTGGGTAGATTCTACTGGATACCCTGAAAACACGAAGAAGCTGCGCAGGATTGCTAAGGCCTATCTCAGGAGTACATCGGAAGACTCGGAGGAGCAGAAGAAGATTAAAAAGTTTGTAGACTCAGTTGATCGCCTTGGCTTTCAAAATTTCATGAAAGATAAAGCATGCCGGGGGATCTTGGGTACGAAGCTGGAACTCAATAGTAGGGATACTGACAATTTCTTTAAACTACTGGCCAAAGATCCGAAGAAGGGACTCGATAAGTCCGATTTAAAAACATTCTACTATATCGTCCGAAGTGGGAGGCCGTTTTGTGGAGGAGATTGTGGGCAATTTATCACGGGAACTTTCTTCACTTGTTATGAATGCTTCGTAGCGGATCAGTTAATTTTGGATAACTACACATTGCTTCATGCATTGGGGTTGGCCAACCAAGTAAAGAAGGTTAGTAAAGTAATAAATTCAAATCTAGAGTAAAGCTGTCACTGCTTGCATTAAATAATAATAGTTACTTAACACTACAGTCTGACATATATTATTGCTCTATAAATGACAAAAATAAGTTTTTTGATTAATTGATAGTTTAACACAACTAATTGTCTAATGCAACCTAATCTCACTTATAAAGCAAAACACTTCTTTACTTGGTGGTTTATTAACAGTGAGTAATGGTAGTTTCATCTTCTTACACTTTCATGTCCTTTGTCTCTCATCTATCTCATGTTTTTTGTATTTGGAAGATGACTTTTTTTTTCTCCTTTTTAATCATTTTCCAAATTTTAATGTTTATATAATGTGAAAAGCATTCAAAATTTCCAAATGATAAAAAAAGTAATCACTATAAGATTCTATAACATTAGAAATACTAACCTGGGTTGATAGCTCATATATAATAATTAAAGTTTGTTTTATTTGACAATGTCTAAATTTATTTATTGATTTGTTCGGGGAAGCAAAAGAAAAAAAAAGTAAACTAGCAGGTTCTCTAGTGCAAGTGAATAGTAAGTTAGTTTCATGTTCTAACTATTCAATTTTTGTTCTTTTTCACTTGTTTTGTGTTTTCTTGACCAAATACTTATAGCTTGTTATCACTTGCATATTCTATGGTTTATTAAAAATTAAGCACTCGATTGCATAAATCCTAGTCAAGTGTAGCACAAAGTTTTACAACATTACAAATATTATTTTCATTACAACAATGGACTACTTTGGAATACTTTGGTTAAATATTTATTAATGTGTACAATTCGGTTTCATGAGTGAAAGGAAATCTGCATGTTAAGAGATGTATTCTCGCTATCGCGCACCAAATGTTCGACTGCTATGAACATCTCAGAAACAATGCGATTTTGACATAAATAAAAGTACGAGATAAATCAGCATATACACACACAATAGCAGAAGTTGGTTACGCAGTTTGGCTTAGCCTACGTCCATGGGGCTAAGCCCGGTTTTAAAAGATTTCATTATTTTCAATTTTATTATAGTTGGTCTTATATGAAACAAGACTCCCCATTTCTCTAACACTTTTGTCACCTAATTCTCTTACAATGAAACATAGAATGAGATCCTCGCATTTTCCAAACACCTTATAGACTCCTACAAGCCAAACAACATCCTTCAACAAGATGTATAAAACCCCTACATTTGAGATTCGGGGCCATACCGTAGTAGGTATTTAGCCAACACAACCACCTTCTTTGCACGTGTTTCTACATTTTCTTATGGTGCCCATTTCTCTGTTTCCAAAACGTGTTCTCATTTAATATCCTTCCTCTAAGGGACGATCCATGATATTCCTCGGGATTCCACGCTTCCTATTCGCCCGCAGTCGGAAGATTTCGATTCCTCCCATATTCTCAAATTCTATAATGCGGAATATTTACCTTCCATAGAGATTCACCAAATATGATCCACCTTCGATTTGATCCTCACAATATCATCCCTCTAGTCTTCCTTCTTATTCGTATCGTGCTGAATATCAGCCAATATTTAGAATATTCAACTTAATCAAATAAGATGTGAATATGGTTAGACTTGTCAATTAGTTATCTACCGCCTTGTGCACCAACATCACGTCAGAATCCTCAATTTTCTATCAGTTACACATGATTTAAATTTTGCCTAATATTATGACAAAAAATATCTCCAACAATCTCCCTCTTCGGTATTCATTTCTTTTGCAAAAATAAAATCAAGAACATAAAAGTCGAACATCGATGTAAAGGCACCGCCTGAGTTTGCCAAGTTATCAATCACTCGCAGCCTCCCTAATAACATCACCAAAGTGTTTGATTGGGATTTTTCTTCTATGATATCGTTAAGCATTGACTCCCCCTTAATTTGTGTGTCAATCTCCAATTTGATCTTGTTGGTCCTTTTCCTTCGAGCAACCCATCTCTATTTCACAAAAACAAACCGATAAGAATCCCAAGGATCTCACTCAGTATCTTACAGTGACCCGCTCTAGTACCAATTGAAAGGAAATCTACTTGTTAAGAGATGTGTTCTTCCTTGTTGGCACTCCAGATGGTCAACCAAGTTATGGACCATCTGTGGAAATAGTGAGATTTTGACAAAAATAAAAGCATGAGAATAAATCAACGTTATGCACACAACACAAGAAGTTGGTTGGTGTGTTCCTACTAGTCTACGCCAATGTGGCTAAGCTCTAGATGTAAATGATTCCACTATTTGCAATTAGGTTATAGTTGGTCTCATATGAGACAAGGCTCCCCCTTTCTCTAACTACTTCATCACCTAATTCTCTCATAGTGAAGCATAGAGTGAGATCATCTCATTCCCTAAACACCATCTAGACTCCCACAATCCCAACAACATCCTTCAACAAGATGTATAAAAACCTCCCAACATTGAGAGATCTCGCACACGGCAAAGAGGTATTCAATCCCCACAACCACCTTTTTTGCACGTGCTTCTACATTTTTCTTATGGTGTCCATATGCTTCAAAACGTGTCCCCTATTTAATATCCATGATATTCTGGATGTTCCATATTCTGGGTCAACAAGCCATATGAAAGATTTTGATTTCTTTCCATATTCATCATGATGGAATATTTGCCTTCCATAGAAATCTCACCAAATATGATCCAATCTTTTAGATTTTATCCTCCCAATATCATCCTTCGGCCTTCCTCATTCATCTTAGTGAATATTAGCATCTGATCTCAAATATTCACCTAAAATCTGGATCGCATCGACATATACATTTTGTCATCCAAATATCTACCAACTTGTGCACCAACATACTATAACTTTGAATTTTGTTATTGAAGCACATGATTTAATTTTTGCCTAAGATTATAATAAGAAATATCTTCAACAATGAGAATATGTGGTACCTATTATGGCTCTATCAAGAATCATATATTCATTTGGTAATCCACCTATATTTTTTGATAAATGAGAATGATTCTCTCTTCCAACTTATTTGTCAGAAATGGTATAAGAGATTTCAGGTTCTCATTTTTCTTCATAATGGCTTGTGGATCAACAGGAGCCTTTTCCATGGATAATGCTACCACCCCTTACTTCCTATCGATTTTGTACTTGACTAGGGTCTAGGTTTAGAGATCACAAAAATTATAATAACCTAAATCCTACCATCAATAGACTTGATCTATATATGTCATTTAGTCACTCCATTAAGCCAATTTTTGGCTGCTACTCATACTTCGCATTTATGAGTAGCTTTTTGTGTCTTACAATACCTTTAGAGGACTATGGGACAAAGTCAACTTTTTTCATCTAATTTAGTTTAACATATAGAGTTGTAACAGATTAGGAAATATAGGCTATCCCTCCTCTATATATACACATGTTAATTCAATGAAAAAACACAAGGAATTCTTTCCTCTAATTCCTCTCGTTGATTGCTCTACATGGTATTAGAGCTAGTGGCTCGAGTTTGAGAATTTCTAAGATTTTCTGCAAGAATCTAGGCTGCCTGAGGGTCGACTTTGAAACACCCACTTGTAGGGAGAGGGATTCACCTTGGCATGGGAGGGTTCACTGTACCCACGACGAGCCAAGCCGTAAATTCTAAGTGATTCGCTTACAACTCACTAAATTTCCAAGCTTCTGAAGACCCATTGACACACCACACGTGTGGGCTATACTGCTCGACCTCCTCGAGGTAGTCCCAAGTTCGACAGGCCTGCAGTACACTCTTGTTTCCCGTCAGTTCTCGATCTGGTAGCGTAGTGGCTTTTAAAGATCCCACAACTCTTTTCTAGGGTTTCTCGCTGATTTTCCAAAATCTGGCCTCCGAGTGCTTCGCCTCGATCTTCCCGTGGTTTCATAATGAGTACTTCGTGAGGAGAAGAACCGATTAATCAAGCTCGGCAACCTGATGTCTAAATAAAGGAAGACAAATTGATTGGTCCCAACTATTTGAATGGGGAAGGCAAAACAATTCAATATACAGACAAGATGTGATGGGCTGCTAATTTACTATGGATCCGCCAACCGGCAATTCGAATGAGCAATGGATGGATGAGGATGCCTCGCTTGTTCATCTAAATCCAGAATTCCATCAACAAGGTAATCGGGCCTCGTTAATCAGCCTTCATGAATTTGTGAAAGAGCTAATGGATTATTTGGAGTTTTTGTTTTCTGGAAAGGGGAATGTTTCTCGTATATTTGATGTGTGTAAGGAATTCTATCGATCAATGAAATAGGATCAGTCTCTCATAGAATTTTTTATGGACTACAAAAAGATATATGAAGAGCTTAATATGCTTATGCCCTTTAGTCCATATGTTAAAGTTCATCAAAGTCACCCAGAAATGCATGGCTAAGTATGGATTTCGCTTCCTTTGAAAGATTATTCGCTAGGACCTGATCCCGGTCTGGCCCTAAAATATCACCCTCCGAGACCTTAAAGAGGATTCACACCGAGGTATCATTCTCTTGCCTCTTTCACCTACCTCAGATTCTAGATAGATAATGCCTCTCATTGACAAACCATCGAGTCAAAGAGGCAACGAAATGTAAATGAAGTGGGTCCTCGGGCAGAACACTGCAGGCTTGGTTCCGAGGTGTCATTTGTTATTAATGCCTTAAGCTTGACCATGTGATACGAGATTGTAAGAAACGACATAATCGAAATCAAAAATTTCAGTATGCTCATATAGCTTCTACTACTAAGGCATCCGATCACATTCGGGTCACCATGAATTAGCCAGTGTTCCTATTGTATCAGACTCATTGAGGATCACCAGCTCCACTATCGTATTACGAGTCAAGTAACCCAAATAAATGCCTCAGATCTTCTTCATCTTCTCGGTGGGTCATCGACTTTAGAGCCATGTGATCACATGACGTAATTCTGGGCCTTTTCTTTACCTTCAATCACAACCTTCACCTTCCACCGCCATTATAGAAAATGGACTGGCGCACGTGTTCGGGTCGAGCACAATCAGGCCCACTCCATCTATTCCTTTGACATCGCCTTGATTTTACCAAATTTCTCTTTAATTTGATGTCTATAGTGTTAACTCAAACACTTAAGTGTTCTATCTCATTCTTCTCTGATTTTTGTCTCTTTCGTGTGATTTTGGCGACGCAAGCGCATTATCGCAGGCCATGAGTCCGGGGGTTTATACATCCTGATCATGATCCCAAAACCTATCGCTTGTTCCGAGTCACTACACCACTTGGAAAGACACAATGCGATTAGGTGGGTCATCCTTCGCCCATTATTAAAGAAGTCAGGTCCTTAGTTTTCAGGCTCACCGCTCTAGATTATGATTCTCAAGTAATTTTCAAACATCATTGCCTTAGTTATAGTCATAGTCAATAAGCGAAGCTAGTGCTCCTTTCGGGTGTTAGTCCATTCTGATGTGTGGGGTCCGTGCCTGGCCAGGTCCCCAACCGGCTTGGTACTTTGTTACTTTTGTTGATGATTATCTGCAACCACTTGGTTATATTTAATGAAACCGCCTGAAGTTGTTTTCTCATTTCGTGCCTTTATGTTGAGATTCATACTCAATTTCATGTTTTCGCTCAAAATCCGAGAGAAGTGATAATGCAAAATCCGCGAACAATTTCAACTTCATGCTTCAAAATGGCATCCTCATTAAACTTTGTACACTGCTCAGAAGGAGAGTTGCCAGAGGAAGAATAGACACCTCCTTGAAACTGCTAGGGCTCTATTATTTCATATGCATGTGCCTAAGCATTTCTAGGTCGATGCTGTTTCCACCATTTGATTTTTGATTAACCATATGCCTTCTTCAGTCTTGAATTGGGACACTCCATATAACATCCGTTTCCCCAAAAAATCTATATTCCTTATTGAGCCTCGGATATTTGGATGTACCTGTTTTGTTCGTGATGTTCGTCCTCAGGTATCTAAACTTGACCATAAATCTTTAAAATGTATCTTTCTTGGTTATTCTCGGTTTCTGTGGATGTCAAATTTTTTGAGAATGTCCCTTTCTCTTCACCCCCAACCCACACTAGTCAAGGGGAGACAGACGACCTGCTAGTATATGCTATTTCCTCCCTTGTGGCCCCTCCTGTTCCTGCTCTATTCAAGCCTCCTATCACTTAAATCTACATTCGACGCTAGAAGACACCAGTCTCTTGTCCTCTACCGACTACTTTGACATTAGATCCCGTTCCTGATGATGATCTCCTTATTGATCTTTGAAAAGGTAGACGTCAATGTGTTCCTCCAATTTCCTCATTTTGCACCTATAACCAGTTGTCTTCTCAGTCATGTTCCTTTATTACTTCTTTGGACTCTATTTCGTTGCCTAACACTTTTCAAGAAGCCTTGTCTCACCCTGGTTAGCATAGTGCTATGATAAAGGAGATGGATGCTTTGAAAGAGAATGGTACGTGGAACTTGGTACAATTACCTACTGAGAAAAAAGCCATTGGATGTCACTGGGTCTTTGCAGTCAAAGTTAATCCGAATGGTTCAGTTGCCCGATTGAAAGCACAACTTGTGGCTAAAGGATATGCGCAGACCTATGGTGTGGACTATTCTGATACCTTTTCCCTCGTTGCTAAGATGACATATGTTCGGCTTTTTATTTCCTTAGCTACCACTCATAACTGGGATCTTCATCAGCTTGATATTAAGAACGCCTTTCTTCATGCCGATCTTCAGGAGGAGGTATATATGGAGGAAGCGACCTCGAGTTTGTTGCTCAGGGGGAGATTGGGAAGGTTTGTTGCCTTCGAAAGTCATTATATGGCTTGAAGCAGAGTCCTCATGCTTGGTTCGGTAAATTTAGCCAAGTAATTGAGAAATTTGGCTTGTAGAAGAGTAAATCTGATCATTCCATCTTCTACCGGAAATCCAGTTCAGGTATCATTTTGTTGGTGGTGTATGTGGATGATATTGTTATCACTGGGAGTGACTCTACAAGAATCTCATCCCTTAAGTCCTTTCTTCACGGCTAGTTCCATACAAAGGACTTAGGGATGCTTAGATATTTCTTAGGCATTGAAGTTATCTTGAATGAAGCTTAACTGAACTCTTCTTATCTTAAAAGAAATATGTGCTTGATTTGTAATGCGAATTTGGAAAATTGGGAGCAAAGCCATGTAGTTCCCCTATGGCTCCGGGCATACACCTTACCAGAGAAGGCAAGTTGTTTGAGGATTGAGAGATATAGGGCCTTTAGTTGGAGAAGTTGAACTACCTTCTGATAACTCATACGATATTTTCGATCCTTGTTGTAAGTCAATACATGTCTTCCCCAACTGTTGACAATTGGGTAGCTGTAGAACATATTCTATGTTACTTGAAAGGAGCTCCAGGACGAGGTATTCTATGTAGTAATCTTGGGCATAATAGGGTTGAGTGCTTCACAGATGCTGATTGGGCAGGGTCAAAGGAAGATAGGAGATCCACAGCGCCGGTTAATGGGTTTTGTTGAGGTGATGGTCTCATGGAATAGTAAGAAGCAAGGGGTTGTTTCTGTTCAAGTCTGATCGAATATGGAAGTAATGTACGACATGTGTGTGTGAAATCATGTGGCTTCATCAACTCTTGATGGAAGTCGGCATTAAGACTGTGGTCCCAACAAAACTTTGGTGTAATAACTATGTTACCCTTCATATTGCCTCGAATCTTGTATTCCATGAACGAACTAAGCATGTTGAGATTGACTACCACTTTGTTCGTGAGAAAATGCAACTCGGTTTGATTTCTACAGGATATGTGAAGACGAGAGGATAATTATGAGATATTTTCACAAAGGCTCTAAGTGGTGACCGGGTTAGCTATTTATGTAACAAGTTGGGCATGAATGACTCTATGCTCCCACTTGAGGGGGAGTGTTAACATATAGAGTTGTAAATAGTAGAGAAACTTAACATATAGAGTTGTAACAGATTAGGAAATATAGACTATCCTTCCTGTATATATACACATGTTAATTCAATGAAAAATCACAAGGAATTCTTTCTTCTAATTCTCTCTTGATTGTTTCTACAAGTTGAAAGCATTTACACAGATTTTGAATGGTCTACTTGTGATGATGATCCATTTCTAGTTTTTGTATGTTTTTGGAATCATCTCTTATATCATGGAAACCCAAGAAACAGAAAATGTTGTCCCCATTCGCCGGATAAGGAAGTAGACTACTTCTCTATGGTGAACATTACTTATGAAATTATGAGGTTACTAGCTTTGCTAAGGATTTCCAAGCGCCTCATGATGGTCCAGCTCTATTTTTCTTTTGATAATCTCGATGTACCGACAATCTTCTTTATGTGAATACTAAACATAACCAGATAACTATCGCCTCATTGAAAGATATGAGGATGTTCTTGTTACCACATTGAATCATCAAGCGAATATCTTTACTAAAGCACTTCATCCAACATAGTTTCACTCTTCTTGGCAATATGAGAATTCATGATCCGTGTTATCCATATTAAGGGGGAGTTTTACAATATTACAACTCATTTTATTTTCAATACAACTATCAACTATTTTGGAATAAGTTGGTTAAAATATTTGTTAATGTGTACAATTCAATTAAATAAGAATGAGTGGTAGAGAACACCCAGTTGTGGCTCTACATTCATTCTTTAAATCAGCTTTATTTCATGAAAGAATGAAATCTCAGTCTTCTTCCAATTTATTTTACTTTAAAAGCAACTTAATAAGTGGCTTTTTCCTATCTAGAAGAAAAGGTATAAGCCGGTATTGATAATTTTGTGGAATATTTCTAATTGTGCATATTTATAGGTGTATATATGAATTGTTCTTGGCATCATAGCATTAATATGCCATTCATTGTCATGTTTTTCAGATTAATAGTGCGAATAATATATTGGTACAATTCGTTCATGGAGTAAAGACAGCTGCAGCTATTGCATCATTTTTAACTGCTATTGGATGCGTCATCATGTGAGAAAACCATCGTAAGTCATTTTGTTGAATCTTGATTTGAAATCCACAATGTATTAAGTTTTATAAAACAACTAAACTATAGTGTGGTGGAACTTCCATAGTTTTCATCAATCTTGTATTGTATTGTGTTGTGAGCACTGGAGGACCACCCCTGAAGGTCTACTCTAGGAAGACCAGAGCCGAGGACATTGGTAACTGACTGTTGCTTGCTTTTCTATGCGCAAATGCTCACAGCAAGCGTACAGTTTGTGCAAGTAATAAAATGGACTTAGAAAGTCTGGATTGTCGAGCACACTGGGAGGTATATTGAATACTAATCTAACTTATTATAATCCTAGAGTGGTTTGGATGGCAAAAGAGAGTTATTTGAATTGTTTTAACCTAATTATTGCCTTTATCAAATTATGAAAGATATATAGGGTTTTAAATTTCACCTAGGTTAATCCCAATGACTAGGGCATGAATGCAATCCTAAAACAACAAATTCATAAAATGATGGTCAATTAATCCTATTATAGTGCTAATCTCTCTTGAGCATCAATACCCCACTCACAAAACTACTTATTGCATCTTTGCTTCAAACCCAAGTTTATAGAGAGCATTAAGTCTGGTTAATCTTTAGATCACGTGGAGTCATAATTGTAAATAACCTAAGATCACTCATACGATATTCTATTCTTGATCCCACATTCTCCTATGTTCTCTCAATCTCAAATTCCAGTCATTAAATCATGAACAATGACGATTTCTCATAAGCATTAATAATAAAACATTTAACTCATTATATTAAGCAAACTTGTGTCGAAAGATTAAATTCAAAACCCTAGAACATTGTTCAAAATTCAAGGTACATCGCCCTAGATAAAGTAAACTAAAATATAACTAAATTAAATACAAAATGAAATCTAGAAGAAAACATAGAAAAAGAAGAAGGTTGGAATTTTGGTGAACTCCGTCATCGCCTCCTCAATCCTTTGTGATCTCCCTCAAAGATTCACCTTGTTTGGTCTATCTCTTCCTTTAATCTGCTTCTCTCCTTTAATAATTGCATCTTAGGCCTTCTATATAGTTCTCATGTGTCGTGACTTTCCATTCCCAATCCTCGAGAGCTTCAGTGTCAGTCAAGCTTTCTTTCCATTATGAGCTCTTCTCGCAATTTTCACAGTCACTAGGTGATTGCTTACATTTGGGAGTAAAAAATAACAAGAAACAAAAAAATGAATTGAATTTGAAACTTTCTATTAGGCTCGCACTCACTTTTGTTCTAAGTGCAAGATGTAAAGGAAAGCGCGAGAGTAAATATTGCACTCATTTGAGTGTGAGAAAATATTGCACTCATTGGGATGAGTGCTAGTTTCTGTTCCTGATGTGTTTCTTTGTGTTTTTTTTTATCTCAGGGCTTCCATTGGTTCCAAACTCTTTCCTTCACATTTTCATGACCTTGAATTTTGAGTGAGTCATCCTCGGGAATTCCAAATCATCACTCCTTCCCCAAAGTGTTGTATTTAAGCTCAAAATCCTGCAAAATGCATAAATTAGATGGAAACATTAGTAACTTTGCTTTTTGGATCAACAATTCGCATAATTGGTTAATTAAGGGTAATTACCATTCCAAAGGGAAAAAAGATATAGAAGTTAAGCCCTTGAAAATGCCACTTTAGAGTAGTTATCATATCCAAATGTCCCTTTTCAGTGGTCTTGACCCCTTAGATGGTTTAAGGCACGTAGAGCAAGCATTTCGATTAACCACAAGCCGGAATTAGTGAAGCTTCAATCGCCTGATATATGGAAGGCACGCACTTCCATCAGTTCGCTGTTGGAAGGATTGTAGTTCCGATCTCAACTGGGTTCAATTCCATAAGCAACTGCTTCGACGCTACGCCAAGAGATGACTACAACCTGATAAGGAGTTTCTAGCAAATGAATTTAAATAATCGAAGTTCTATCAAAGAGTACATTGACGTAATTTGAGACAAAAGAGCACATATCACAGTTTAATCTGATGAGCCTACTTAAGGCTTTTCTCAATGGGTCGTGATGAGGATATCGTAGAGTTGTGGTTCGCAACTCACGATTCGACACGACTGGCTAAGTCATCGATCCGTCTCAAAGGTGGCCACGCCGAGTTTGAGACCAGATACGAGATATTGGTAAAAGCGGTCGTGAATAGACCAAACTCAGAAATTTCGACCGAGATGTCAAGTTAACTCGGTCAAATCGGTCCTCTTAGAGAAGAAAATGCTGGATTTCAGATATTCTCACTGCTTTCACCTATTATAACAAAAAAATCAATTTTTATAAGAGAATTTTGAGATTCCTCTTTCAAAAAACTAAAATCAAAACTTTTCACTCTTTCTTACCAAGATGAACCAGATTTAATTCTCGCCGATGCCAAGATGAGCTAAACGATAACACTTTCTCGGGAGTGCAGAGGCCTACAAGGAAGGATCCCCTGTGCAGCCGAGGTGAGGTTCCATCTGATGAAGGAGGTGAGGATAGGGAAGATGAAGGGAGGCCAGTGAGGATAGACTGGAGTAAACAGAGAAACCCAAAACTGGCACTTGAAGGTCATTTGGTTGTGGAGAAATTGTAAGAAAAGGAGACAGACCTCGAAATTTCACATGCCAGTTCGCGTTTCCACTCATCCTTCTACAATTTCGTAGTTGCAACAAAGATTGCCTATGTATTGATAGAGAAGATGAAGAGGCAAATACCCAAAAGCAAAAGTTGGGGGAAAATTTATTAACTTCCGTAAATTAGAAGTATTAAATGGGAAGGGGTGAGGTCTATTTAATTAAAATTTTATTATTTAATACAAAATTACTTTTACAATTAGGATACCATATTAAAATTTTATTTAATTATGTTATTTTTAATAACAAATTTTGGACAAAAGTTATAATAATAAATTATTGATTAAATTAATTTAAATATGAATTTGAAGATAAAGATTAAATTACTTTTAAATTAACATCTAATTTTAGAATACAATATATTATAATTTTATAATTCTTTTATGAATGTTTTATAATTATTAAATAGTATTTTGGCCCGAGAAACTGTATTTTGCATATCTAAGTCTTTATGTTCCCATTTTTCCCTTGTTTTCAATCAGAAAATACATCTTAATCTTTCCAACTCAAGGACAACCACATAAAAAAGAAGTAATTATGTAAATTTATTTATTACTGGATAGAAATTAAATTTTTTGTTGAATAACAATTATATTATAAAATAATTTCTTTTGTTATCATTAACATATATATCTTTCACTGAATGCTTCATTAACTATTTAAATAATGTTAAATATAAAAAAATTTGTTTTATTAAATTTTTAGTTTACTTAATTATATATATATATATATATATATATATTTCTAATAATTATATAATATTTTAATAATTTTTAAATATTTTAACATCCTATTTTGCGACGCTGACATGATCGATACATCACACTAATATTGAATCGTCCGAAGCCACGAGATCGATACGCGATTTTTAAACTACGCTTAGATCGTGGTCTGCTAAGGCTCGAGTGCTTCAAGAAAGTCTTTGAAGCTTCACCGTTACAATTCCATACAAGAAAATTCACGAAAATAAATAAGGTATGTAAGAATCATACTCTACCGCATGCCTGCATGTCTTTTAGGGAGAGAAAAAGTGACTCAAGCCACCTCATGGAGGGAGGTGTTGAAGGTCACATTTGGACATAAGGTCTCCTCGATTATGGGCTGCATGTAGGGTCCCCAATCTTTGCTGTCATGTTGTCAGTAAGGTCCATGTCCCCTACTTTATCAGCAGGGTCACCATGGTGTTCTTCAAAACGAGACAGGTCATTCCTTCCTGCTTCAGTAGGGAAAGGTTGGGAATGGGTCATGGGAGACAAGTTCCTTGCGGATTACGTTGTGTTTTGTTGAACCTAATGTTCCTTCTCTCCTGCTTGGTTCATTTTTTATTTTTGTTTTCCATAGTAAATTCTTGGCTGCCGTGGGCCATTCCTGGTTTCCAACTCCGGGTACACTTTCGGGGGGTGGTCTAAGGTTGAAGAATTCTATGCAATTTCTTGCACCTGAACATTAGCACGTCGACCTTTCCTTGCAGGTTCCTTATGTATTATAGTGTTAGAGGATCCACTTCCCTTACCAATGTCCTCGTCCAACTCCTCAGTCTTATCTTTCATCCCTTCCGTATTTAGGATAGAGAAAGTTGGACAGAAACTTCCTTTAAAAGTTAGCGTACTGAAGTGTTGGAGCCTCTTCTCAGACTCCTTATCTTCCTTAAGCAATGGGGTTTATCCGCTGCTGATTGAGTACGGTTTTTCCTCTTTCCAGCATCCACGGCCCAAGTGGCTCCACAACTTCAGGGCTGACTCCAATCACCGCCTCTTTGATCTTCTCCCATTTGCCTTTCCAGGCCATCATCGGCCTGCTCTCCTTCCCGTGACTCCGGTGGTACTGATGTTTCTTCTGTTGCATGAGGACAATATTCCTTTTTGTGGCCATACATCCCACACCCAAAGCAGACAGGATGGATTCCTTCATACTCAAGCCCCCGCACTCTCTTTTTGAGCATGAACTTGGCTAGTAACGGCTTTTGCAAATCCACCTCTACACAGATTCGTGCGTACAAATCGAAAAACTTCTCAATGAAAGATTTAGGAGAAGCAGCTTATATTTTGGAAGTAAAGATAAAAAAGTTTCATACAGAGGAGAATATAGCTGATCCATTGACTAAACCTTTGTCTCAGAAAAAACATGATAGTCATGTATTTTCATATGGTTTGAAGAATAAACATAATTGGATGTAGTCATAAAAGTGGATGAAAGCTTATATACTTATTTAACTCATTGTGTTTTGATTTATGCACACACATAGCAGTTTATCATTTTATATAATGTATATTTGATGATAAAGTCCTTAGAATAATATATTTATTATTCTTAAATATTCTTCTAATCTTAGTATTAATAATAAAAGGACGTTGTTAATATGATAGATTTAGCACATATGATGATATGGAGTAATGTGTTGAGAACATATTTACCGGAATGACCTACAGAGATATTTTCAAGGTTAGCTATTTGAGGCCAATGGTATAATCTCTATATGATAGTAGTATAATTGATCCTGGACTTGAGATCATAAGAGTATCTTTAGTGTTGGAAATTATGCTGACTCAATTCAGTTCATACTTGTTAATACTTTATGCATGAAGAATGAGTGTTGGGTATAATGAAACATGAACTTGATATTATGATCAATATAGATTCCATCACTGCATTAGTGAGAGAGTATATCTCAAAGGTAACCACTTGTTGAAATGTCAACTCAAAATGTTTACAAACAAATACGTAGATTTAGAAAAGTTCTAAATTTATTTAAGGAGTTGATTTTCGAAAACAAAAATGGTAAAAATTAGTACAATCAGAGTTGACACTTACACCTTACTCGTGTACTAATAAGAGATATGGGATGGTGAAAGGATAATAATTATACGAAATCTAGTTCATGCACAGGTGAAGTCGATCACTTGACTTTTCCTAACATTTGGGTGGTCATGATGTCTGGCTAGAGACCAATCTTGACCTATAAATATGAATTGATTAATTGTTGAATTAACGATAAATTAAAGTTGTTTAATTTATCTAATCTTAGAATTTCTCACTACTAAATTGACTTTAGTCCAAGTGGGAGTTTGTTGGTTTTATGTGTATTAAAGCCAATATAAGTCTAAGAATTACAATTTATATTTATTGCCAATTGATTAAGAACCTAAAGGGTCACACACAAAAAGAATAATTCTTGGGTTAAAACAAAAATAATTATTTGATAATTATAATATTTATGATAATTAATTATGAATTAATTTATCATAAATATTAGAAATAAATATTAAAATTAATTATGAATTAATTTCTAATATTTATGAAAATTAATTATGAATTAATTCTCAATTAATTTCTAATATTTATGAAAATTAATTATGAATTAATTCTCCTATTTATGGAAATTAAATAATCCTATTTATGAGGATTATTTATAACTGTAAAATCGATCTATAAATAGATCGTAAACTTGAAGCTATGATCATGAGATGATTCGAGGAACTAGCATATTAAGCTCGAGTTAAAAATTCGTGAGGATCCCGAGAGTTATTCCATGATACTCGGAGCTCTGGGACGTAAGGCATGCTAACATCGGCTTTGCGATCTTAATCGTTCGTGTTGTTTCTCGAAGAACGATATGTATGTACAGATTTATTTAAATTATATTTCCGTTGCGTATGGGAATGTTTGATTCCTTTCACCTTTTTGTGGCCATACATCCCACACCCAAAGCAGACAGGATGGATTCCTTCATGCTCAAGCCCCCGCACTCTCTTTTTGAGCATGAACTTGTCTAGTAACGGCTTTTGTAAATCCACCTCACAGATTGCAGTATTAAACTCTAGATGCCAAGCTAGTGGCATCATCCACTCGTATGGGTTTACCAAATTTTGCCCTGTCTCTAGCTTCATCAGAAAATTGTAATTACAGTATCTCTATTGATAGTATATGGGATCCTCACCCAAACTAGCAAACTCTTGAGGGAGCTTTGGTATGGGTCAAACTTGGGTTGCCAGGGTCTCATTGTCAAATAGTGTCCGAAGATCATCCATGGACCCTCATAGTTGGCACATTCGTAAACCTTAGAGGAGAATTTAGCAAGGAAGAAGCCGTTCTCTACGGCAACTAGCTCCATCATAGATTTTGGTCTCCACAGTTCTTTTATTTTACGGGACAGCAGGTTGTAGCCAATGGTCCTTCCCAAGAGCTTAATGATCAGTAATCGTTTCCAGGGTCGTCGGAGCTCTTGCTTTCTCCTCTTCGTGGGGCTAATCATGGGACAATCTTCCTCTGCCCTTTCCTGCTCTTCTTCTTCATCATGCTCCCATAGTCATCTTTCTAACTCTGTCGTCCAACTCTCATCTCTTCTTCCCATTAGTCTTTTTCCTTGAGCGAAATCTCCGTAACAAAATGCTCTTGGGGTTCAATGTTGGCGTCAATCCTAGGTACCTCGATCAAACTATCTCCTGCTCGAAACCTTCTTGTTACTTTTGATGATCAAGCTCTCCTCCTCCTCCGAGCGTGTTTGGCCTTCTTGGGAGGCTTCCATGAAGTCCATTCTACTTTGAATTTATTAAGATATCAGATTGTTTATATTAAATTACAAAACTTCCGTCTTATAATTTTAAGAAATAGAAAATAAAAATGTATACTACATATTTCTATGTAGTTTTTTTTTAATGTTCATTTTTTTTTTAACTGGAATGTTCTTATTTTTATATAGTTAACTTTTGAAGAAATGGAGAAAAATTTATCTTCATAAATAAATAAGTTCTATTTTTGTTGATATTTAGGGTTTGTATGGTTACAATTTTTGAAAATTGCTTTCTGTTCTCAATAAAGAAGGAGAACAAAGAAAATATGGAGAACATGTTTGATTAAGAAAAACACATAAAATACTAAATTCAGAAACAATAATAGTTTTCCAAAAAATACCAAAATGATGTTGTCTATGTTTTCACATGATAAGTTATATTTATCCTTATTGTATTCTATTTTTATATCCATGATCACGGCAAAAAAGAAAAAAAAAGACCTGAGAAATCAAACCAATCTATAAACCAAACCGAACAAAAAAATAGGTTAACCAAACCAAACCAATCAATTATGTTTTTATTTTTGTTTTATACAATTTTTGGTTTCGGTTTACAAGATACAAAATTTGTGGTTTCGTTAACTAACTCGGAAACCCCGAATATAATACTGAAAATTATAAAATACAATGTATATAATATATATTATGAAAATAAACTTATATAGATTGACATCTTCCTATAATTTAAGTCCATATTCATATCATATACTTGTACATATAATTTTATTCATAAATATTTTGTTGTACTTCATTTAAGAAGATATTATTTATGTGATGGACATATATCTTAAGGAATATTCGATTCTTTAAACAATTTTAAAAATAAAAATTATAAAAATTTATTAAATTATTTTTGTATATTATAAAAATAAAGAATTAAATATTTTTGTTAGTTGGCTTTTTGTGGTTTTCTATGTAAAAAATTCTAAAACAATATATTAGTTGGTAAATATGTAGGTATATCGTTGGAAGAAATTTTGTTGGGTTGTGAATATTTTAGTGCAATTTGCAAAGAAAATATTTTGGCCTGAATATTTTGGAAGAGAGATTTAAAAAAAAATTCTATTATTTGTAGCAAGTCAAACTTTTTTGAAAAAAAAATACTGATAGCTAGTCTATAAAATATGACCTTATATGATTGTTTGATTGGGCATTCAAAAGTCTTATGTTATAAGACAAGTTATGAAAGAGAGTTAATATTCATTTTATGAATATAATGTTATAAATTTTTTAACTCCATGATTATGAGATTCACTGTGTTCATGTTCTATATGAGTGATCTTGAGGATAAAATTCATAACCTATGATTTATGGTAATACATAATGAATAGGATAAATAAAATGCATAACCTATTTGTAACTCCATTATGAGATTTAATATATATGCATAATGCATATTAGTAACTGAGGATGAATGCATAACCTATGAAATTTAAGTCTATGCATTTAAGGTCAGAATTCAACCATTACAAATTAATTTGCATATTGATGATGAATAAATATGTAACTCTCATATGGTTTTTGATAGGAAGACAAATAACCTTTATTTTCTAAGTAAAAAAGTTAAGGTCTCAAGTCAGTCTTTCAAGTTTTATGTCATTCATTTGTTTACTTACAACTATACATTACACAAGTAACCCATCTACTTTGAGAGTTGCGAGTTGAAGATCTTAGCTAGTAAGGGTTCACAATATAATAAGCTCACTTCAAATGTCATTCTCTCATAGATCAAGGTATGGAGATCACAATTCTTTTATCTTATCTTAAGAATTGAACCATTTATGTTTTTATGCATCTAAAATTGGTTTTAAAAATAAAGTTATTTCCGCATAAGTTTTCAATAAGGCAACTATATTCAAAATCTCATACTCCATTTTTAAAACTACAATTTAATAGATAATATTCTTATCAGTCTGTTAAGTTTATTACTTTCATCCATTTTTGTATGAAAAAAATGATTAAAAAATAAATTTATAATTTAAAAAATAGAAAAAAATATAGAAAATATTTTTAAATATATACAAAATATCATATTCCATAAGAATGATATTGATTAAAAAAGAAAAATTATCTACTTTTAATCCATGTCATGGCCTTTGAAGACTCAGACATCAAGTGCATTAATATTCCACAAGTTGATTATGGTTAACTAAAAACCGATATATGGTTAATTAAAAAATGGTTAACTGAAGATTTGGTTAACCATGTGATAGTTAGATTTTTGGTTTAGATAAATAAAAAACTAAAACCGATGATTGGTTTATTTTTAGTGGCATGGATAGGTTAATCCTAATCCATGCCTATCCCTATCCGTGATATGATAAAGAAAGTTAATAAGAAAATGTAATCATTATACGAAAATACTTTTAACAAAATGATGTAGGTAACATTAATAAAGGGGATAAGTATTATGCTAAAACATGTAATTATTTAAAAAAATATTTTGTAATAAGAGGATGTTATGAATATGTTAAATTATCTTAATTTTTTGTGGTGACTCTGTAATTCTCGCACTTAATTTAAAATATTCGGTACTGGACCCGACGATGCTTTTTCATCGGAATCACCGAGATTCGCCTGGCCCGCTGGAGTCTACGGGGACGAATCACAAGTCCGACTTGCTTTGCTACTTATAAAAAGGTGGTTCGCTGGGGTATGTCGTCGCCTCGATGCTTAAGTCACCGGGTTCAAAGAAAAGAATCAGCTTTTTGTGGTTTTTTGCTCATACCTCTCTTTGGTGGGATTGCATGCTATTTATCATGGATTATGGTGATGACTTTCCTGATTAAGCAAAGATACGGTGATTCCCCGTCGGGTAAGGAATCCTCCCCTCCTTATCGCCAACTGGATATTAGAGGATAATTTGGAAAACCGTGATTATGGGAGATCCTCCTTCCCTTATCAAGTGGATAGTGGGTTAAGGGGACTGGATACTTTCCTTTTTCTAGGTCTCTATGCATGTTATCCTTGATGGCTGCCAAGCACGCGCCCTACCCCCTCCGTAAGATCTTAGAAGCAAAGAGGGCGCGACCGCGAGCCGAGGCCGCGGCCTCTGCCGCAGGGGACTTGTCTGCCCCGCAAGGGGCCCGACCCATCTTGGAGGCTCAAGGACACTGGCTGCCTAGGGCCTATGCCAATTTCAGTATCATTGTTTCAAATTCCCTGGTCGGTTTATTGCAAGGGTCAAGTGTTTTCGATTAAATGGTTCTAATGCGGGCTAAACAAAGGTGGGTCATCCAGGTCAATAGGCGTCAGAATGTTTCGTGGTGATAATGGCTTCTTTCGATTTCCGAGCATGTTTCGGTTGGCGTTTCCATTACTTTAGAAGTAACTCCCCGGCTTTTCGACCCACATTCTCTATCTCTGCAATCTTCTTTCCTTAGGTTTTTATCTTCCCCCGTGTTTAGCTGGGATTATCAAGCTCTACTTCGTCAGAGTGCTGATCCACTTTTAGTCGTGCACGCCCTTTCCTTTCCCTTTCTACCTTTTCTGGTTTAGGGATTCTGTGGGTCCCTGGTGGTCGGGGTTTCCCTAACTTTCTTCTAGTTTTGTCTCTTCTTTCTTATTCCTTGGATTTAGGGTTTTTATCCTTTTTTTTTTTTTTTTTTGGATAGTCTTGCATACCTCTTCAAGATTCAATTGTTCTTCCGTTCTGCGCATAAGTCGGAGTTAGGGTTGATTGATGGTGGGTTAGGCCATTTGGCCTTGGCTGCCAGTCAAGCGTCTTCAGCGGAGCCTTCTTCCCCATCTGGAAAAGGCAAGGGTAAGGTCTGTGAGTTTATATGCCCTAGCGGTTCCGAATATTTAAGGGCTGCCATTAGGACACTGACGTCGTGGGTCCCAGTCGGGTCGAGCCCTATTTTGAAAAACTCTTCATTGCCCCTTATGAGCCCCCTCTTGGTGTTCGGGTTTGGTGCCCCGACCCCTTTACTTCTTACATCACCGAAGTTCCAAAAATGGTTTGCTTTTTTTAGGCGGCTTTTGAGAACGGTCTCCGCTTTCCCTTGCACCCCTTCATTAAGGGTGTTCTACAGCATTTCGATGTTTGCCCGTCCTAACTTTCTCCCAACTTCTGGGGTGTTTTGGTCGGCCTCCTGGTCGTCTTTAGGGATAAAAGTCTCGGGGTCCCCAGCATTGCCCTGCTTCTGGACTTCTTTAATGTGAAGGAAGCTGTAGAGGGCTTTCTGTACATTTCTAAATGGACCAATGCCAGGCTTATTATCTCGGATCTTCCATCCTCCCATAAACATTGGAAGGAGCGCTACTTCTTCGTCGAAGGTCGCAACTGGGAGTACAACTTGGTCGACCAAGAAGATACGCCGGCGCCCGGCCAGCCATCACTCGAGAACTTCGCGTAGTTTCCCAATGCACGCCGCTAGGTCTGACATTTTGCAAGTCAGATACGCTTCGATTTTGCTTCGACCGCTGACCTTTCAGTATCTGCCTCCGGTCTCAACCCTAAGGACAAAGAGGTAAAGCGAAAGTTGGCTAAGTGTTGCCCATAAAGGTACTCCGAGCTCATCAGATCAGGTATTCTTGGGCCATCAGGTGTGAAATCCTCTCGACCTTTTGCTTCGAAATCCACACCTTATGAAGTTATGAGCTCAAGCCCGACCGAGTCAAGAAGAAGGGAGCGCTACATAAAGGCACAGTCGCCCCGAGGGGCAAACCCAGGGCCTGGGTAAAAGCCCTAAGGTTGGGGAACTTCCTCACCTTCGTCTACACATAAGTAGGGGCTCTGCACAAGTCCAGTGAAAAGTAGGTCACCACCCCGCACCGAGTGTCAGCCTAAAACCCGACCTTCCCAAGCTAGCAGATCCAAGAGCTCACTGAGGATCAAGGGAGTCTCCTCCGGGAGGTCCATCCCATATCCTCTGGAGTCCATCGATCAAGGCGCCGAGCTCCCATACTGATACCGCGTGCCGGCGAGTGTCCAGAAACCGACGGGGCGATGATTTGCTACTCAGCGAGCACCTGAATCCTGTCAAGCCGTGGCTATATCGCTCTATTCTCGCTTGATTTTGACCCTAAGGCGAATTCTATGTCCGTTGAGGAGCTTCTGGCGTCATCACTTCAAGGAGCAGTCAACATTTGTTTAGATGCTTTTATTTGTTCGTTCCGTCGTTGCTTCTAATTACGGTCAATCTTTCTCGCTTTCCCGTGATATGGCTACTTTTATGTGAAAAGCCCGGCAAGGAGGCTGCTTTTCCGAGGGCCTCGGGCCGAAGGTCGTGAAGGCGTACAAAGCCAAGTTTGCCTCTCTGTCCTCGGAGAAGGCCAACCTGTTAACTCAAGAACAAAGCCTCTCCGAGGATATGGTGAAGTACAAATCTGATTTGAAGCATACCCTGACGGTGAAGATGCGAGGCAAGGAGCATGAAAAGAAGGCTCGAGATGAGCTAAGGGCGGTTGGGGTTGAGTTACACATGGTCAAGGATGAGCTGCAGGTCGCTAGGAAGGAGCTGCAGGCGGCCCGAGATGAGGTGAGAGTGGTCAGATCCAAGCATCAATTGAGCAAGGAGGAGCTGATGTGGCTAGGGATGAACTGCGTCTTAAGGCCACAAACATAAGCCGGGTTAACCAAGAAGCTTAGGATGTGGCCAGCATAGTGGGTCACCCGACTGAAGAGTGCCAGGTCAGATGACCCAGAGGTGTAAGGCTTTTATCAATCAAAAGGAAGGTGGGATCGCAAGGCTACGGACGAAAGGCCGCACCAGGGGCCTCTCGGGCCGCTTGCTTTTCGCACACGCTTCTCGAAAGTTTTCCGAAGCTTGATTTTGACTCCTAATCCCCGCGAGGAAGTGGCGCATGGATCCGACTGGCGTATGATTAAGACGCCCAGACGGCCTCTCTCCGATGGTCACGGGATTAAGGCTTTCGCAGAGGTCGGCTCTTCGGTTGTTCGGGGTTTGTCTCCTGTCCTGCCCTGCTTGGAGGTTTTTTTTAATTGAGGTGGTTTGGGCTCCTGTCTCTGTCATGTGGGCTTTTTTCCGATAAATGGCTTAAACCGATAGCTTTTTCATTGCTTCTCGTTATCTTGATAATTTCGAATCTCAGATTTCCGACTTTGGACTTTTGGAGATATTGATATTCGCCCTTCTAATTTCTTCGTTTTCTTTCTATAAATCTTGGGCCTAAATGTTTTGCGAACCGCAAGGATCCTAAGAATCTGGGCTGTAGGGTTTTTCAATTTCTAAGTCGCTTCGGTTTGAGCTACTGGGCTCTTTAAGGAACCGAGCTCCCGGGCTTTTCAACGAATGGATCTTCTGGGCCCTTTACTAAACTGAGCTTCTGGGCTCTTCCATGAACCAACTCGGGCTTCATTCACCTGAGCCGCTTAGCTCTTTAATAAACCGAGCCGCTGGGCTCTTTTACTAAACTCGTGCTTCCGGGCTCTTCCATGAACTCGAAATAAGCAGTTCTGGGCAAACTGAAAGTAGGGCTCTTATTGAACCGAGCTTCTAACTCTTCCACGAACTAAGCTACTGGGCTCCTAGGCAAACCGAGCTTCTAGGCTCTTAGCTAAACCGAGCTTCTTGGCTCTTCCACGAACTAAGCTACTGGGCTCTTAGGCAAACTGAGCTTCTGGGCTCTTAGCTAAACTGAGCTTCTTGGCTTTTTGCTAAACTGAGCTTCTTGGCTCTTTGATATACTGAGTTTCTAGGCTCTTAGCTAAACTGAGCTTCTTGTCTCTTTTAGGAACTGAGCTATTGGGCTCTGTGCAACCGAAAGCTGGGTTTTAGCTAAACCGAGCTTCGCTCTTCCATGAACTGAGCCAAGTGAGCTCTTAGGCAAACTAAGCTCTATGCCCTTGACAACCGAAAGCCATCGGGCTCTTTCATAGGACTCGAGCTCGGGCTCTTCCGTACGAACTCGAGCCGGCCGGGCTCTTAGGCAAACTGAGCTTCTGTGCTCCTTGATAAACTGAGCTACTGGGCTCTTTAATAGACTGAGCTACTGGGTTCTTAGATAATCCTGAGCGGCTTGGCCCTTTCGCCTTCTTCTCTTTGGAAAAGCGCGAGCGGTTTAATGCTGGGCCATGTGGAATCTAAACGGTCTGCACGGTTTCCCAGGGTACTTGAAGGGATTTGTCCTAGTTCCTGTATAAATAGCAGCCTTTCTTCAGGGATGTCTGTTTTCTGCTATCATCCGTTTTTCTACTAGCCCTCCTTTGAGTTTGACTATGATGGAGCTTCAGGAGTTGATTACCGACGGGCGAAGCTTGATTGGTGATCCTAAGTCAACGTATGGTTTCATTGTTCTGCCATTTGTTGGAGTTGCATTGTTCCCTAGTCCTACCATCTGATGGAATTGGGTTGTTCCCTAGTCCTGCCATTTGACGGAGTAGGGCCAAGGGGCAGATTGGGAGGAAATTGCGCGTTTAGGGAGAATGTTTTAAGTCCCGCTTTCGCCTTTCTTTTACATTCTTCTTTTCCTTCCCTCCTTCCTTTTCTCTTGGTTTTTTCCTTCTCTTTCTTGTAGTTTTTGCCTTGAGTGGCTATTAAGGACTGATTCGCTGATTGTAATTTTTCTTGTTGTTTTTGCCTTGAGTGGTTGTTGAGGACTAATTCGCTGATTGTACTTTGCTGTAATGTCTGTATATATCTAAAATAAAGCTCAATTTTATGAGATGTGCATACTTGTCTGATGTAACCTTCTTAGAGCTTCAGGATCTTTGGTGAGCCGAGCTTTGATGCTATAAATTAAGATCCATGGCCCCTGCTGCCCGGCCCTGGATAATTTCACTCCATAGTCACAATCGGGTCGAGCTCCCACACTACATACGCCTTATAAATAAGTTATTTAGCAATGCTATTTAGCAAATAATAGCAAACTGCAATAGGTTCCTTATATAAATAAGGTTTGGTAAATGTTTAAAACCGTTACACGAAAAAAAAAACATTCAATAACTGCTGCATGAACCGTTACGTAAGTTTTCTTATGTAGCGGTTTTAGGAAAAGCGCTACATAAAATTGACTTATGCACTACAAGAAAAATGGTGATTGTTGACATATATTATCTTAATTTATGGTAATATATGTCAATATTACCTATTTAAATGAATAATTATAAAATATCTAACTTGTTTACACCCGAGCAATGACATATATATGTTGAATTTAATTTACTATATATGATAGAACATTGATGTGATAGGTTCACAGTTTATAATTACCACAAGTCTTATAAAATTTGTGTTGATCATCACTTGATTATATGCTTAGTGAATAGCATATAGGAAAATGTTAAACACTAGGGTTGAGAAAATATAACCCCTAAGGTTTGGTGTTAAGGAATTATGGGTAAAATAGTCTAGAAATAAACGAAAAAAAAGGGAGAAAAATGGTGCAGGGAAGAAGCTGGAATGGCTACTGCCACTTTCTAGCACTAGGTCACGACCTAGTTTTGAGGTCGTGGATGTGCAAGAGCAGGGACACATGGGGGCGCGCAGGCAAAGGCTCAGGCGCACGACCGAAAGGCTGACAAATGGAGCATGTGCGACCAGTAGCTACTTTCCACGCCTCTGTCAGGATGAAATACACGTCATGACCGGGGCGTATAGCTCGAGGTCGCCAATTGGGTGAAGTCGCGACTACCGGGCCACAACGCAGCTTGGTGACCCGATTTGGGTCGCAGGAGAGGAAAAGGACGCTTAAGGTTGCGACCATTCGCGCTGCGACCCGCTGTATGGTTCAGCTCTGACTAAGAAAGGATCGCCACGACCGGGTCGGGCTACGCCAGGCCTGGAGCTGTGGACGTGAAAATTTTTACGCCGTAGGGGGAGATTATGTCAAGGTCGCTACCGCAAAAGATGTCGAATTTGGCCTATTGAGGATTAGGTGGGCTTGGGTCACCGGCACGACGTCAATTCGTGGCATTGGAAGCCGGGTCGACTAGAAAGTGAAGTCACGACCGCCAACGGATTGTGATTCTCGTGATCGCGACGTAAGCAGCTGCGGAGGTCGCGACGTGGATTTGGCATGTCGGATCGAAACTTCCAATGTAATGAGGTCACGAACAAAAAGTTTGACATCACGACCGCCTTTGTATCGCACCAGAGGTCGACCTGGTTTTGCATCACTGCACTGGGCTAGCAGAGGCAAAGGAGGCCGCGACATGGCTTTAGGTCGCGACGGCTGTAAGCCACCGGGCGCGCACCACTGGGCCGGCTGGGTATGCTCCAAAGAAGACGCAGTCAAGATGCCCAAGAGTTACGCAAAGGCCACAGAACGGTTTAAGATCGTGACGGCAGATGCGCCGCTGACCAGAGGGGTCAGGTGCCCACCAGGCCACATGACAACAACGCAGGCAATGAGCGCACGACCGCCCTGGCGCGTATCATGCACATGACCTAGTTATGAGACAAAGGTAATCACTAAAGTCATTGCTCGTCCTCGTTTATAGTAATGTTCCATAACATCGTCATGTACAAAAAAAAAAAGAGTACAAAAATTTTTAAAATTTTTTCTTGTGTATGACTTAATATATGAAATGTTTACCTTGCATTTACTATGAATGCATTGACATGGTGTGTGATTTTTTTTTTCCGGTGTGTGAATAGTATCTCGGTGTTGTATTTACACCCTTTGAGATATTTCATTAAAATTTAAATTGCTATTTGACATGTGTAGATGGCAAGTAGAGAAAGAGGGCGTAGAGGTCGTCCACGAGTTGCTAGCCAAGCACCACTAGTATTTGACCACAGGCCACCAGGTCATGCGACTGCAGCCGCCGCTAATATACGGGCTAGTGTAGTTGGGGGACAGGGGAGACAGTGGCACCTCCAGAGGTTCAGATCCCATCATCCTTCGATGTTCACCGGGGGAGGAGATCCGATGGTGGCAGACCTAAAGGCAATGACTTGGGCAGAGTTCCATGAGCTTTTTATGGGCAAGTATTTTCCAGCCACTGCTAGACATGCAAAGGCCTAGTAGTTCCTAGAGCTGAGGCAAGGGACTATCATAGTATTGGAGTATGTGGCTAGATTCATAGAGTTGGCCCATTTTGTTGATGATTATGTGGCCACAGATATGGCCAAGGTCAGGAGATTTGAGAATGGGCTGAAGTTGTCCATTCAGGGCAAGATTGTATGCCTCGCACAGTGTGATGGACTCCATGGCCTGATGGCTCCACCATGTGAGAGATGGGGAGAGGATGCATCAGTGTCCAAGCTACGGATACTGGTGGGAAGAGGGAGGATCAAACTTCTCTCTAGTTCAGAGGAAAGCAGGCAAAGACTCTCCCTTCAGCTCAAGATATGTCAAAGTTATCAGGACCAAGGCCTAGATGGAGAAATTAGTTAGGCAGGGCAGGTGATATGTTATTTCTGCCGATAGCCTGGACATATGAGACGGGATTGCCCCAAGAGGCAAGGATCCCAAGTGTTTCTGGAATGACTCCTAGTCATCGTGGGACAAAGGCAATAATTTGTTCCTCCACCCTCCAAGATGTGCTAAAGGAACCGCAGATAGTCCCTAGAGTTCTACATGTGCACCTCCTATTATACTGTGCAAAGTAGAGGGGCCAGGTATGACAGGTCACATAGCCTGGGAGGCGAGACTTCTAAATGATACGGGCAAAGCATGTATGTTAATATTGTATCCACTCGGCACATGAGGTGGGATCATTCCGAGAGCAAGGACCTTCGTGGTACCGCAGATCGAAAGCAATGACCAACCCTGCGTGCGGTGGCACGTTTGGTCCCGCACTCTGCATACTTTTAGTGTTACTGCTTAGGATGCACTGTGATCATCATTGTTGCATCTTCGTGATAGAATCACCGGGAGGCTCTGAGGCCTCAGAGTGTTCGCCAGATGGGTGTTCTCCCCAGAACTGTGGATGAGAGTTGACTGATAGGCTACACTTTGAGTCAAAGGTCCCCTAGATTCTCGTCATGGTGGACCTGCAGGTGGTAGACATAATGGATTTGGATGTCACTCACATGGGAATGGGTCAATTCGCCCATCGAGTTGTCAACGATCAGACCTCGAAAGTGACTTCTCTCTAGATTTCTGCTCTAATCAGTCCTGCCTTCAAGTAGGGCCGTGCAAGTCGATCTACGCAGCAAGGGCTACATGGGCATCACCTTGTGGAGCTTGACAACTCCAAAGAGGTGACCTTCCACTATTATTCTTCTGGCTTACGCCAAATACTGGAATGGATGAGGATTTGCTCAGACCTCACCACGTGTTTCTGGCCTCAAGACCTTTGAACCGAAAGTGAGGAAAATCCCACTTAGTGGCCGTGAACAAAGGCCGATATGAGGGTTCTAACTGCTCACGTGATATGTTGTGCATTTTTGAAGTTGTCAAGTGATTCAAAATGAATTGTTTGGATTTCGTTATTGTCTGATTCAGTGTTTAAGGCCGTGAATGGCCGTTTGGTCGGTCCCAAAACTTAGGGCTGAATTATTGGAATTTTTTTAACCCGCTTTGGACAGTTTAGGGACTGTTTGGGTGGTATGTGTGATAAATTATGCATTAAATTATGGTTTCGTATCGGGCTGGGCCAGAAATGGCCATGGATTTCTGCCCACAAAGTGGAATCGATAAAAGCAGGAGTGGGGGTCGGCCACAGACAAAATGCCCATCGTCGGCTTTGGGACCTGTAAAATAGTCCTTGCTTGCATTGGTTGAATGCAATGTCCATGAGTTATTTGCATGAAATTGTTTGAAACAGAATGGCTTGAATCTGTGGTGGAAAATTAATATGTTAATGCATAAATTTAATGCGTTACGCAGTTGAATTATAAAAATAAATATAATTGTGTGTTGATCTAAGTTGTCACCACTCGAAATAAGTGTCACATATTGCTTGTGTTGTTTATGTCTTCCTATTTTTCCAAACACACACTAAATAGATGCAATTTCAATAAATTGGAACTTAAATTAAATGCAATCAATGATATATTAACTAAACCGAAATCGAAATATGTATTTGATCTACTTATTTATTTTGTATCTTTGTTTAATAAAGAAATATGTTTCTCATTCTAGAAAATTAAATTCAAGTGGACGATAGATAAGAGTCGATGGCCCTTCCAAGACGGAAGATCGCACATGAATGGAGTTGACTATTTTCTAGATAAAGCTTTTGAGCGAGCAGCTATAGGGAAAGAGATTCTTTGTCCTTGTGAAAATTGTTGTAATCGTTATTGGGAAAAGAGGGAGACGGTCCGTGAACATTTGATTGTTGATGGGTTTATGAAAGGATATAGTGCATGGATTTTCCATGGAGAAGGGTATACATCAAGAATAAATGAAGAGCCTATATTTAATGATGGAGGACTAGATACTCTTGACGACATGGATGGCATTTTGCATGACACTTATAGGAATATAGCGGAAGAAGCTGCAAACACCCAAGGGGTTGGAGGTCTAACTGCGGAGGCAAAGCGATTCTTTAAGTTGGTGGAGGAAGGGAAAGAAGAGCTTTATCCAGATTTAATTTCAAAACTTTCTTTCATTGTTCATTTATTTCTTTTCAAGTGTCTCCATGAACTAAGTAATGAAGCATTTGGTGATCTTTTAAAGTTATTGAGAGAGGCTTTCCCTGATGCAAAACTTCCAGAATCTTTCAACAAGGCAAGGAAAGTAGTGAGAGATTTGGGTCTTGATTATAAAAAAATACATGCATGTCCTAATGATTGCATGCTTTTTTGGAATGAGCATGAATAAGCAACTAGTTGTCATGTTTGTGGTGCTTTTAGGTGGAAACTTAAACAGAAGTGTGAGATATGAACAATCATTCTAAGAGTGAAAATCAAAATTCCACTCAAGGTGTTAAGATACTTCAATAACACATAGGGTTCAAAGGTTATGCTATGTGAAGAAACAGCTAATGCAATGATATGGCATGCAAAGGAGTCATCTCTAATGATGGAAATCTAAGGCATCCTAAGATATGGGCAAGTAGCTGGAAAGATTTTTGATTCTTTGCATCCCGAATTTGCACAAGACCTCATAATGAGGTCAGTCTAGCTAGTGATGGTTTTAACTACTTCAACCACAGCACTACTCATAGCACGTGGGCCGCTGTGTTAGTGAATTATAACTTGTCGCCATGGATTTGCATATTTTGAAGCTTGAATATCTTTCTTTGTGTTTGATCATTCCGGGACTGAAATCTCCAGGACAAGACATTGATGTCTACATGCAGCCATTAGTTAAAGAATTGAAGGAGCTATGGGAACTTGCTGTTGAAACATATGATCGTGCAACCAACCGAACATTTATCATGTGTAGACGCTAAAGATCGCTGCAAAAAATATGGAAACCGCTGCGTAAAATAGCTATTGAACTGTTGCAGTAGACACTAAAAACCGCTGCGTAAAATAGCTATTGAATCGTTGCAGTAGACGCTAAAAACCACTGCGTAAGATCATGGACAAAACGCTGCATAAAAAATCCAAACCGCTACATTAAACAAATACTAAACCGCTGCATCTGAGGTAAAAACTGTTGCGTAAAATAATTGATGAACCGTTGCATTAGATTAAATAAACCGCTGTGTAAAATCTAGAGGAAAATCGCTGTAATAGATGACCTATTGCACCGGTTATCCAAACCGCTGCAATTGCATCTCCAAATCGCTGCAATACCCTTTTGCAATGGGGGTCAAATGCATTGGCTCCCAAACCACTGCATTAGATCTAATGCAACAGTTTAGTGGTCTTTTGCAACGGTTTGTAACCACTGCATTTGAACTAATATGTGGTAGTACCAGGTTTTCTGACAAACCAAGCCTCACATCTCTTTAAATATCCGAGCTCCATGGCTCTATAATAAACTGAGATGCACTAAACTGAGCTCCATGGCTCTTTCTAGCGAGCAAGTCGAAAAGAAAAAGAAAAAAAACACATAAACTGCAATTTGAATGAAAGTTGAACTGATGCGTCTTATTGATAGATACAATATGAGGTTTTACTGAAAAAAACGCTTAAGGTGCTCTGCATTCCAGGAATGATGTAAGGTCTTTCCTTCTTCTGTTTGGAGCTCATAGTTGCTAGGTCAGATTACCCGTGAAACGATGTATGGTCCCTCCTAGTTGGGTCCTAATTTTCCGTGAGTGGGGTCCTTCCTCGTCGGCAAAAGCTTTTTGAGCACTAGATCGCAGGGCTTGAAACTGTTAGGCCTAACCTTTCAATCATAATACCTCGTCGTTTTTTGTTGGTAGTCCTCTGCGTGTCTTAGAGATTGTTCCTGCTTTTCTTCCAGGAGGTCGAGATTCAAGCGGAGAGATTCATTGTTGTTGTGTGCGGTATCTGCGAACTCGATCCGGGGTAATTTGAGCCCAATCTCGATAGGGGCTACGACGTCAGTGCCGAATGCTAAAGCGAACGGGGTTTCTCGAGTTGCGGACTTGCACGTGATTCGATACGCCCATAGTACCTCAGAAACATAGTCTACCCATTTTCCTTTTAGTTCTTCCACCTTGGTCTTCAGAGCCGCTTTGAGGGTCCTTATAGTTACTTTCTACCGCCCATTGATTACTTGATGAGTCGGGACGAGTAGTACTTGCTTCCAAGCTCTAAGACAAAAGTCCCTAAACTTCGAAAGATCGAACTCGGTTTCCATCGACATTAAGGCTTTCGAGACCCCGAACCGGAAGATTATGGATCGCCAAATGAAGTTACATACCCGCTTCGATCATGCCAACGGCTCGAATTCAGCCCCACTCGTGAAGTAGTCCACCTAGACAACGACAAATTTGCACTGACCCCTTCCAATGGGTAGGGGTCCCAATATGTCTAAACCCCATTGTTGAAAAGGACAGGGGCTTACAACGGAGGTCAATGGTTCAGATGGGAGGTGGACGATCTTGGCATGTTCCTGACAGACTCTGCACCTTCTGACCACTTTTGTTGCATCTTTGACCATCGTGGGCCAGTGTACCCCTGCCTTAGGGTTTTTCTAGCCAATGCCCAAGCTCCGATATGGTTGCCACAGATCCCTTCGTGCACTTCTTAAAGCATATAGTCAACGTCTTCCTTTCCTACACATTTCAGTAGGGGCATAGAACAACCACGTTTATATAGGGTTCCCCGTAGAAGAACAAACCTGGCTGACCTGGCTTTAAGTTTGGATGCCTCCTTTGGGTTTCTTGGCAGTGTTCCATTCAATAAGTACTCCCAGATGGGATCCATCCAAATTTCGACTCGCCAGACTGGGAATACTTTTCACATCGACGCTTATCGATAGCCTGGGAGGTGCTCACTCTGCATCCGCCCGGTCTGTGTCTTCCTCGCGAAGCCGACGCCGCTTTGCTAAGGCATCCGCCTCATGAGTTCCTCGCTCTGGACGTGGCCTCGATATGTACCCCATACAAAGTTTTTGAGTAACTCGCATACCTTTTTGAGGTAGAGGACCATCCTTTCACCTTTCGTTTCGTAGGAGTCTTCTATTTGCTTTACTATCAATTAGGAGTCGCTGCATACCTCTAACTGCTCCACTTCCATGAAGTGGGAGAGGTTAAGCCCGGCTATGACGGCTTCATACTCGGCCTCGTTATTAGAAGCCGAGAAATCGAATCTGAGCGCATATTCAACGTCGATTCCTTCCAGGGAGGTCAGAATAAGGCCTACACCACTTCCTTGTGCATTGGCGGCCCCATCTACTGATAGTTTCTAGACGAGGAGGTCGAGCTTCAATTGTTCGGAATCTGCTGGCGCTGCTGTTGTGAACTCTATTATGAAGTCTGCCAAAATTTGCCCCTTGATTGCTGTCCGAGGCTTGTATCTGATGTCGAACTCGCTTAGCTCTATGGCCCATTTCACCAATCTTCTCGATGTCTTTGGCCACTGTAATATTTGCTTCATTGGGTGTTCGGTTGGGATTTCGATGGTGTGAGCTTCGAAGCACGGTCGAAGTCTTCGGGTAGTGTGGTTACCAACGCTAACACTAGCTTTTCCATCTTTGGATTTCTTTCCTCCACGCCTCTGAGAGCTTGGCTGCAATAGTAGACCGACTGCTGTGTCCTGTCCCGTTTTCTAACCAGGGCGGCACTAGTTGAGAAATCGGAGACGGCTAAGTAGAGCGTAAGGGGCCTCCCTCGGAAGGGCTTACTAGAATGGGTGAGGGCGCCTTAGGTAGGCTTTAGCCGTGTTTCTTCGCATTGCAGGCGACCCGCTGGAGGCCTTTAAAACTCAAAGAAGGGCTGCACTTATCACCTGACTTCGACACAAAGCAGCCAATGCGTTATCCCCGGTCAAAAATAACTTCTTGATGTTTGAGGGTGGTTGCATGTCAAGCACGACCTGTATTTTTTCTGGGTTTGCCTCTATTCCCAGGTCGTTGACTATAAATCCTAAAAATTTTCCAACAAAGACTTCGGAGGCACACTTTACCTGCTCCGCTCATCTCGTAGTTCCGAGGATCCGGAACACCCTAGCTAAGGCTTGACGGAGCTATGCTTTGAGTGACTTTACTAACATGTCATCTATGTACACCTCCATCGAATTGTCGATATGTTTTTCAAACATTCTTTTTACTAACCTTTGGAAGGTGGCCCCTGAGTTTTTTAGCCTAAAAGGCATTACCCAATAGAAGTACATTCCTTGTCCCGTCACGAATGAGGTCTTCTCTTGGGCGCTGGGATCCATCATGATCTGGTTGTAACTTGAGAAGGCGTCCATGAAATTGAGGAGCTTATGGCTAGCAACGACTTCCACTATGAGGTCGATCCGTGGTAAAGTGTTATCTGGATGTGCTCCTACACGTCCGCGGAAGTCAACGCAGAGTCGCCATTTTCCATTTGCCTTACGGGACCACGTGAATAACCATTCTCTGGTAATCTTACTTCCGAATAGCCCGGCTTGAGGAGTTTACCACCCTTCATTGGATTGCCTTTGCCTTTTAGGGGCTTAAATTCTTCTTCTATTTGACGGGTCAATAAGTAATATGTTCAACTTGTGGGTGATAACAGTTGGGTCAATGTTGCCCATGTCTTCCTGTTTCCAGGCAAATACTTCTACATTTTTCTTTAAGAAGAGGATAAGGGGGTCTTTAATATCCTTGGCCAACTTGGACCCGATATAGGCGAGGTGCTTTGGTTGGTCGTCGAGTTGAACCGATTCCAGTTCTTCCGAAGGTGTTGGTTGGGTATCAAGTTCATCTCTCATGTCAAGTTCGTCTCTCATGTCGAGTTCGTCCATATGGATACTTTCCACAACCTTCTGCTTCATTGATACCAGTAGTAGCATTCCCGCCACCACGGGTCTCCTGCATTCATTCCTATTCGTTTCATCTGGGAACTTGATAACCAAATGGTAGGCGGATGGGACGACCCTTATGGCATTGAGGGATGGTCTGCCCAGTAGCATATTGTACGCCGAAGGAGCATCCACTACGAGGAATTTGACCATCGTTGTGGACTGACACGGGGGTCTCCCAAGATAAGCACTAATTAGGCTGAGCCGAGGGGTAGTACTTTTTCTCTAAAAAATCCCAGCAAGTGGGCGCTTACCGGTTCCAACTTTTCTCTTCCGACACCCATCTTGTCAAACACTGATGCAAATATGATATCCGCTGAGCTTCCATTGTCGATCAGGACCCTGTGAACTGTCTTATTGGCTACGATTGCCTTAATTACCAGTGGGTCATCATGGGGATGTTGTTGACCGAACCAAAACACATGTACAAATTTATAACACTATTGCCAAAAGACTATTGTCTAATCCCCGGCAATGGCGCCAAAAACTTGTTGAAGGATGACCATATGACATATACAAATTTATGACACTATTACCAAAGGACTATTGTCTAGTCCCCGACAACGGCGCCAAAAACTTGTTGACCGAACCAAAACACATGTACAAATTTATAACACTATTGCCAAAAGACTATTGTCTAATCCCCGGCAATGGCGCCAAAAACTTGTTGAAGGATGACCAAAACACATATACAAATTTATGACACTATTACCAAAGGACTATTTGTTTGGCCCTGAAGAATCTACACAAAACTTCGTTGACTGTATGCCTTAACTATTTGATTAGTTCAAAGATTGTTTCATTTGGAGTAAATTGTTTACTAAGGGGTTTTGATCCGTTATACTGCAAGTGCAAACGTTGAACAAGTAGTAAATTGGATTTAAGTCCAGATATCGATCCCACAGAGATCTCAAGAATTCTCGATCAACTACCCCGACTACTTAAAATCTATACTATTTAGACTCTGATAGACAATTGGAATCAGCTGTATAAGCTTAAAATAATAAAACCTACGAAAAATGAATTAATAATAAATGAATTGAATATTGAAATTCAAAAATAACAAATTAAGACTGAACAATTTTCTGTAAAAAGACATTGAAAAGACTACTACTGTGAAACATCAATTCCAAGCATCGTACCGACTGCTGCTCATCGAACTACGTGATTAGAACTAGTCCAAGGAATATAATAGTGTAGCCGGATCTCTCCTTAACCCCATTACCCATTATTTTAACTCACTGCTTTCTCTCGAATACGCAGTGTTAAATAACTACTTTTAATCTCGAAAGGTCTTGTTTTCGGGGTATTTTCTTTTCAATACTCATACTCCACAACATGGACTGTGAACTGAGCCCTAAGATATAGTCATTGCACAAATCATACTCATACTGGTTCCTCTTCCTCCAAATTAGATTAGCTCATCCTTTCCTTGATTAGATCTCTGCTAACACGGAATTAGATTTACTAATCGAATCGAGGTGAACTCTCTGTGTGTCTAAATTGATAAATTGCTCCACTCGTTCGCATCTCCAAGTGAGAAGAGATTTATCGATTTAGTTACACAGAGCATCATTAGATCACCATTGTTAGGTTCTCATACATTTTTAAATTGCTCATTACTCTCGTGAATTCCTTCCGTGTCACCGAGGGCATCCCGAAATCGAGTCGAGACAACCCATTTACGGTATGAGACACCGACATTGGGATCGCAATAAAAATACACAAATCCGTAAAGAAGTAGTTTCAAACTGGAGTTCAACAGCACTGAATAAAATTTATGCAGGAAAGATAATTTCTGACGATAGCGTCAATTCAATGGAAGCTGGGTTTCTAAATCACTAGATTACACCATACATTGGCTTGCTGATCAAGAAAACCACTGTAAATCGGCAACTGGAAACCCGAATTCCAGAATTTGTCTGAAATTCGAATTACCAGACAGTAATTTGAAGAAATACGAATTTGCATTCAGCTTAAACTTTAACAGTGAACGTTCAGATCCAAATTTGAATGGAATACAAACTAAAATAAAAATGCGTAGTTGTTAGTTAAAAGAAAAATTAAAATACGTAAGCCTTCGCAACCTGCATCTCTTCACGCCAAGAGCCGCTCATCTCTATGAGCGTACCTTCGTATTTATAGGGTTCTGAAGTTGAGCCCTAATTTCGATGCACTTCTTTTTGGACTTTAGTTAACTGGTCCATTATGTTGCTACTGTCGCGACATCAAGCTCTTGTCGCACTTGTCAAAGCGCTCAGCTATGTCGTAGAGGCTTTGTCCGGCAGCTTACATATCTTGGTGTAGGATGTCAGCGATAAATTAAGGACGCCCAGAACCTTAACTATGTGCATTTGATGTCATGATTAACTAATTGTTGTCGCGACCTCCTTTCTCTCGTGTAGTACGGCCGCGACCCTTGATGTTGTCGCGATTAATCGTGGTCTCAGCGGGATGTCACGAATTTCCCTTCGTAGTTAGTTGATGTCGCGACAAATTTAATCTTGCTACTACATCCTTTCATGGGTAATTTATGTCGTGACCATCTCTTTAGCCGATGTCGCGACCTTAGTTTTTGTAAGCTGATGTCGCGACCGCTTCCTCGATTTATTGATGTCGCGACTCACATCCGCATGTCGCGACAGCAATTGTTCGCCCATTACACCTTCTCACACTTCGCAGGTCGCTGACCTCATTATCCATCGATCGATTTAATTTCGTCACGACTTCTAAAGGATGTCGCGACATCATGTCTTCTTCTTTATCACTTTCTGGTATTTTGACCTTGAACTCCTTTCACGCCCAGCTAGCTTTGTCTTCAATTATGCTTCAATTGCGACTGGACCTTTGTAATTGCAACCCAAAGATGCATTTTGATTGCTGTAAACGCTTCACGACATCAATTTCTTTAATCCTTTTGCACTTCTCTTGCTGCAACTTCCTTCAGCCCATTATCTCAGTATTGCACAGCCACATTCTGCTCCTTTTACTGCATTTTCTGCTTTCTTTTCAATTTCCTGCTGCACAGCAGATTGGGTGAAGTTATTTCATATTCCTGCATATAACCTCGCTGGGCTTTTTATATAAAAATCAACTGTAAAATGGACTCAAAATAGATGGCTTTTAAGCTCATCGTATGTTGCGCCTGTGTCGAATCCGAGAAGGTTGCAGGATGTCTAGCTGAGGTACTTTGACTTGGGCCAGATCGCGCATCTCTCTTGGATCCGATGCAAGGCATGTGTGCCTTTCCGTCGAAGTGTTGGATTCTCCTCCGCCTACGAACTCCCCCTCTCGCAATCACATTGATTTCTTAGGGGCCATCGATGCCGAGCCTCGACTCACGACGAGGCGCAGGAGGTGCCCGGTTTCGATCTTCAGGCGATATACCAATGTGAGATTTCTTCTGATCAAATATTCAATCTTTAATCGGGATGTGAGCTACTATCCGTACGTGACCGTGGATTCTAAGGAACACGTAGCACTTGGTCAGGATCTCATTTTCAGTCTCGACCGTGATTTCAAACCGAGGTGTCCATTGACTATCCGCCAACCCGTAAACACTGCGGAATGTTGGGTGACCCGATACCACGAAATTCCAGAGTCTCCTTTGTACAGGGAGCTCTACCCAAATACAAAACCTGTCCCAATCAACATCATAAGATATATATATGAGTAAAAACGGCCACTTGGGCCCATAAACCAATACTCATCCAAATTATACTAACTATATACAATAGTTTCAAGAGTTAATAAATTACTCTTATACAACATATATTAGAAGTTTAAAACATCTAATACATGTATCCAACTAAAACCAAAGCCATAACCCGACTTTCTTCAAAATCGGTCTCTAAGAAGAGCTGGGCTCTTCGAGCTCGTACCTAAAAAATGTTCCTCGATGTAGTGAGCTATCGCTCAGTAGTAGAATCACCCCAAATGGGTTACTCCCCACCTAAGTGCATATGCAATGCTCCAAAGTAAACACACATTCAAGCAAGTTCGTGATCCTACTTGAATGTCTAAATGACCAACCCATGTCCCGAGTCCTCACCGACTCCCTCACACTTGCCTAAGCCATGTATGAGAAATATTATTTTCAAAACAAAGGTATTTGTTTTTAATTGTGGACAACCCTCCGATATAAGTAGTGGACCGACTCCGATGTTCTATTTAGTGGACAACCCTCCGATGTATATCAATTGGGCCGACTCCGACGATTGATATTTTATATGGACTACCATTCGATATTGTAATGGACACACTCCGATAATTATTATTATTATTAGTCAACCGTCCGAAATAATTCTCTCAAGAAACCACCTCATGCACTCACTCCTATTGTTCTAGGGTGCCTAAAGGTATATGGAATGCATGATGCCAGTTCCAATACAATTTATATAACACATGCAAATGTATATAACATGATATATATTTACATTATTTAATCACACAAACATGTTATGCAATTTCACAATCCATTACACCAAAATTAGCTCACGTGGGCTAATTAACAAACACGAGCAATTCTATTTGAATTACTCAACCAAACACATTATTTCACAATTTATTTCGTGAATACTATTCATGTGAACAGTAAAACTCTCGGGTTACTGTTCACGGCCAATCACCAACATCGGCCTACTTCGTGAACCCGAATTTCATAGCCATTACCGGCCTCATACACATCACAATACAATTTGTTTCACAAATTATACAATTAACAACCCAAACAGCCCCTCACGGTCACGGACTGCACAAATTTGGTTCCACAATTTCTCACACTCCGGTCCCAAGTTTTGGGACCGATCAAACGGCCGTTCAAGGCCTCAAGCCAACCGAAACATCATAAAACACTTAAACAAAGTGTAAAACTCAAGTAGGATAAAACCCTACTTCACGAAGTTTGTCGAAACTCCTTAAAACCGGAGCCCACTCGTAGGCCTCACCGTGTAGAGCGACTTTCCTTCTTCCTCCGAAGAATTCTAACGGTCGGATCGCCCGTAAACCTAGAGAGGAGCTACACACTCTCTCTCTAAAAATGTAATCTCAAACATACTGTAAAATTTTTCCTCCCCTTTTCATGTTTTGGTCTTTGGTTTAAAGGTAGGAGACAATACTATTCACTATTTTGTCTTATTATCATTTAATCAAACTCAATATTGCCAATCATGTCCTCACTCTTGGACTTTTGACATTTGGCACTACCTTGGTCATCCAATTCCATCATTTCTCTACTCATGCAACATAAGTCACATGAGTACATGTTATATGTGACTTTTGTCACATCAAATATCGTTTTACTACACCCGATACTCGGTGCCTCGAAAAACATGTAAATTCGGACTGTCTCGGAATTCGATGAAATTCGTCGTGTTAGCTAGATTTTGCAAGACGATTCCAACCATGAAATTCATTTCGTCATCCGAGATCTAGAAAAATTTCGGATTTTTACCAAAATTACGATTTTGCCATTTTTCCAGAAATTGAAATTTTCTCGGGTCTTACATTCTCCCCTCCTTAAAAGGAATTTTGTCCCGAAATTCTGGACAATCACAATCACTCACATGCATATGCAACGTGCACTATACCATGTACAAACTCGCGCGACTATTAAACGACTAAACTACGTGACCTTCATCCCTAAACAAGAAGGATAGGTGGCCCAGATCGTGTCCTCGCGGGCCTCCCACGCTGACTCCTCCACCCATAGTGCCACCATAGCACTCCTCACTAGCCTCACGGTCTTGGCGCCGCAAACCCATCACGCTATCCAAAAATGCACACGGTCCCTCCTCGAAGGTCCCATCGTCAACCCCAACTGGCCCTCAATCCACCACACGAGCCGGATCTTATATACCCGAGCATGGAGACGTGAAATACCTCGTGACACCCGCCATAGGCGGTAAATCCAACCCGGACGCACAAAGGTTTCACCTCTCTAGTGCATCTCAAAAGGCCCAATAAATCTCGACAATAGCTTGTCGCGCTTGCCAAACCTAACCACTCATCTCTTAGGCATCACCTTCAAGAAAACGTGATCACCAACCTCGAACTCTAAGGGTCGACGTCGTACATCTGCAAAGCTCTTCTGCTGACTCTGAGCCGTGAGAAGACTCTATCGTATCAAGCTCACCTTCCTGAGGTTCTAACTGTGATCGTGACCGTTGATGGAGCCTCCCACCCTACCCAACATAACGGATCTACATGGCTCCACAACGCCCTTCATATGGCGCCACTCCGTATACTCGCAAATAACCGCTGTTATAGGCGACTCTCAAGGGCAAATGCTCTTCCCAACACCCTTATGATCCAGACGCATGCCGTAGCATGTCCCTCTAACACTCAGATAGTCCTCTCCGACCGACCATCCGTCTCGTGCGGAAAGTCGTACCTACGGTCGCAGGCCCATACCTTTTGGAAACTCTTCCAAAGTGCATCAGAACCTCGGTCTCTATCCGACACTCATGGATACGGTAAATTCATGTAGCCTGACTATCTCTTGAATGTACAACTCGTAAAATCTCTCCAATGTGAGTCATCCGCACGGCCAGAAAATGCGCCGATCATGAGCGTGTCCACCATCACCCATACCGCACAGTGCCTCTCGCAGTTGTCCGGCAGGGCAAGTGGGTCACAAAATCCATCGTGACGTGCTCCCACTTCCACTAAGCCACCTCCAATGGCTGAAGTAGCCCTGCTGGCTTCTGGTGCTCAGCCTTAACCTGCTGACACGTGAGACATCATCGCACAAAGTCCCCTACGTGTCTCTTCATCCCGCTCCACAGTAATCGGGCGACGAAGATCCCGTACATCTTCGTACACCGGATGCACAAAGAAATCGAGAGCAAATGAAACTCCTTGAGAATATCCTCTCTCAACCTGGCCAACCGGGGGAACCACTACCCGTCCTCTATAATCGAAGACTACCATCCGCGTGAACGGCCCAAATTCTCGCACTCAGACTGGCCACTCCTGCATCCCTGATGGACACTATCTCTGCGTCTTGCCCCTAGGACTCAATCACTCTACTCAACAGAGATGGTGTAGCTACTAAACTCCCCAACGTACCCTGAGCCTGCTCGCTGTACTGTAGCCCAAACTATCCTACAGTTTCGAGCATCCGCCACTCCCGAGAAGCTTTACTAGCCAATACTCCCCGTGACTTTTGACTGAGCGCATCAGCCACCACATTTTCCTTACCAAGATGGTAATGCAAAGTGAAGTCATAATCCTCTAGGAACTCCATCCATCTGCGTTGCCTCATATTGAGGTCCCACTGCGTGAAAATATACTTCAGACTTTTATGGTCTAAGTACACCTCGAACTCCCGCCAGTGGCGCGCAAATCTTCAAGGTGAAGACTATAGCCGCTAACCCATGTCGGTAATTCGCCATGATTCTTCAACCGACGAACCATAAGCTACTACTCCCGGATCAGATCAAACACATCCTAATCCGCCTCGAGGCATCACAATACACTGAGGTACCGTCCCACTGGCCCCCGACTATCAAGATGGGAGCTGAGGTAAGTCTCCTCTACAACTCCTGGAATGCCTCCTCACATCGGTCATCCCAATCAAACTTGACCTCCTTCCGATTCAACCTTGTCATAGGTGCTGCTATTTGGGAGAAGTCCTCTATGAATCTCCTGTAATACCCAGCCAATCCCAAGAAACTGCGTATCTCGAAGATTGACTTTGGCCTCTCCCAACTCATCACGGCCTCAACCTTCACTGGGTCCACTGACACGCTTGATGCTGACACCACGTGTCCTAAAAATATCACTTCAGTAAGCCAAAACTCGCGACTTATCGAACTTGGCGCATAAATCGGCGAAGGTCTCTCAACAACTGTGAACACAATCCTCAAGTGATACTCATGTTCTACTCACCGGGAGTAATGTGTCGTCATCCACGAAGACTGTACGAGACAACCCAGATCTAGATATTGTAACACCCTATGCATTAAGATCCATGAATATCTACACTGCCAATCCAAAGGGCATCATCAGAACCTCAAAGTGCCCATAACGCTGTCGAAACGCCGGTCTCGGGATATCCGCTCCTAACCCCTACCGATGGTAACCCGCGCGGTGTCCATTCTGTGAGCAGACTCGTCTCTCCAACTCGGACAAACAAAATCATCGATCCTTGCAATAACATTCTTGATCGTGAACCCCGTTCAACTCGCCTCGTAATCAATGCACAGTCGAAGGGTCTTGTCCTTCTTCTTCACAAATAGAACCGGAGCGCCCCATGGTGAAGTACTCGGTCTAATGAACCCCTTATCTAATAGCTCCTGTAGCTAGACTCTAAGTTCCTGCAACTCGACTGGTGCCATCCTATACGGAGTCATGGAGATGGGCGACGTACCAGGGTGTAACTCGATACCGAAGTTTATAACCCTGTGCGGGAGGTGCAATCCCTGGGTGAGCTCATCCGAAAAACATCCTGCATTTCGCAACCACTGAGGTGCATCTAAGTCTGGTCTCACCTCGTCCTCTAGGGTAAGGCTCGCTAGCCAACCCGCTAACTATCCCTGACACTTGGACTCGTATACTGTCTGGGGCAACATATCATGCTTGTCCCCTTGAAATACAACACGAGTATCGTCCTGCATGTAGGCGGTAACCCTCCTACGCTCACAATCGATAACGACCCTGTAAACTGTCAGATAATCCATCCCCAGGATGACATCGAACTCTGACATGTCCATGATCCTCAGGTCCACTGTGAGTAGAGCCCCCAAGATCTCCAACTCGCAACCACGACATATCATCCCTATTCTCGCTCTAATCCCTAGGGGAGAACTCACATACAAAGGCCCTCTAAGGTCTCAAGCAACCTCTAGCCCAACTCTATCACAACCTGATGCATCAATGAACGAATGCGAAGCACCGTAATCAAATAACACCCTTGCCCATAGCGATAGCAAAACGCACTTAAAAGCATAACTAGCCGATCTACTAACTCGCCCGCGGTGATGGGTGTAGACACGTCCTTGAACCCCCGATGTCCCGCCCTCGTGGGCCTGGCCCTTGCCCCGCCCATCCTCTCGGCCTCTCGTCTCGTCAGGAACGGAGGTGCCCAGCTCCTTGAAACCGAAATCGTCTGACCAGATCACCGTGAGGAATGTATTGTATCCTCTCCCGCCCTACTGCCTGACCGGCGCTGTCCCAAACCCCGGGATCTCTTTTCACGGCATCCTCATGTGTCCCGGGGCCGCTGGCAATGAAGACACCCATCCGCCTGGTACTCGAATTCAAAGAACTCATCTATCCCCTGCCCGTATGGCCGCGACTCTGGAACCCTCGTGAACTAGAAGTCCTCTGCTTCTTTCCTGAACTGGAAGAAGACTGACTCTCCTTCCTCTTGCTACTAACACCCGCATCCCGAGTGCTCCTAGCATCTTCAATCTCTCTCTCTCTCTCTCTATGGTCAGCGCTATCCCAACCATGGAGTCCATATCCTATAGGCGAAGTCCTACAATCCTGGCCCGAATGGACAATTTCAGCCCATTCTCAAATCTCCTAACCTTGGCCATGTATATGGCCACGTAATCATTAGCAAATCAGGCTAGCTCTGTGAACCTAGCCACATAATCCATCACAGTCATCGCCCCCTGCTTCAGCTCTAGGAACTCCTGAGCCTTGGCATGCCTCGCAATATCTAGAAAGTACTTACCCATGAACAGCTTCTTGAAACTTTGCCCATGTCATAGCCTCTAGGTCTCTAGAGGTCCTTGCCCATTTCCACCATACTTGGGCCTCACCTCTAGTCGAACGCTAGCCCACCCGATCCCTCGGGTCGTGTCGAGGTAATTCCATGGCCTCTAAATCTTCTTTGATTCGTATGAACCAATGGTATGTCACCATCTGATCTCCTCCCGTGAATGTAGGAGGATGATGCTCCTAAACCTCTAGAGGTTACTGTGACTCTCACTACATGCTACGCTAGCCTCGATAGCAGCCGTAATACCTACAACTCAACAAAGGCCCCATTGATCACTGATCGGTGGTCGGGGTCAAACGCCGGTGGTGCTCGACCAAGCATCTCGTGACGCCCCCACGTCCTCATCCTCAACTAGCCATCTACACAATTTAAATGGCAGTTAAATACAATGCAAGATTCCCCATGGCTCAAACACACCCGAGACACACTATTCATACACGTATCATAGCTTTATATAATTATGTCCCAATTCTATAGGCAATGCAAGACAATTTATTTACATGTCAAATCATTTTTTTTCCACAAAAATTTTATTTTCGAAAATTTCATTTTTTCCAAAAATTTGTCTTATTTTCATTTTATTTTATTTAATTTTAAAAAAATTTGTGGATGAACAAAGGTTCATAATAGTGTTCATGAACAAAGGTTCATAAATAGTGTCTGGGTGAACAAAGGTTCAAACAGCTACTCCTAAACAAGATCGAGTCCAAAAACAGTCGGGTGCACTGCGCACAACCCGCCGCTCCAGCTAGTACACCTGTGTGCGACAGCGCTGCAAGGTCGTGTCGTGGCGCCCTGCTGCCGTGTTGTGGGCTAGGCGCCAGAAACAAGCAGGCACCGTGTCGCAGCGCGCCTCGCTCTTGTCAGAGAGCAGTGGGTGTATCGCAACATGTTCCCATGCCCTGCCTCTTGCTCCCTGGTCACAATACACTTTATTGTATTACGACACAGTCCCTGCCTAGCCTACCTCTCGGTCACAATACAATCAATGTATTGCGACACAAAATTCTCACTTGCCCTTGCAGCCTTAGTCACAATACAGTTTGTGTATTGAGACACACTTATCCCCTAGCCATCAAGCCTTCTCAGTCACAATACAACTTGGTGTATTGCAATACAATGGCCCAACAAACAAACCTCCCTGTTGCAATACAATTTTCGGCCACTGCACACCCATGTTGCAATATAATTTTTCTTATTGCAATACATTTTCCCAGCCATCAAACCTTCCTATTGCAATACAATTTCTGCCCACAATGCTAGGTGACAATACAATTTCATTGGGCAGTAGCCCAATTCAGTTTTGCACCAATTTTTTTTTTTTTTCGTTTTTAATCCCTTTTTTTTCTTATTTATTTCCAGCTACTGGAAAATGCCCAAAAACTATTTATACATATTTTTTTTTTCATTTTCCAGAACACCAAATAAACTTATAAAAATTTATTAAAATTTTTTTCTCCAATAAATCAAATAAATTTATTAAAATTTATTTCATTTATTTTCTCCTTCCAGTTGTACACACTTACACACTGTAAAACTCCAAACCTTTGCTAACACTTCATGTTTTTCCTATGTGCTAATCACTAAGCACACAAACAATCATAACACAAAACAAATCATGTTATGCAAACCATTCACACACAATTCATCAAATCACACAACTCACATAGCATACAACTCATGTCATACACACCATCACACATCAAACACAATGCATTAAGTGTTCTAATCTCGTCCCGTGCTTGTCTAGGTAATCTCATACCTAAACCTACATCGAACCACACCAAGTGGTGATGGATACCCAAACCCGAGCTCCCTAGGTATTTGTATACCTAAGCTCCTCGATACTAGTTTCGTGGACGCCCAAATCCGGGGTGTTCGACTACCCGGTCAACCCGGGCAAACACGTGGAATGCTCGTGACCCGACACTCATTGAAAATCGGGCGTAGTCCCTTTGTATGGGGAGCTCTACCCAAATACAAAACCTGTCCCAATCAACATCATAAGATATATATATGAGTAAAAACGGCCACTTGGGCCCATAAACCAATACTCATCCAAATTATACCAACTATATACAATAGTTTCAAGAGTTAATAAATTACTCTTATACAACATATATTAAAAGTTTAAAACATCTAATACATGTATCCAACTAAAACCAAAGCCACAACCCGGCTTTCTTCAAAATCGGTCTCTAAGAAGAGTCGCTCTCTCGAGCGCCTCGTACTCCGAAAAATGTTCTCTGATGTGGTGAGCTTATCGCCCAATAGTGGAATCACCCTAAATGGGTTACTCCCCACCTAAGTGAATATGCAATGCTCCAAAGTAAACACACATTTAAGCAAATTCGTGATCCTACTTGAATGTCTAAATGACCAACCCATGTCCCGAGTCCTCACCGACTCCCTCACACTTGCCTAAGCGATTATGAGAAACATTATTTTCAAAACAAAGGTATTTGTTTTTAACTGTGGACAACCCTCCGATATAACTAGTGGACCGACTCTGATGTTCTATTTAGTGGACAACCCTCCGATGTATATCAATTGGGCCGACTCCAATGATTGATATTTTATATGGACTACCATTCGATATTGTAATGACACCCGATAATTATTATTACATATTAGTCAACCGTCCGAATACTCCTCTCAAGAACCCACCTCATGCACTCACTCCTATTGTTCTAGGTGCTCCCAAAGGCATATGGTTCTACATGCGCCCAATACAATTTATATAACACATGCAAAATGTATATAACATGATATATATTTACATTGCTTTTAATCACACAAACATGTTATGTAAATTTCACAATCCATTACACCAAAATTGCGCTCACGCGGGGCTGGTTCAACAAACACGAGCAATTCAATTTGCATTACTCAACCAAACACATTATTTTACAATTTATTTCATGAACACTATTCACATGAATGCTAAACTCCTGCCATCGTTTCACACTAATCAAGAACATCTGGCTCTAATTTCTCGCGGAACCTCAATTTCCCTTATAGCGCCATTACTCGCCTCATACACATCACAATACAATTTGTTTCATAAATTATACAATTAACAACCCAAATAGCCCCTCACGGTCACAAACTGCACAAATTTGGTTCCATAATTTCTCACACTTCGGTCCCAAGTTTTCGGACCGATCAAACGGCCATTCAAGGCCTCAAGCCAACCGAAACATCATAAAATACTTAAATAAAGTGTAAAAATAAAGTAGGATAAAACCCCTACCTCATGTAGTTTGTCGAAACTCCTTAAAATCGGAGCCCACCTCACCACGTAGAGCGACTTTCCTTCTTGCTCCGAAGAATTCCGATGGTCGAATCGCCCGTAAACCTAGAGAGAAGCTACACTCTCTCTCTCTAAAAACGTAATCTCAAATCTACTGTAAGATTTTTCCTCCCTTTTTCACGTTTTGGTCTTTGGTTTAAAGGTAGGAGATAACACTATTCACTATTTCGTCTTATTATCATTTAATCAAATTCAATAATGCCAATCATGTCCTCACTCTTGGACTTTTGACATTTGGCACTACCTCGGTCGTCCAATTCCATCATTTCTCTACTCATGCAACATAATTCACATGATTACATGTTATATGTGACTTTTGTCACATCAAATATCGTTTTACGGCACCCAATACCTGCACTCGAAAACATGTAACCTGACCGCTCTCGAGACGTGTTAGCTAGATTTCGTGGAGACGACCTAAATCTGAAATCCGTTTCGTCATCCGAGATCTAGTAAAATTTCGGATTTTTACCGAAATTACGATTTTGCCCTTTTTCCATAAATTGGAATTTTCTCGGGGCTTACATTGACTTCATCTAAGATGGCCATCTTATAAATTTCTCAAGCAGACCTCGCATAGGATTTGAGATAACAGTACCACAGTGGGGTGAACTGGCCAAGTGGGTACCTTGGCCGGCAACTCGTCGTGGAGTGCCAAGGCCCCCCGACGCCCCCTTCCTTTTCAATGATCGGCCTCTCTATCTTCCCCTGCTTCTCCTTAGAGATCTTTTCGATCCCTTTGCCTCTAGACTTCTGGCCTCTCTTTTCATCTTCTTTTCTTTCTATTTAAGAGCCACCGCTCTGATGTAAGGGCTCCTCCCTCACCATTGATGTACTTCTCTGCTTTGGCGAGCACCTCGACCATACTCGCTTGGGGGTTCTTTGAGATGGAGAACATTAGGTCTTTGGACTGTATGCCAAGCCCAGCTAAGAAGGCGGTGATGGCAACTTTCGGCTTCGGGGATGTCTACCTTCAAAGATTCCGAGTTGAACCTCTAGACGTAGGTCCTCAAACTCTCGTGTAGGCCCTGTTTTATGGTCAGCAAGTGGTAGCTCGGCTTTCTATATGTCCGGGCTCGGATGAAGTGGGACACGAAAGCGATAGAGAGCTCCCTGAAGGACGAGACTGAGGCTGGCGGGAGCTTGTTGAACCATGCCAAAGACGAACCTTTTAGCGTGATGGCAAATGCCCTACATCGTACGGGGTCCTGGTATCCGTGCAACTCCATCTGATTCTTATAAGTGTTGAGGTGGTCTACTTGATCCTTCGTCCCTTCGAAGGCCTCGACCTGTGGCATCCTAAATTTTGTCGGGAGAGGGAAGTGTAGCACCCCTGCCGGTAATGGGGATTCTGTTTGCTATACCAGAGCATCCATTGAGATTAGGGTGCGGCCTTTGACAGCCTCCTTCATGTGGCTGAGCTCTTGTCGGATGTCCTAGAACCACTACTCCCATGATGGCTCATCCTTTTCTTTTTGGCGAGGGATGGGTTCACCGTTTTTGTCACTCCTGCCTAGCTCTTTGTCATCGCGATCATCACTGGGGGGTACATAGAGACCTTACCCCTTAGTTGGGTTATTTTCTCCTCCGTCAGCTTCTCGGAGGACGTCGGGGGGTGGTCGCTCCTCCTACAGAACAACATTGTGGCCTTCATGGGTCAGTCGTGCCTCCTAGGGGCGTTGTATTTGTCTGGTAAGGTCCGCAATCTCCCTCAGTAAATGTTGATTGACTAGGTCGAGTGCCTCTATCTCGTCGTTAGCGAAGGGAAGGGTTTCGGGGTCCATCTCTGCGATGGTTGTCTCATTCGTCCCGGTCACACATCCTCAAGGGTTGGGTGTGACTCCTACTCATGTTCGAGATTCGTACCATCGGTTGCTAGGAATCGGTATATTTATTTATCGAGTTCCCCGCCCAGGCGGCGCTCAGCTGGTGATGCTTTTTCAGAGTGGAATTTGGGCTGTGACTCTGCCAGGTCACGGGGGCGAATCGTCAAGTAGGCTGCTTGCTACTGCCCAGAAAAGGGTGGTGGTAGGGTATGCGGTAGCCTCTCAGATGTAATGAGTCTCAGTTCGAAAGATCTTCCTTTAGGGTTTTTGTTTTCATACCTCTCTTTAGACAGGATTACATGCTCTTTGTGTTGGATTATGGTGATGACTTTCACGATTAAGCGGGGCCAGTGATTCCACTGTCGGATGGAATCTCTCGCCATCCTTGATTGGATATTAGGATCTGTTGAAGCGGTTGTCTTGAGATCCTCCTTCCCTTATCAAGTGGATAGCGGGTTAAGGAATTGGATACTTTCCTTTTCCATCTCCCATTGCGTGTTATCTTGGTATGTTGTTGGCCCAGGCTTGGGCCACGGGTTGGCATCTTTAGAAGTAGTTAGAGGAGGTTGTCATAGTAGGGAGTTATGGGCGACTACGATGAGACCTGTCTTCTAGCCACGGAAGGGCTTGACCCACTGAAACTCATGGACGGCACAATAAATCACGGGCTTTATCACGGAATTTTTAGCATCATGGATTTACAAAGTCTTTTTGTGAGATTTGTGGTGGAGATGAAGGGTAAGAACGCGGGTCGAGCCAAGGCCCGACGCGATCTCGTAAGAGGTTCACGCTCTCGTGGTATAGGTGACCTTCGATTAAACGAGCCGGTTTGATATATACCATATGTATCTGCCTCCTCTCTCATCTCTCCTGCCCTCTGCCACTACTCCTCTCACTATGTGTCAATGTGTGTGTGTGTGTGTGTGTGTATTTGTGTGTGTGTGTGTGTGTGTGTGTGTGTGTGTGTGTGTGTGTGTGTGTGTGTGGTGTTTAGGGTTTTGCTTGAAAGCATAAATCAATAAAATACTCTCCCTGTTTGTGGACGTAGGTCAGATTGATTGAACCACGTAAATCTCTATGTTATTATTAATTTTCTTCTTTATTTTATTTCTAATTACTATTTGATTTATAACAAAGTATTTGTAGAGATGATAAGGACAAAAAAAAATATAATCTCTTGGTCATCTATTAAGATTTGGATGTCTTAATGGAACATAAAAAATATTTAATTATTATTGTCAAAGTAAAGTCACCCTTATTTTTATATGAACAAGGGATAAAATACATAGAAAAAACATATTCTAACTATTTTCTTTGAAAGGAAAAAATAACTTTCTTAATTCAAGAAAACTTTGCAATGGAGCTCGATAGATTTGGGATTAAAGTATAAAACTTCTAATGATAAAATAATTATCCAGGTTAAAAAGTAAGTATAATAATCCTGTATGCTAAAATTTTGTTAATATAGTGACTAAAATATCTACTACAACTCTTCAACATATCGAAGCCTATAATTTGGTATCTTCAATTGATTGAATCAGAAACTTTACTTGCACAGAATCGTCCCACACAATATAGTGTTTGTAATAGAAGATGAAAAGCATCACATGTCAACAAGGCTGTAACGCCTTAAAATATACCTAGGAGTTTTATAATATGTTTTGATTATATTCCACTTATTCAAGTAGATTTTAGGATATTCTAAGTGTTTCAAAGTGAAAATGCTAAAACAGAGATAATAAAGTTGGGAGTAAATTTGTAATTTACAAAATGAGGACCTAAATGTCATAAGAGTAGTGTACCCAGGCTGAATGTTAATGAGTATGAATTAGAATGGATTAGAAGGGTTAATAAATGGCGGAGAAAACTTAAAGCCAAAAAATGCATTAAGTGGCCCAAAACGAGGCCTTAGGCAGAAATAGAGAATAAGGACAGTTTTTTGGTCTTTTGTTTAGGGATTACGATTGGAAGACTTTCGGGAGAAGAGAGAGAACTGAGCTTTTTTACATTTTTGGGAAAGATTAGAGCTGAGTTTGATTCTCCATTTTCTAGTTTAATAAGAGAAAGGAAGAAGAAGAAAGAGCAAGGAAGAAGAAGATAAAACAAGGTTAGGAACTCTCCTACTTTCCTTGGATTTTTGGTTAAGTTGGTAAAAACTATTACTCCATGGAAGTTCAATTTTAGACTTCAATTATACGAGGTGTTCTAGGATGTATGTGAAGTTCTTAGTTTAGTTAGATTTAACTAACCGGCCATGCATGTGTTAAGTTTGGAAAACCTGGCTTTTATTCTCTAAATAGATTACATGACTATTTTTCAGTTGAATAGGAGGTTTGGGTTGTTTTTTGGTTGATTTTGTATTAAAGGCCGGCCAAAGGGCCATTTATGAAAAATCCGGAGCCTCCACGCTAGGCATGGTAACATTCAAATCGACCCAATTAGTCCAGCTTTCAGCGCTGGGCCACTTAATTCATCGACCAAAATTCTGCAGAGGTAACTACGTTTTTTGTTTCGATTAGTTTGAGGACTCATCTATGGGATTAGCGGATCATAAAGGATACGAAATGGAAAATTCTGCGCACCGCCCGTGAGTGGTGGCTCGCCTCGGTGGTCCCGTGAAGAGAACCATACGTGTCTTACCCATTCTCTGGTTTTTGATAAATGTGATTGAGCATAATGAATATACGCTGAAATACGATCATGAATAATAAGGGATTAGTGCTTCGACACTCCTAATTAGTGCTCTGACACTCACAGTTAGTGTTGCCAGCACTCTGGTAGTCTTTCAGGCCTCTTGATTAGTGCCATGGCACTCTTGTTCGGTCTTTCCCCAGCATTCACGCTGTTCTGACGCTCTCTGTTGATTACTCCGGCGAACTCTTTAAGTGCTACAACTCTCTTGTTATGTGGCGGGGCGGGCTGCTGGTGCTGCCGTTTCAGATCTTATTGTCTTTGTGTTCCACTATTCATGATCCCCAGGCTTAAGCGGGCAGTGCGCCATGTTGTTTTATACGAATGATCTAAATAACGACGTATGAAAGGTATGACCTGGTCAGGTGCGGCGGGAATTAAGCGCGGCACTACTTCTTACGGGTAGGTACGCCAGTGCCGCGAATTATAGAACATGTACTCATGCAGCGGGAGAGATGCGTTTGATAACGACATGAATATGATTCCGATATGAACGACATACTGCATTGATATATAAATTAATATTTATATGAATATGATGTACATTGATATTTATGATTGATATGACATCTTGTCTATCACCCCTAAAGATAAGTGCATGCACTTATTCTTGTATTTGAACACTAGACCTTACAGTTTGCTTTTATGTCTTTCCTCGCTAAGTTTATGAGAAGCTTAGCATGTGTTTAATAAATGTAGAGTGCAGAAGCTATTGTCGAGACATTTCCACATTTAATAGAGGCAAAGCTAAATAGGAGTCTTGACTTAGTAGGACCCTATTTGTTTTGGCATTCAGGGCTGTTGTAATATGGTTATGTAGCTTAATATGAATACAAGTAACTATTTTTGAGACTCGAAGCATATGCGGGGTTTGTATACACACCACCTACGGTGGTGGCCTTTTTGTATAGGATATGTTATTTCAGTTATATGACTTGGGCCCACCAATGTCTAAAAAGTGACTTTGCAAGAGTTTATATTTTGTTCTTTGTTTAAAGACAGTGCGAGTTCCAGCTCATGTGCCGCGTCTAAAACTCTGGCGCCTGGCGAGGAGTGGGCGATAAGTGTGACAAACCAAACCTTTGCGACCTTGACAGCTGGCGCGCAATAAGGCCGAATCTACGAAAAACAAAATAAAACCTAAATCTTTGTGGAAAAACCACTTTATTGAATAAGAAAATGAATGAAAGAGATCTGCAGAAAGTTTCAAGCAAAAAATAACCAAAAAAATGCCATCTTATTCAGGGCAAGGATGCGAGAACAGATGAGAGAGAAAATGAGGAGGTATGGCTAGGGTTTTGGACAAAATATTCTAACTATTCCTCCTCAGCTTTTTGCACATATATATATATATATATATAGACCAAAATAAAGGAGTAAGGGAGAGAATGAGATAAAATCTTTCGTGTTATAGTGAAATAGAAACTTAATTAAGGCAAAAATTTAAATAATAGAGTAATTACTTTGAATATTGTAATGTCTTCTTTAATTGGTCACATTTATTGTTTAACTAGTAATAATCTAGGTTTAAAGAATTACCATTACATCATGAGTCTGATGCATCGATGATAAAGTTAAAGGTCTAAATAAATCTTAAATTAGTGTGCTATCATTGACCATAATTTTTATTAAAAAAAATTCATTTGAATCTCACCACTACTCTAACATACTTATTAAATGCCATTATTTTAAGTGATTCTGTATTTTTCTTTTTAAAAAATTCAGTTTTATCCTCCCCTCACTCTCTCTCGCCTCATGTTCATGGCTTTTCTCCTTATATCTTGTTGCCCTCATATTGCTTGCAAATGACTCAACTATTTGGTAATTTAATCTGGTGGGTTATTCTTTGTGTTACTTCATTCTGAAGGCTAGACTTAGTGGCGCCACTTTTTCAGGTTGGTCGACGGCTTGACTTTGGCTACTATTTAGGTTAAAACTCTTGGTGTTTGGCATCTTTGAATGAGATGATTTAGTTGGCTCATAGAACAAACCAGTTCGAACCCTAAGGCTTACTTTAATTTTTTTCGTTTTATGGTGGTTGAATTTAGATTTGGATCATACGACGGAACTGTTAGGATGAACATTGCTAAGAATGAGACCAGCAGGTGAACCCTTGCATCTGCGGAAGGCATGCTACAAATTACGGGTTAAAAACGCCTTGCGAAATGAAACCATTTTTTACTCTCTCTAACATCGTTACTCAATAACTAAATTATTTGTTGAATTGTTCATAATATTCGTGTTTGCAATACTCTTTCGGCTCATCAAACAACCCGACAATGGTGGTTTGAGAGATCGGCCGGTGCTTCCTAACTGCGTACATTTACAATGATAGCGGTCGGTTTGCGGTTCGGAAGAGGGGGCTTGAGGAAGCTAGTAGATTCCTTCTGAATGGTAATGGTTTGTTTGATCAAATGGGGAATGATAATTCGATTACACGATTCATGAGGAGAAGCATGGTAATGGGAAGAGGAATTCTCATATGGGGCATTTGGATTTTGAGGAAAGTGGCAAGTAGTCTGTAGTTTATGATAAAGTGACAGTCACGGTAGAAATGTTTGGTCAGGTGTTGCTATGTTAGGCAGATAAAGGTGAAGCTGCTCTCTGTGAATCATTCCAAAATGAGGCAAGCAAGATTGTGCAAAAAGCACCTTCCACATTTTCTTTGATGGATATCATTCCCATTTTTTTTTCTATCAAGTAAAAATCTGTTTGAAAAAATTCGTAGAATCCATTTATTTTTATGGATATTCTTCACAAAATCTAAACATGAGGCAGGCAGAGGAGGAGGGTAATTTACTACATTATGGAGCAGCCGAACTCCATGGAGTCGTAATAAAGCAATTCCACATTCATTTTTTTGTATGATCATCTTCAGGAAACGGCTGTGGGTGTTGTTTGCTCTTTCTTCACAACCCAATTGGCCTCTGGCTGTTGCATTGCTACTATCGGTCTTTTCTCCATCGACCATTGCCCTGATTCCTCGACTCTACTCTCATCCACCTACATCCCGCTCCATATTACGCGGGCTTTGGGGCTGATTAGATACATCTTTGGGTACACCGCATTTCTATTTCTTTTTTCAAGACTTGTTTGACAATTTGTCATTGACGATTAGTTCACTTTTGGATCTGGAACCATTGTTCTTAACATTACGTACATCAATAGAAATTACTTCAATTCCAAGTGTTAAAGCTTATAAGATCCATCGTGATTTGGAGAAGCTTGAATGTGATATTGGTGCCAGATATTATGGTTGAGAGGAATCTTGATGATATAAGGGCATTGAGTGGCACAGTTTGTGATGGAAACCTTGGCATTGTTAAAGAGAGTAAAGTCGTCGGTAGTGATGGAGAAGAAGCTATCAAAAGAGTTGAGAGCTATAAGAAGATGGGTAACCTAGGTAGAGGTGGAGAGAGAGGGTGGTCATGAATTATTATTAAATAAGTTTAATTTTTTGACCAATTAGATGTAACTTTTGACAAAGGAAAAGGAGTGGAGATCAAATTGATTTTCTTTTTAAAAATAAAAGTTTTGGAGACCAATTAGATAGTGACACATAGCATTTCTAACATGCTAAGCCAACTACTTAGGTTATTGGACCAATACGACCCTAAGCGTGGGATTATTCTACAGTTAAATGATAGGGTGGGACGTTAAGAAGATCTACTTAAAGTACGAGATTAATTCATCAGGTATCCTAAAATAATATTATTAATCTTAAAATAAGCTTTTATCATAAGTGAAATAAAGTTTGTGTAGCGAAATAAGCCAAACTTAACGTTTATTAGGTGTCAATTTTAATTTTATTTTTAAACAAAATATTAACCTTTTTATTGAAATAGTTAATATATGAATATTTTCTCTATACATATGAACATTGTTAGAATATGTCTCCAATTTGTAATTAGTATTTATTCCTTTTTGTATAGAATATTATAGGATAATTCCTAATTTTTATATTATTATAATATTATGTTTTCTTATAGATAATAAAAGTTGATAGGATTATCCCTATAAATATGGGAAAAGTTATCGAGAGAAAATAGGCTTATAAAAGGTTATTCGATTAATGTAGAAAAGGTGTGATTATATATGTCTGATTATTTTATCTCAGTTTGTTATAAAGTAAAAAACTTTGATGCGAGAATGGTAAAGAATAGAATAAAAGAAATCAACATAAAAAAAAGGTGCACAAGGTTTCGTGGATTCAGTAATCATGCTTACATCCATGTAGAGAAGATCTTTATATTTAAAGTGGGTACAAGATTAGAGTATCAGAGTATTACAACGACTAGGAAAAATCACAAAACCAAAACACTAGGATGCCCGCAAGACCAAGAAAATACCTCACAATACTCCTAATTCCTAAAACCCTTATCTCTTAGGCATGTTTACTGCAAAGTGTATTGCATTATCATGATATCTGAGGCATATAAATGTACCATTGGATCTCTAGAGTCAGTTATACGTACCTAGAAATTGTTAGATTAGATTAACTAAGTACGAAATTTAATGAGACTTTCACTATCTAGCATCCAATACGGTGGTGATTTAAAGAAAAACAACTAATAACAAAGACAAATGGAAATAATTCATATGTGGGTTAGGGCTGAAACTTGAATTGACAAATTAAGGGATTTCGATGGAAATAGGTCCACTGGGTTAATCACACTTGCATCAACGCTGTGGTTCTCGAGGTATTGAGGTGCATCATTTGGATTTTATTAAGTCGAAAGAAGAATAATGGCGACTCTGCTGCTTTATGGGTTAGACTTTCTAAACTCATAACTAAATCTTAAGGCCTTAGTTCATGGCAGCAAGAAAGATAATAAGGAAAAATTTCCCTCCATGGCCTTTATCGATCCCCCAGCTTAGTCCATCGATATAGGCCTGAGATTGAGAGAACCGTGCATTCACAGATCCATATAGTCTCACCCAGCTTATCTTAAAGGTCACAGCTATCATTTTTTTGGTTTACTCGTATTAGCCCGAAATATAAAATAAATCATTAAATTTAATTTTGAACAATGTCATCTCATGAAACATACAATCATAAGTAAGAAAAACCAATGTATAAAACGACTAACACATTAAGTCACAGAGAGTTTTAGAGGTGTTTTTAGCTATTCATAACTATTGCTGTAAAAATATTGACAATCCCTATGATAGGAGAGAATAAGAAAACAAAATGATTTTTGACGGAAAATGTGAATCCTCCTCCAGCTTGGATTCGATCATGAGCTTGGTTCTTCAAGGTGAGACTTGTTTCCAGGTATCTAACTTTAAAATTAAATTCTTTAGGTTTGAAACATTTCCCTATTATATGAGCCATTCAAGTCATTTGTAGATCTGTCTTTGCTACCATTTACAAACCCGGCCCAGGAACGGGTCGGGGGATGCTATCCTCTCTTTCATTTTGAATCCAAATACAAATTAAAATTACAAATACATTTCAAAACCAGCATCACCTTACTGATCGCTTTGATACCTCTTAAACGTAACACCCCATTCCTAGCACGACCAGGTTAAGCGATTGAGGCAAGTGCGGGATGCTCTTTGAATTCATTTACCTAAATACATAAAAAATAATACTAATCGTTTAGGCCAAAATTCCATTTCATATAAACATTTTCAAATACGCATGGAAGCGTTTTTATTTCGGTAGGCATAAAGGCCTTTACAAATCTAAGCGATTTCATTTTTCGGTAGGCCCATGAACATTTACATTTACACAAAATGACTTAATGGTGTTTCATGCCCTTTCAAAATAATATACAAATTTCGGGTTAAGTGTTCCAAATCATAGTTTACAAATGTTCATAGACTTTTTACCCTTTTTACTATTTAAATGATGATTCATGTGATCAGACATATAAGTAGCACTATCTTGAATAATATGTTATCTTGATATAGATGCCATCTACAATCATAATTTTCTCTGTTGATAAAGCAATATGATCGAGCCGTAGCGGCGGTTCTATCTGAGTTCTATTCTAACAAACAATTTACAACAATATTTTTAGAATAAAAAAAGTTGTTGTGGCAGGCCAAAACAAGATAAAGTGAGTTCTTAGTCGCCACCTTTGCCGTATTCTTCTTGTGCATATAATCAAAATTGCCAACGCCACTTTCATCAATTCTCAAATAATGCAATTCAAACATTTACCAAATGTAGCATATGTTATCCTATTATTTTCAAAATGAGTTAGGAATCACCGGCATGGTCGATGCTGCGGGCGGTATAAAATACAATATGTGGCTTACGATCAGCCATCTCCCGGCTCTGAGCCCAGTTACTTTACAATTTTAACGATGCACGTGTACACTATCGACCTTGTCTTTCGGCACGGGGCTCTGGGTGGTGTGCCACAATTAAGCGATACGTGACCCTTCTTGGTATGCAGTTTACTCTCAAACTCAGTGCCAGATAACATTACGTAGAGGCGGTTACCAAATATCATGTACTTTTACAATATAGTTTTGTTTTTCAAATTGTAATCTCATATTTGACTATAGAAGTCAACATTGCGTGTGGTCGTTGGAATCCGTCATGTTTATCTCAAATAATGTGATTTCACATTTAACAATAGTTCATGACTATGAGTTCATTCAGCGGTGGTTGGGAATCTCGTCTTGTTTGTCATTCAGTAGTAATGTGATTTCGCATTTAACAATCGGTTCCCCCATAACGGATTCAGTTGGTGAATCCTGTCATGTGGGTCATTTAGTAATGCATTTCAAATCCATATGCCAACACTTATCATTTTCATTTTTAGTCCAAATAATGCATGCATGCAGTTATTCGAAAGTCATTTCAATTAATATTTAGAGTGGTATACAACACGCAATAAGAAATTCAGTTGGCTGGCGACAATAAAAAATTTTGAATTAAGAAAGTGGAAGAACAAACTTAGCAACGAACTGAACAGTGAGGGCACGCCAAGCCCGTCTTCGCGCCGGTTCTATCTTGGAATCTCGATCAATTCGGGCTTTCCTCCTCGTCAGTCCCTATTCCATCACAATTAGAGAACAATATATTTCTAAATCATGCCAAATATGGAGACAAGACCTTCAGTTTACTCGTATCCAGTTAACTGGTAGCTTAACTAGCAGAAACGGTGAGTCTGTTGCTTTCTTAACTTATATGGCACAACCACTTTTTATTTCATATGCCAGTGCCATATGAACCCCATTTATTCATTTATTAGGGTTCTCAAACATCTCGTGTACGAAAACAACACGAACACAAAAACTAAAATTGCTGTGAACAGGTACCACGCTAGCGTGGACTGTGTCTACCTAAGGTGTGCTCGCTGGCGAGTGTTCTCTATGGCGTGCAGTGAGGTGCCAATTTGGCCCCTTAGCCTTGCCTAGGCGAGGCTTTCCTCACCTCGGAGAGGAGCCCGTTTCTTGCCCAGATTTTTTGGTTCTCTTATTTCTCGATTTTTCTCCAAAAACACCTCAAAACTCAAAATGACTTCTATATAACACTCTCAAATACATCTTAGACCAACCATAAGCAAAACCTATGGATGGATTTGGGTTTCTAATCCAAACATCATTTAAAATATTCTAGGGTTTGATTCTTTTAATCACTGATCTTTTTCTTTGCCTAACTTTCTTCTTTATTCTTACAGATCTCTTGGGCAAATGGAAGACCTCCCACAAAATCCTTAACTTCTTCCACAACCTTTGGCACTTCTCTCATGCTCCTCACATTTTTATCAGGTATTCTTAGATAAATGTGGTGTGTTCTATTCCTTCACAAGATATGTGGCTCCTTTCAAAATTCATTTTTACTTAGTTCTCCCATTGCTATTTGGTCTTATATGTTTCTATTTGCACTTAACTATATTCACACTTAGACACATTAACTTATTCATGACCCTTATGTACCATTTTGAAACATTTTCCCATTTGCCCTAAACACTTGGGTAAATTTGGGTTCAATGTGTACTCTTTAGCACATAACATTTAGTGTATGAGATCATGCCTTTTCAGACAACATTTCCCGGAAAACCAAAGTTTGGCTCAATTTATACCTAAACCATATCAAAGCATTATAAAATAACAAGTTGTTGCCAGACTGTTGGGGGCCAAATAAGCCATTTACAGGCTACGACGCAGAGCGTGTTGTGAGTGCAGTGTGCGTGTTGTGCGCCACTGCAGTGTAGGTAGCTCACTCTCAACGTAGGTAGCTCACCTCATCATGAACCTGCGGTGCTGCGGGTTTCAACCGACTTGTCATGGCCGCAACTCACTGTGTATAAACTGGTGGTTCCGAATTCTAAAAATTTAAGAGAAATGAATCATCTGAATCAGTTGGAACCATTTGGGTCCATAAGGGATACTGAAAATCCCAAGATTTGGAAGGCTATTGCATGTAGTGTCTTAAAATCTGTTTCAAGCTTAAAAAGGCATTATGTTTTGGTGTATCAATTAGGGCATTTCTCGGATTCTATGGACAGCTGAGGATGTATTAAATCCACCCTTTACACCCTTGGATCCTTAGGAAGTCTTGGTTCAGCCCAAAAATTTGTCTTTTGACCCTTGCTTTTGTGAATTTTCTTCAAAATGTACCTAAGGCCAAAAGGAATGGAAATTTATATATTAGGCTCTAAATACACCATAAAGACATACAATTGATAGGGGAATAATTCTCTAAAAACAGTAAAAGCGCTATCAAATACCCCTTTAAACTTGAGTATTTGCATGTCCTTAAAAGCAAAGAACAGACTTGAATAGCAAATAGACATGGGGTGATATTTGTGACTGCACTCTGAGAATCTTGCCACCACATTCAGCAGGAAAAACTTAAGGTGATAGTTTTTAAAGAAAAGAAGTTCAATCATTTAGTTAAGTTGAATTAGGGTGCAAATTCTTGCGTGTCATATTGAGAAGTCTTACCAATAAACTGATTTATTCAAGATGATTATACAAACAAGGAGTGTTTGAATAATGAATCTCTTGGTAAAGAAAATGAAACTCCATATGCTTTCTTTTTCATATCCTCTCCACTAACGTAGGTTACCACTAACCTAGGATCGAAAAGGATATTTAACAGCTTATAATGTAAGGCTACAAGGGTTAATGGTATAAATAAGGGCTATATTTAAACTAGATTTACCAAATCAAAGCATTTCTTGTTTTTCATTTGTATATCCTTGAGCTCATTGAAACACCACAAACATCATCATTCAGCTTATTTGATTTCTCTTTCTCCTGTATTACCAAAGTCCTTTTATTCACAAAACGGCTAATAAAGGTGCATGATAGTGTAAATATTCAATTCCCTCGCTCTGCTACACGATTAGCGAGCTTTGGGTTAGTAGCTCCCCTAGACCAATTGGCCTTAGGGTACTAGGTGCGAGCACTTTAAGTTTTGCCTCAGAATTAGGAAGGCTCTGAAATAAACTCATAACCTTTTATTCTTTCTTTTTGTTTTGTTTTTTTTTTCTTTTTTTCTTTTTTGTTTTCTTCTTTTCTTTTTCTATGTTTTTTTCATCAACCTCAATCAAACACCCAACTCATCATAGCTTCCAATATAATGCATCAACAAGCACATTTGTCATGGGTAAATAAGGTTTTTAATTGAGGGAAACCTAAACTAAGGGTAAGAAGTATACTTTGTTCTAAAGAAAAAAGATCACTTTTAAACAGGATGACTATCAGAATCATCATTCATGTTCGGGTTGGCTGAGGCTGTGATTGGGATGGTCAAATCATCCTCTCAATGTTTGCCGATGTCAGGGTTTCACCTCAAGAATAATCGACAAGTTCTGAGCTAATAAAATTAGTTAACTAGGTGTGACTTGTAAAGTGTTTGGAAGTTTAAGCTAAGGCGCCAACTAGATGATCAAACATGCATTTTGTAAAAACACCTTTCATTTTCTCTTGCTTTAGAAGCTCTACGATTAGGTTTCAATATAGTGCTAAGCAAATACCCAAAACAAAGACTCTCACCAAGCATTTTTCAATCTCCCCCATTTTGAAAGGAGTTTGAACCCTTTATTTTGAACTAAAATCAACCTAAAATTTGAATAACAAATAAATCCAACTAAAGCCTTATAAGCAACACAAGGAAGAGGCAAAACTAAAATAGGATAATTAAGGCTGAAAAATGTTTTTTGTAGGGACACTGAGCTAAAAACATGCACTATCTTAATGTATGGAATATTAAAGTAGGATAAGATGACTCCTTAGACAGATAGTGATCTATTGGTTTGGGTTGAGGGTGGGTCTTGATGAAACTCCCCTCAATATTAATTAGCTTCAATGCCTGAAAAACACAAACAAAAACCAAACAGCGTAAAGCAAGGAGATGTATACAAAACATACTAAAATAACTAAAAATAACTAAGGTAGTAAAATGAATAGAAATTCTTATTTTACTTGGGTTGTCTCCCAAGAAGCTATAGTTTTAGGTCCTTCATTCTTTGGAGAAAGTTGAGCACTTTATTGTTTATAATAATATGGCCGCCACTCTACTCATCTATCCTCATTAGTGCACAGGTAACTCCTCCACTCATAATATGTGATATAAGCTCAGCGCTTGACTCTTTGTTGGAGTAAGTTGATGTAATTTCAAGTCAGCTTCAGTGTACTGCAGAGGAACATAGATGTATGCTCTTCAATGGCGGAGTAGACTCTCTCTATCCTCATGCACATCCTCTTTTCTTCATTTTGTATTAATTGTTTTAGTGGGATGACTTTCTTTCATACAACAAGAGATTAATATCTATGTTGACATCAATCCATGACTTGTAGCCAACCTTGGAGGGTTTGCCTATAGATGAGACTTTTCTATCCTCTTCCAGCACTATTTTAAAACAATGGAAATTGAGTTTCAACCTAACCCAAAACTTTTTCAACTACTCTTGACTTGTTTGCCCCCAATAACGACTCTTCCTCGATAACAAATATTATATTCTTCACTCAGCTAATGTTTGGAGCTTGGAATTCTTTCTTCAAGTAAAGGCACTAGGTCACACTCCCATATGTCATTATCCTTTATGGAAAGGACCAATTGCCCCATCGGGATTTTCAGATTTTTATGATATTGATATTTGTCTTAATTCTCGTAAATTGATTAAAAGGAGTTTGATATCCCATTAGTCTTGAAACTGTTCCTATTCTTAAGCTTCTTCAAATAGAGTAATAACATTTTTCCTCAAAAATGGGTGAACTCTTGTCAGCAATGATTTGGAACACCGAAGCTCCTTGCCCTTGAATTTGAAAGGTGAGTATATTTGATCTTGTTATTTATTCAGTTGATTAAAATAAGTTGAGCTTGGATGACGGAGAATAAGTCATTTTTCATTTGTATTGTGTTTATCTTTCGCTTTTCATTAAAAATACAAATAAAAGAAATAAAATGGCTTCTTCACAATGTAAAAAGAAAATAGAAAGAAACCACAGTACTTCAAAGTGGCAGATTTTCTTTCTGTCAAAAATAATGAATCAATCGAAGCTATTGTCGATCCCGACAGCGGCGATGAAAACTGCCATTGCAAATGTGTGTTTGCAATATTTAATCCATATTATCACAGGCCCAACAAGTAATATAGTAGATCTTTTTTTTTATGGAGACACAAAATTTAGAGAGTAAAAAGTTTTCTTAGGAAGCTGAGATTAAGGATTGTCAAAAGGTTTCACCTATGATGATGGATCTGGGACCAGGTGGATAATATTAGACCAAATTAAATGTGACAATGGGGAACTCATGAGTTCAGTGGTGCTGAAAATGGGCGCTTTTGAGCTTTTTTTGTTACGTGCTCATGCATTTGATATTGAATGGCTATGAACAATTAAGTGTCCAAAATGGGAACTTCCTTTATCAGATGGTGACGCGCATGATGGTTTCTGTTATCTGGGTTGAATCAAATGTAGTGTGGTTCATATAATATTTCAAGTCGGTTATCCGAAAAATATCTCGATGTTGAATAGAGAACATGACTTCATTTAATGTATACTTTGTTGGCTGATCAGGTTAAGCACAAAATATTGGCAGGTGTGGTGAGATGTTTTTTGCCTCATGAATGGATTATATATATATATATATATATATATATATGCATATATTCATATCGTATGCATGATTTATGGTTTGAGTCCAAAAGCTACCCTGTGGTGGCGAGCCAAAGTCCCGAAGGAAGGGCTAAGCACCCGGCCAGACCAGAAAAATGCACCGTCGGCCCAGAATGCGGACCAACTCTTCGCCCGGGTACAGGATTAGGCCCGAGCCTCGGCCAGGCCGGGAATGCGGGTAGGCCCTCCGTTGGTGGCAGAGTCCCATGGCTCGAACCTTGTTTGCTTCAATGTATTCTTCTAGACGGAAACTCTCAGAAGCGAATTTGACACAACTATCTGCTCTGACATGAGCTCACTTAGAACAACTTAGTTATCCCAGAATCAAGGCTGGGAGTATAACGACGGTTCCATGGGGGTGAAGTTACAGAAGAGGAAGAATAAGTCACTTTAGTTTCTGCTAACCACCTTCCCCAGGCGTTATGGGGAAAGTCTTTACAGTCAGAAGGCTGGGTCTCTATCTCCTCATGAGGGATGGCGGGGGTCTATACAAAAGATGCAGTTTGCTTGATGGGTCTTTATCAAACTCCTGATCTTCAGGAAAAGTGGCTTTACCATGGGAGGGTGAAGCGGCATCTAAGTCATCTTCTTTGTTTTTCAAGTCACTGAGGCGTGCGAATCTTGGCGATCTGGGGTGATTAGAACTCGGGGATTCCACGAGTGGCGCGTGTGATGCGGGGCAAAGATCTGGGGCGGGCTGCCGGAGCTTCGAGTTTTCCCTCTCCTGGAGTGACCTGGATCATCTCTGAAGAGATTGATGTTCTCAAGCGTCAGCTGTGATCATAGATTACAGTTCTGCATGTGCGATCCCACAGAAAGGAGCAGCTAGCACTGAGATGAAACCAACGTGGGAAATGGGCTCAAGTTAGTGGAGTGGGACAAGGCGGGATGGGCAGATTCTCACGCGTACTGGGACCAGCGGTTCTGAGAAGCGTCAAAACGAGAGCCACAGTTGGAGCGTGAGAGGCGGTGTGAGACCCCAGCGGGTTTCCTCTTCCCATGGATAGGTAAAGCAGGTCTCTGCGGGATGAGTGTCAGTCTACTAGGCTGGGATGATGGATGTCTCAGACGGTTCCGAGCTGCGGTCCGTCCTTGGCTGGGCGAACAAGAAGGCCACCCTCTCGTGGCGGTGGGTCATCAATCATTGCAGAAACGTGGAATTCGCGGAGAACCCGACGCGAGGACCGCAGTGTACCGCCCTTCCACTTCAATATCGTTGGCGACGGAGCGTGGGCATCTGACCGGGTGCCAATCCCCGCGCGCCGCGCCAGGATACCGTGCCACCGGCTCAATCCATTCCCTCGCATCAGAGCCCACGGACATTTCTCGCCATGGGCGGCCCTTATGTATCTGCGGACTCGATCTGCTGCTGGTTTTCAGCCTACCCTTTGCCAGAAAGCGTGCTTTGTGGTTCTAGGCGTATGATCATCGTTGCCTCCGATGGGCGAATCATAATTATGGGGATATTTTGATCTTACGCCGCGAAAATTGTTCCCGATCGGCACCGAGGGCCTGCTTCCGGCGCCGGTTCACCAAACTCCCACGGGGATCCCGTAACGCGCGGCGACTGCGGGCACTTTGAGTTTCCGTGTTTGTGCTCTGGTAGTGAGAAATATTAGCTCCCTCAGTCCATCTCAGCTTGCGAGAGGACGGTCCATCGGACTTGCTTTGTGGTTGATTAACGTCCGTAGGTGTCCGACATGGTCCAGTCTTGCAAGCTTAGGAAAGGCTTTGGCGAAAACCTTAGTTTTTTAAATCATATCATGGATAAAAGTGGCTACCGTGGAGGGTATACCACAGCAGACTGTAAATTCTCTACAACTAAAGAATGCCTCAAGAATTGCCTCACAAACTATTATGATAACATTAACAATAAAGTGTGACGTGAAGACCGTCAAGTAAATACCAATCAAGGCAAAACAGAAGCTCGAATGAGCAATCAGAAGAAAGACCTGATTCAACTCTTAAACATCACTTTATAGCCGTCACCTTCGCCAGGGACACCTCGTTTTCAAATAGGACTGTTCAGCCGAGGGTATCCAGGACCCGGCCTTGCGGATCCGTTGCGACTACCACTGAGACCGCTGACGGCCATGAGACCGATCCATGCCGAGCCTCAGTTTCTGGTGAAACTTCTGTGGCGAAACTCACCGAGCGTTTTGAGGCCAGCGGCGTGATTTACCACGACCATGGGCGTTCTGAGAAGGTGAACATGCCCCGAGCCTCGGCCGACCAAATGGCTTTACATCTTGAGAGTTGTGACAAGCTATTGCACCAATCCGGCGTGATTTGCTCAGGACGGCTCAGTTCAGGCGGGGGTAAAAACTCTCATTGCGGCAGGTGGGAATGCCCCACGGCGGCTCTAAGCCGTGGGCGGCCCACTGCTCATCCTTTCTACTGTCTTCTGCGGTGTCACACCTGCCGGTAATTTTCAGGTTTTGTGTTTATGTGTATTCGCAGTTTAATTATTTGAGGTTCTCATCTGATCGGCATTTAGCGGGTTACCTCATCTGAGCTTTTTGTAGGATGAGAGTCCGATTACGGTCATATATTCAGGCGGCGGGTTGTGGGGTTTCGTGACTACCGCTTTGTGATGGCGTCACCTTTATAATCGAGCGTCGATGACGGTAATCTTGTTTACGTTGTTGAAGACACGGGTCCGCCTAGCGCTATCTTGGTAAGAACTGGCTGTACGCAAAGCGGTGCCATCACGATACCACCAACGATATTTACGGTGGTCGGGCAGATTGATCTCAGAAGCCAATTAGCGCCATGATGATTACTATCATTCTTCGCGGGAGTGCACACAAGCCAGGCCTCGGAACCACCCCTTGAGGACTGACCAAATATCAAATTCACGGCCACGTCGATGCTAGAATGAGAAACGGTTGGCGTTGATCCCTTAGAAACCATGTCTCTCTTGATTTGGACGGTTAACCTCGCGCCATAGGCTTTTCTCTCTAGAGGGAAGATCCCGATTATCACCGGGTTATACATTTCAATCACCGATGTGTTTGCTTGGACTCACGTAGATATCGGGATCGACCGAATCCGCACTTTCACTGGCCATTAACTAGCCCCCTCTACCAATGGTCAAACAAAGTGAGGCGCTTTCACGAGCGTCATTGATCATCAGGCCAGAGTTGATAATCTTACCATAGCGGTTTCATGGAAGCGGGTGAATACCCATTGGTTGGCGATATGTGATGGTTCCGAAAGGAAGAAATCGATGTAATGGATTACACGGACCTCGATAATCTGTCCCAAAGATGGCTTCCCACTGCCCGCGCGGTCAGGTTGTGGATTACAAATGAACGCAATGTGCTATCATTGCGACGCCTTCTGCAGACCACCACGAATCCCCACTTCCCTCAGGGATCACGGAGAAAATGTGGGTTGTCACTCCACCATGATTACCCTCTTTGTTTCTGGCGTGTTACTCAGTTAAAAACGCCAGGAGAACGACCTTCTCTCAGGAGGATTGATGCTTGAATGTTTAAACCATTACTCGGTAACACAATGGAGTCTGTTGATGGCATGCTGGTAAAATCAAACAGCGTGGGATCACGAGGCTCTCCCGACGGACTTTTGATCCTGAGTATGATATCAAAATTAAAACCCTCGAAATCTTGCAGCGGGTGAAGCGCGGGGGCGGTTCTCACCGTGGTGACATGAAGGCGATTGAGGCTTCGCCCACGCGGCCCAGGGCCGCGATCAGGGCCCCGGCGAAGGGGATCCAACGCTAGCCGTGATTTGGCGCGGCGGTAGCTTTGTTTGAGATTCACGCGGGACGCGATTGAAACCTTTTTCTTTGCTGCTCCCAAAATATGAGCTAGCGGTAGATGGAATCGAAGAATGCGGCGGTACCATGCGTCGGCGATGACGCGGCGATCGCGCCGCGGCGGGAAGTCGGAACACGCTCTATCTTTACTGGCGGCCTGGGATGCCAGCGATGCGATCGCTTCGGCCCGTACGTGAGATGGGTTAAAGGCCAAATCATTCTTCTTCGATGATCATTAACGGCTTGAAACCAGATGTACCGTGCGAAGCGCGCCAAGCTTTCTGAATGACCTTGACTCAGCCCGCCATTTCAGAGCGCCACAGGATTGGCGGGTGCTTTGCGATCTCAACAAGGGCACGTCGCGAAGCTCGGATCCGTGAATGGCGGATGACGATGGAACTAAAGCGAACCAGCGGATCAGTGGGGTGAGGCTTTGAGAGGACATGTCTTGGCGATTTCATGCGAAATCCGACCCGCTGGCGCCGGCGAAAACGGGTTGGTGGACCGCTGCGTGGATGGGCTTCAAGAGCGATTGGGTAGACATCGATGCCACGCGTTAACCTCCCTGGGGAAAATTGACGACGATCCAGCAGAGCGGTCGCCGAACAACGATCTGAATCTGAGCCGCGCGGTGGCTTTCGGACGAACTTCGCTTTCGTCATTAGAACGGTCTTCGGATTCGATGATTATATAGCCACGGTTCTCGGTTCGTCATCTTTGATTAAGTCTCGAAAACACAGACCGACGCCAAACGTATTTGATGTCGAGCAAGGTGAGCCTCTGAGCTGGAAGCTTGGCATATCCACTGGGAAGCGATGTGGAAACGGTGGAGTGCCCTAGCGCCATTAAAGTGCTCTGCCAAAAAGGAACTATCATGCCTCTCCCCCATCTGCCTCGGCTGGGGATCATCCATACACCGCTCATGTGAGCCGTGAGGTGTGATCATGTATGCGGATGGACCCCATTGAACTTTGCACTTCAGCTACAGGAGGCTGCGGGATGGCGAGAATGAGGCCCAGTAAAGTTGGGGTTGATTGTTTCAGTTCTCTACCAATGAGCGAGACTCTATAAGCGGTCATGGTGAGTTTATATGAAGAATGCTTGCTCCGGGAGCGGGGTGGAGTGAAACGCTGGCGAAGTCCGTGAAGGCATATCGAATCATCCATGGGGAAGAACCTTAGCCACCGGGCTCCAGCGCCCACGAGGGTATTCTTGTGACTATGAAATTCGGATCTTTAGACTATGTTGAAAATGCAACTCTTGCCAGCGAATGTCTCCATCACAGCCGATGTGAGTGCAGGATTTAGTCTCATCTGTGTAGTGGCGGTGCATGATGAGAGTCAGATGTTATCGGCAGCTTCACTATTGTGAGCTCAGGAAAAGTCCCTCTTTAGTTGCCATAGATTATTTCGTTAAGTGGATGAGACTGGTGCCCTGCCGTCAGTCAAGATAAAGTGTTTGCTGTTCATTTGGAAAAACATAGTACATCGATTCGGCGTCTGAGATCAATCGTGTCAGATGCTTGAACCAGTTTGGCGGCGATCTGAACTGCAGTTCAGATAACATATGCTCCTGGTATCTGAGCATGCTTCTTTGTGAAGCCTCGACAAACACGCTAGCGCTCAAGAAAGCGGTTAAAGTTCCGCTAAAGAAATGAATTGGAGGAACTACGAGGAGTACTCTGGCCTGGACATCTAAGCCAGCGTCTGTACTAAACTTACTTATGGGATGGAAGTCATTATTCCAACCGAGATTGGTCTGCCCACCATCCGAGCAAATGCACCCGAGTCGGGAAACGCAAAATCAGTGGTTAAAGAGTTAGATGCAAGTGACGAGCTACGAGAAGCGGCGACAATCCGAATAGCATCCACAGCAGGCGCAACGAAACTCTTATAACAAACGGTAAAGCCTGGATATTTCAAGCGGGCCTAGTATTCGAGAAAGTTTTGAGAAATCTAGCGGACCACAATGGGAAAATTCAGCGGCCGGGAGGACATAAATGCACGGCGGAGGCCAGGTCTATGCCACCAGACAAAGCGGATGGAACTCCCCATGCCACAGATCGTGGTACCACGCGCGAAAAAATTATTATCAATAAAGTCATCTTTGTTAATTTACGCATATCTTTGCATATCGGTGCACGGGGTCGATCCACAAATTCGGCGACGGGTTCGCGACTGCCGACCCGGCGTATCCGCGTCTGGCCCGAATTAGTCTAGTCGGGTGGCGTGGAAGCCCGACACGGGCGGCGCCGATCCATCGGCGGCGAGATCGGCGAGGTGGCGTGGTTCCGCGACTGCTTCGCCTAGCGCGTATGTCTAGGCGCGGATCTGTCCGGCGGTAGCGGAGTTCACTAACGCGGCCCGGCCTTAATCGCTGGTAATTGCGATAAAACGGCGCGGTTCATTGTTCTGCCTTGGCGCTTCTACCTCTATGGCGAGATCCACACGAGTCGGGTGGCGCGAAGCCGACTTGCGACCCGACGCATAGATCTGTCCCCAGCTAGCCATATGTCGAAAGTCGGGCGATCACAGAAGCGTGCTGTTGTCGTCCATAAGTCCAATTATACATCAAGACTATCAATTTGATCATAACCAAATACTCAAAAGAGACATTAAACAAAATGGGAATATAGATTCGGATAGTGATTAAATGGGAACAAACAATCCAAGGACAAAGTAAAGGGGCAAGAGTGATGCTTGTGAAAACCTTTGAATAAAACAAGTCAGCTTCAACAAAGAACTTATCGCTGCTACTGGAGATCAGCTGGGAGGAAGCGCCTCTGGCGCGGCGAGATATTCACCAGGCGTCTCCCACCACCTGTGACCAATGGGATCAGAAAACCCAACATTATTGCTGAAGCGATGGGATTATGCTTTACGATCAGTGAGCGAAGGATTGACATTATTAAGGATTCGGCTTCCCCCTCTTGGCCATGGCGCGTAATAGTGCCACCAAGTGACGATATGTAGCTTGCATCAGTCGACCTCTGCCGCCTCCCCATTCAGCGTGCCTAAAGGCGTGATGTCTTGGTAGATTCAGACCAGCAGTTTTTCATCCGCCAATTGGCCATTCTCTTCCTCCAGTTTCTTACAAGCCTCCGGGCGGCGGCAAGGCTTTCTGAAATATGTTGGTTCGCCTCAGCGAGCCTCTTCCCGCGAGAGTCGAGGCACCTGGGCGGAGTGAGCTGATCTATACGCGAACGTAACAACCCCTCGGTGGCTGCGTTATCTTAGCGCCTCATGGCATGCCGCACCTCTCTGAAGCGCAACCGGCGACACTCTGGACTCGGGCCTCGATCTTTGCCCAAGCGACATTCCGGCCGCAGTTTCTTGGTGAGGAGCTATGCACCTCCCGTTCAGCCATACCCGCCTTAACGACCGTATAAGCGCTGACATCTCGCATGGCGGACGACCGACCATATGCTGCGGCGCCATATTCTGAACAACATTGTGGCTGCAAGAATGCCGGCCAATGCCCAGGAAGCGGTAATGATCTTCAAATCGCCCAGCAAAACCACATATCTTACATTTCGATTAAAGACTCAGCAAAGTTGCGAGATTTAGGACCTATATCCCATCATGGTGATGATATGCGGAAGAAAATCCTCCTTGGGGTGAACCACGAGGGTTAAACCGCGGGAACAAATCTTGTGAGGCCCATGCCGCGACGACGGACTCAGATACATGGCGGTCTGGTAAAACCAACGATTGGCGGATCAGGTGATCGCTCCCGGTGGCGTAATGTTTGCCTGCTGCCTTCCCGGAATAGATGTTTATCTTTCGGAGGCTCGGGCCCACGGAGAAAGGTAGTTATGGTGCGATCCTGCTGATGCGTGGTTGGGCTCTGCGATGGAACGTTCACGCGACACCTTGGTGGCTCTCGCGATCCCGGAAGCGGGACCACTGGGCTTCGCCAAGCGGATCACCCTCGTCGGTCAGCGGGCCCGTGCGACAAGGACGCTCTGGCAGCGAGTTAGGGGAGTTAGGGTTGTGGTGCCGTCACGAACCTCCATCTGTTGGGCTCATTGGCGGTGGCCCGACTTCGATTCCGTAGGATGACCAGAAGCGGCATCCGATTCACTACTAGAATTTACCTGCCGCTTTCTTTTACGGGCAGCGTAGCAGTCAAGCAGCCCCGCCATTCTCTCCATCCGTTCTTCTTCCTCGAATCCGGGCGGAGTGCGTAGTGGCGTCGAACCCAGTATAAAAATCCACTTTGGATTGACGCATTCCAATGCGAAGCTCCTTTAAACAACCTTTACACGGGGCCTCGGCTGCCACAAGGGAGGAGGCACTCGAGACGATGCGGCTCCCAGGCCGGAGCGAAGAGAGAAGATGAACCAAAGCCACTGGCTTGTTGAGAGGCGGATGACCACTGGCGCGGCCCCGGACCCCACCCGACGGTGCTCCACTGCCGGGTCTGGGAGGGTTCGCGGCGCCCGAAACGGGGCGCCACGTCGCGGCGCAGTGCTCCGCCTGACTATTCGGGTGGCGCGGTGGGGGATAGCGGAAGAGTATAAGGGTAGAGTTATGTCTCTGTGATATATTCTCTCGAGTAAGCAGAACATGGTAATGGCACTCCCGCTCCGAAATCTCCAAAAGTCGGCGTATCTTCTCAGTAACGACTTTTCCACCAATTTCTGACCTTCCCTCGACCTTTCTGCGTAAGAAACCGATGAACGATTGCATCTAACTGCGGGATAATTGCTATGATTAAATGACGTTGGACACAGGAAGAATTTGGGGACCCGGGTCTTATTAAATGGCAATAGAAAAGCGGGGTTCTCATCAGGACCTGCTGCCGTACTTTGGCCTCCGTCTTAACGTGGTCGAACCCGTTCTAATCTGGCGTGGGCTCAAAGGCGCTTATGGACATCAGGCGCTGACCCTAAGGTCTTAGGTAAATGGTAGTCCATAACATAGGTGTGGTGTGGGTGGATTCCGACTGTTTGCGATTAGGATCTGGATCACGTTAAGGGATGGGCGGGGTGCAGTGAAGTATACAGGCGCTAACTATGGCGGAGTGCGGAAAGCGCAATCCGGTGCTAGATGTTGCTGGAAAAAACATGTTCTGTTACAGTGTGGAATTATCCGCCCTCTCCATCAATTTGGTTGATGTTATCGGGCTCATTACACTGGGATTTGCTCGTGTCAGCCCAGCTGTGTGTGCTTGGAAATTTCGCTCGGGGTCGACCTCTGGGACGACCACTCGTGGAAGTTTCCTCCCGACCCCTCACCATTCTACAAACAGATCAAAAGGAGAGGAAAGGGCATGAATATTCAATTACCATTTATCTGAAATAGGTATATAGTCTTTGGCCAGTGACGGCGCCCAGTGCGATAAGACTCTTCCACTCTCTTCGGGCTTCTTGGCTGAAGGCAGGTCGCCCACTAAAGCTAACACTATCAGGCGTTGTAAGTTTTTGTGGATAATTGCATAATCACACCTGGCAGATGGAGAATCTTGGAATGAAGCGGGAAGGCAGGCCATATTCGCGATAGTTAGTCAGAGAGAAAAAAAAAAAAGAACCAAAATAACACGCAAGAGAGGTGCGACTCAGTGGTGCTCTATATATGTTAAGCCTGGGTATCGTGCATTAATCAGGGCCGATTACTGACATCCCAGACCAACGACGATTCGCACTCACAGGAGCCTTGTAGGCTATGATGGCGGGCCGCGACCCTCTTAGAGCACATAAACCTTATTCAGCTCCATTAGCATATTGTGCTATTTAATAACCGATTAATTTGCATCCTTACAGTATGCATTTAAAGACTGTTCAGTGAAAAACTATTTCAATGTGGCACAGGTGTTAAGTTATAACCTTGCTTGTAGTGAAACAATGTTTTACAATATATTCCGAGTTTACAAAACAAAGCATCTAATCCAGTCCAGTTATAAGCTGCAATTTCAAAGGAGAGAATGGGGATGGGGCTGAGGCAGTAGGCACAGAACTGCCCTTGGGATGAGATGGAATGAGGCTGAGCAGAAGCAGATTGCCCCATGGCATAGGAGCCAAGAGGAGGAGGAAGGATGAGGCTGGTGGGGAACCATTGTGTAGACCACTGCGGGGAGGTTGGCACAAGGTGCCCTCGTATCTGAAATTTGCCTTTCAAGTTTTCGAACCACCGGACACCTCAGAACATTTTAAGATAAGCTGATCACGCATGCAAACCACCATGCAGAACTTTTAACAAATGATCCTGGTTTATCACATTCACGACATGCATTGCCCTTCCCTATCGAATGGGCAGATATCGATGAGATAACAAAACCCCGTCATCCTCGCCTTTTATAGCGCCGATATCTTGGATGATCAGACAGATCAATAACATCTGAAATGCGAGTTCACGAAATTATACAGTGCGTTGAAAATTAGCGGCATTAATAATAAACTATTCCCCATGGTCGTGACTGACCTTACTCCTTTTACCAGCCGTTGATGGCCTTCCTCCGTGAGAAGGGGGCATTAATGGTACCTTGGGCCCTTGGGCGGAGTCCGGCACCATAATACGGCGAGCCGGGCCCAGAAGACCCAACACCGGCCGACCAGAAGGTACCGGCCCCGAAGTGCGGCGACTCTTACGCGCGGTACGGGGACGGCCCGACCTCGGCCAAACTGAATGCGGCCAGGCCCTCGTCCGGACGGCGGGGGTCCCATGGCTCGGGCCTTTGTTTGCTCAAACGCTTATTCTTGATGGCAACTCCGAAACATTTGCCCGACATATCCGCTGCCTCAAGCATGACTCCTTAGACCCGACTTAGTTATCCCAGATAAAATGGGAAGTCCTCTTAAACGAGTTCTATCGGGGAAGGTAGTTCACGAAGAAGGAAAATAGTCACCTTCAATTCATAGCCACCTTCCCAGTATTATGGGAAGAAATCTTTATGATCAGAAAGGGCCAGTCCTCTCCCTCCATAAAGAGATACTTGAGTCCACTGCCAAAAAAGTGCCGAGATTCTGAGTGAGATTCTTAACCAAGTCTTGAGAAAAGTGATTTTCATGGAGGGCGGCATACCACTCTTCCGTGTAACATTTTTCTGGGTTAAAATGGGCGAGATTAGTCTTGCCAAGCGATCCAGTAAGTTAGGAACTCAGAAGCTTCGTACATGAGTTGGCTGAGATTATTTGCGATTTGAATCATGGATATCTCTTCTACAAAGGCATCAATTTAGAGTAAACACATTATTTACATTTATTTCAACTATATATATATATATATGTATATATATATACCATATATACCATATTTCTATATGCCACCTCTCATATCTCACTATATACATATATATTCATATGCACAAGTTGGCTAGAGATTATTTGTAGACACCTGTTGATACATTTATTTCAACTTTTTGGTAAGCCGCCTTCCTTTTCTCCTTTTACATGCTTTGGTGATTTCAAGGGGATGAAATTCTATTTATTACTGAATTTAATCCTTTTAACATATAGAGTTGTAACTAGTTAGGAATTCTAACATGTACAATTGTGATATGTTAGGAAATATAGATTATCCACCTAATGTATACTTACATTTACAATTAATGAAGAGTACAAGAGATTCTTTCTCCGAATTCTCTCTTGGTTGTTTCTACATGGTATCAAGCCTAGAGCTGATCAGGGCTATGGGAGGAGTGACTTTTGAAGCCTGCAGGCTGAGGGCGTGGGTCTCACCACACCTGACCTCAGGAGGCTTCGATCGGTCGCTAACTTGAGTCGGGGCTACAAAATGGTGGGCTGGATTCAAGGGGCGTGAAGCTCACACGCGGTTAGAGCTTTTCTGAGGCGGGTTCACACGCATTCTCATTGTGTGGGGTGCTTTTTTAACAGAGATCTCTCTTGGGTTTTAGCAGTGATGCCTCTGTTTGTGGTTTCTTGTTTGTTCTAAGTGTTTAAGTGCTTTTGTGTCAATAACCCCCATTTTCTGGGGTTTACCTTTCTGCGTTTATCGTCGGGATTGCGGGAGTGCTCTGCTCTTGATCTTCTTCACGTGGTGTGCGTGAGTGATTGAGGAGGAGAAGAAACCGACACCGAAGCCCGAAGCCTAAAGTGGTCCTAATGATGTCACAAATCAGTCGCGATCCCGACTGTTTGAGGTGAGCAAACAATTTGAATATCGTCGGGAACATCATTATGGCGATGTACCTCACTCGGATCCAGCTATTGATGATTAAAGCAAATGGATGGAGGGAAGGTCTTTCATACATTCATCAATCCATAATTCCATCGACGGCAAGTCACCAAACCATAGTAATGCTGGTACATTAAAGAGCTATTGGAGTTATTTGGAGTTTGTGTGTTTTCTGAAGGAATCATTCTATCTTGGTGTATTCTTGCATTCTAAGTCGAGAAACATGATTGTCTCTACTCTTATTTTATGGACTACGAGAATATATGACGACTTAATATGCTTAGCCACTTTAGATGGATCTTGAGATTTAGTGAGTGGCGAAACATCTGCTAGTGGTTGTAGGATTATGCACTCTCTTCATGGTATGATTCGGCTAAGGCAGGTTCCTCTGGTCAGGATATCATCTCTCTAGGAGACTTTTAGCTGGATTCTTCGCACTAAGGTTTCATCGTCTTTTTTCTCTTCACCTACCCTTGTATCTACCCGAATGACTTGATATCTTGTTGGGCTGGACCATTGGGTCATAGAGAAACAAAATAGAAACAATGGTCAAGCGGTGCTACCCCAGAGGGCACAGGTTCTAGGCGGTCTCTTGTTGACGGACATTGGTGAGAAAACAACAGGCAGAAACAATGGTCCGGCGGCGACTCTTAGAGAGGACACAGTTCCCAGAGGTGTTGTTTGTTATTACTACCATAAGTCACGGCCATGTGATATGAGTTACGAAACTAAAATTAATCGAGGAAAGTTGATAATAATGTAGCTTCTACTGAAACATCTGATTAGTTGGGTTCAAGTTCACAAATTCTGCTGAATTAATGGGTTAAATTATGTTGAGTTCTTTAGAATCTCATCCTCAGTTCTGCCTTCTTGAGTCGAGTAACCCAGAACAATGTCTTATTCTTCTTCATCTTTCGAATGGGTCATTGATTCTGGAGCCACATATCACATGATAGGTAACTTTAGTATCTTCTCCCCTTTTCGATCCGCAAACCTTCGCTTCGTTATACTTTGATGGTGGATCCTTAGTTATGTGTTCTTAGATCGATTACAGTTGGCTTGCCATCATCATTCGCGATATGGTGCTTGGTTTACAATATATATGCGGGATTAACCTCTTGCCAGTGTTATATATTAACTTCTTTCACGATAATATATCTTTGTGGATCTTATGAAGAAGCGAATTATGGTAGAGGTAGTGATAGAGTTTGCCATGTGATCATGCAAAAATCTCAAAGCCATTAACGTTCTAAAATAACCACCGCCCACGAAAGGGACGTTGGTTGATTCGTTCTTAACCCAATAATAAAAATTGGCGTCCTCATTTTGAATCTACTATCTTACGTTATGGAACTGTCAGTGCTAACATCGTAACCAGGTGCGATCTCAAATTAATAACGACTTACTATTATTTCACCCAGATCATAAGGATCATATAAATTTATATCCAGCGGTTTTCGACTTTTATCATTGATGATTATTTCTGATGCCAGTTATATTGTTGGCATGTGAGGTGTTTTCTATTTTTATTATCTGGATTATACTAATTTATGTTCTTAAAATTGCCGCCCAGAAGTGATAAATAAAATATGTTTGAACAAATTTGATCTTCATCGACTTCTTGTGTTGACACTCCTGCTCAGAATAGAGTTGCTGAGACGAAGAATAAACACCTCCTTGAAACTACCAAAGCTCTATTATTTCAAATGCATGTGCCCAAGAATTTCTAGGCCGATGTTGTTTCCATAGCTTGCTTTTTTATTAACTGGATGCCTTCATCATTCTTGAATTTGGACACTCCGTATCACATCCTTTTCCCCAATAAACCTCTATTCTCTATTGAGCCTCAAATATTTGTATGCATCTGTTTTGTTCAAAATGTTCGTCCTCAAGTATCTAAACTTGACCATAAATCTTTAAAATGTATCTTTCTTGGTTATTCTCGGGTTCAGAAGGGGTATCGGTGTTACTGTCCTAATCTTCGTAGGTACTTGGTTTCTGAGGATGTAAATTTTTTTGAGAATGTCCCTTTCTCTTCACCCCCAACCCACACTAGTCAGGGGGAGGCAAACGTCCTGCTAATGTATACTATTGCCTCCCCCATGGCCCCTCATATTCCTACTCCAGTAAATCCTTTTATCACTTAGGTCTACACTCGCCGCCATAACCTACCAGTCTCTAGTCCTCCACCGGCTACTTCGACATTAGATGTAGTTCCTAATGATGATCTCCTATCAAGTATTCAGAAGGCAGACGTTAGGTGTGTTCATCCACTTCATTTTGCACCTATAACTAGTTGTCTTCTTTAGTCATGTTCTTTATTTCTTCTTGACTCTGCTTGTTACCTAGCACTTTCGTAGCCTTGTCCTCACCCTGGCTGGCGTAATGCCATGATAGAGGAGATGGACGCCCTAAATGGGAATGGCATTTGAACTAGTACGCTTACCTACAGTGTAAAGAAAGCCATCGGATGTCAAGCAGTCTTTGCCTTCAAAGTTAATTCGGATGGTTTAGTTGCCCGATTGAAAGCACAACTTGTAGTTAAATGGTACGCTCAAACCTATGGTGTGGACTATTCTGATACGTGTTCCCCTGTTGCTAAGATGATATTTGTTAGGCTTTTCATTTCCCTAGATGCCACTCATAATTAGGATCTTCATCAACTTGATATTAAGAACGCCATTCTTCATAGCGATCTTCAAGAGGAGGTATATATGGAGCAACCTCCAATGTTTCTTGCTCAGGGGGAAATTGGGAAGGTTTTTCACCTTCGTCGCATGGCTTGAATCAGTCCCTATGTTTGTCTGGTAAATTCAAACAAGCCAGCTGAGAAATTTGGTCATAGAAGAATAACCACTCATTCCGTCTTCTACTGGAACTCCAATTCAGGTATCATTTTGTTAGTGGTGTATGTGGATGATATTATTATCACTGAGAGTAACTCTACAGGAATCTCATCCCTTAAGTCCTTTCTTCATAGCTAGTTCCATACAAAGGACTTAGGGATGCTTAGATATTTCTTAGGCGTTGAAGTTATGCGGAGTAAACATGGAATCTTCTTATCTCAAAGGAAATATGTGCTTAATTTATTGTCTGAGACTAGAAAATTAGGAGCAAAGCCATGCAATTCCCCTATGGCTCCAAGAGTACACCTTACTAAAGAAGGTGAGTTGTTTGAGGATCTTGAGAGATATAGAAGACTAGTTAGGAAGCTGAACTATCTTACAGTAACTCGTCTTGATATTGCACACTTAGTCAGTGTTGTAAGTCAATACATGTCTTCCCCAACTATTGACAATTGGGTAACTGTAGAACATATTCTATGTTATAGGAAAAGAGAGAGAGAGAGAGAGAGAGAGAGAAAGAGAGAAGAGAAGAGGAGCTAGAGACGGATATTCTATATAGTAGTCATGAAGGATAATAGGATGGATGACCATTGAGATGTTGATTGGGCGGGGTCGGGAGGAAGATGGGAGATCCACATCAGTTCTTTGCGTTTTTGTTGGTGAAATCTAGTCTCGGCTGGAAGTAATAAGCAAGGGGTTGTTGTTTTCTCATTCAGAGTGCGGGATGGATATCAAAGCAATGACCGCAGTATCGAAGGCCAGTAGCGGATAATGAGGACTTGTTGTGTTGATGGTTTGATGGAAGTCGGCATTAAGGCGTAGGTCAAGCCAAAACTTTGGTGTGATAACCTATACGCGCCATGTACCTCGAATCTTGTATTCTATGAACAAACTAAGCATATTGGGGTTCAGTTCCACTTAGTTCGTAGAAAAATACAGCATGTTGGGTGGATTTGTTCTCACATTATGATATGAGCGGGAGAACAATTGGGTGATATTTTCACAAAGGCTCTAAGTGAGATTTGGGTTAGCTGTTATATAACAAGTTGGGCATGATTGGCGTCTATGCTCCAAGTGGATGTTAACATATAGAGTTGAAACTGAGTTGAGAACTTAACGTATAAAGATTCCCAGCAAGCTAAAGTAGAAGTCTAACATGGAGTTTATATGAGACTAGGAAATATAGACTATCCCTCACGTATATGCACATATTAATTCCTTATTGAAAATTTAGAATTCTTTTGCCAGGATTCTCTCTCGAGTTGTTTCTACAATTAGGATTTGGCTGGATATAAGAAAAAAATAGAGAAAAAAAAAATAAGTTCAAAAACTTCTACCATATATTCTATTATACTATTTTATATAAAAATTAAATAATTTGAAAATATATGAACTTCATAATAATTATAATTATAGTTGTTTCTTTTGTTTTTGTATTTCATTAAAATCAGCAGGGGAAAAATTCATTTTCTTTTTAATAATTTTCTTCCCTATTAAATTATTTTTTAGAGAGAAAAACACATTTTATGGATACATGTTTCTAGAAGTGTGGATGGACTGGATTAATTGATTTTTATTATTTTGATGATTCGACAGCATTTTTAGGTAAGTTACTTATATTTTTGGGTTTGGTTGACTTCTTTGTGACATATTGCAGATGTTGGATGCACCCTTGACATCAGGCATATTCGAACTCTATTAGTTAAGCCATGGATGCATTACTAGTCAAGCGAGTCCAGACAAACGACAAAACTAGTTTTCAAATTTCAACTAAAGTCGTGCCAGTTTGAACTCAAATTTGTGTACTATATAGATGTTATATGTCTAACTTCAGTTGTTTACGTTCAAAGTTTAAAGACGAGAGGAATATCAAGGAGAGGAGGGATCATGGGTTGGTCTAGTGAGGATAGTTTACCACATTATAACAATCGCCTAGGATGATAAAAAAATGTACTACATAATTCTTGGTGTAAAGATCAAATCTCAAATCTAAACATGGAATAATCAAATTATATGTGTGTATATATATATATATATATATATACATATATATTTATATAATATTTGTAATATTTTATTTCTAAAATTTTATATAACTATATAATATGAAAGCTTGTTATTGTTATAAGACAGTGAATGACAATGGTGTTGTTCTAAAAGAAATGTGTTTGTGTTTAATAAAATGTCATTAGTTTGACACATGTGACACTGGGTTCTGTGGAGATTTGGTTCCCAGGCACCTATAAATAATAATCTTCTCTATTTGTATTTTAATACATCAAAGAAAAATAAAAATGAAGGAAACTTAGTTCTCTCTGACTCTCTCTCAGTTTTTAATTGGGATCTTGTTCTTTTGTTTCAGTTTACAACAGGGTGTAACACGAATGACTCTATACTTAAGATAATTCATAATCTCAAGATATTATGATTTTTATGATGTTTTTATAAATTGTCGAAAGGTTGGAAGGATTATTTGATTGATTATGAGATTAAAATGAACCGATATTACTATCAATTTATTATGGGTTCTAATTTGAGGCATGTTCATTAAAATGCTCATTAAAATGTCAAGTCTCCTGAAATATCAAATTTTGTTTGATATTTTTGAAAAATATCTATCTTGGACTGTGGTGCTAAATAAACTGAATGTTTGATAAAGTCAACTGATCCGCTCAATTGGTATTTAGTTCTTTCATGGTGCAATATCATCCCAAAGTTGTTTGCTTATTATCCCATACCTCATATATAAAAGAAAAGACGGAAAAGACAACAAAGATATATAACAAGAAAGATATAGACATAGATGAGGATGGATAATGATGCGATCATGAAAAAAAAAAAAAAAAATCTCGATACCATATTGATAATCCCTCAATCATTGGAAAAGATATGTGCACAGGAAGTGGATTATTATTGGGATAAAGTGAAAGTGTGTTAGATAAACATTCTAAAGTCCTTGAGAATAATTGATATAGATGTTGTATGTGAGGGTATTAGTTTCATACCTGTAGTATGCCTAAACATTTGGCCGACCTTTACAAAACATTAATATTGAATAATATTATGTATTTTAATGGTGAATAAATCATCTTGTCACATTTATATTTATGTCATTATCTTAGTTGTGTTTTTAAGTTTCAAAATGAATGATGAGTCAAATAAAGTAATGCCCAGTTATTGCAACCACTCACCTATTCTTTGAGATAAATATTTTCAATTTGAGGCATAATAACAATTAAAATTAATATGAGTACCATCATTTATTTCAAATTTAACTAAAAAGGCTCTGCAGAAAGATACGCCTGGTGTTTGTTGGGAACCAGAAGTTCAACAACCCACTCTTTGGCATGACAAGTTAGGTCAATTTGAGTCTCAAATAATATGTCGAAGTCATAAAACACTCACCTGACATCATTAAAAGAACCCAAAAGATTCTTTTACCCAATAAACACTCATGTGCTACTTGTTGGCTTTACATATTATTATTGTGTTCCCACCATTTAGGGAAGAAAAGTCAATTCTCGAATAATGATAATAAATTAATTTGAATGCATCCATGATGTCTCATCTTGATCCTCATATAAACCAATATGAACTAGAAGTTCAAAGGATCATTCATTTGCCAGGTTGTGGCTTAGGTGCAGTACATTCGATACTTGAAAGCAACCACATATCCAAATTTTTAAATATTATAACGCGAATTTATGTCCTTATAGGAAATTAGCAAATGAATTTAACACAGGCCTAAAGTGTGAGAGACCTATTGGCTCAAAGACATAAGTCCTCTAAAGAGAAGAACACAAGCAAAATTTGACACTCTTGAAGAAGAACAAATAAGATAAAAAGACCTTATAGAGGCACACAATAAACAAGAAGCCTTTGTAGAGGTGCATAATGAGAAGCCCTTGTATAAGCACATAGAAAACGAGAAGCCCCTATAGAGGCACATAGTAAATGAGAAGCTCATGTAGAGGTAAATAATAAACAAAAGGACCTTGTATACACACATAATAAACAACAGGTCTCAATAGAGGCACATAGGAACAACAAGCCCACTGTAGAGGTACATAATAAACAAAAGGCCCACACAATAGAAGTGCATAATAAACAAAACGCCCCAATAGAGGCATATAATGAGTAACAAACCCCTATAAAGATATATAACAAACAAGGAACCCCGAAAGATGTAAGAAATTCACATAAAGCCCTTGAAGAGGCACATGTTCTTGAAAATAATGAGATTCCAATAAGTCATGTGCATAAAGCTGCAAAATGGGGTTGAAATAACATTGTTTTCTATAATATTGTCCAAGTGGCCTTAGACATCATACAAAATGAGGAAGATCCCAAGTCACAAAATGTGGAAGAATGCTAAAAAAGAATGATTGGTCAAAATTGGAAAAAGGTTATGCAGACAAAATTACACTTCTTAATAAAACAAAAGGCTTTTGGACCTGTAGTCTAAATGCTTGAAAGTATAAAGTTTGTTAGATAAAAATAGGAATTTGTACAAAAGTGCCCTAATAGTCTCTGAAGAGCTAGATCTGCGTCTCATGGATATTGTTAAATCATATTTATATGAATCCATAGATAATGATATATACATGAAAATCTCTTAATGATTTAAATTTCTTGAAGCAAATAGTACAAAACCTTGTAGCAAGTGCTCAATCAAGTTACAATGATCTTCATATGGAATGAAGCAATCAACACACGTGGTATAGTTGCCTTAGTGCGTATTTATTAAAGAAAGGGTATGTGAACAACCCTATATGCCTGTGCATAATTATTAAGAAATCACATACTAGATTTGAGATTATTGTTATATATATTGATGATTTAAACCTTGTTGGAACTCTCGAAGAGCTCATAAAAACTCCAAAATATTTGAAGAAAGAATTTGAAATGAATGATTTTGGAAAAACAAAACTTTGTTTCGAATTGTAGATCGAGCATTTTCCAAATAGAATGTCGGTTCATCAATCAACAACATAAATTAAGAAAATCCTAAAATATTTTAATATGGATAAAGTACATCTATTAAGATCCCTAATGGTTGTCTAACCACTTGATGTGAGAAAGGACCATTTCAACCTCGAGAAAAAGATGAAAATTTACTTGGTCTTGAAGTACCATATCTTAATGTTATCGATGCACTTATGTATCTTACTAATTGTACAGTCTATATTTAACTAGGTACAATTCCACTCCAACTCGAAGACATTGTAATGACATTAAAGATGTACTGTGTTATCTCCGTGGAACTACTAATATGAGTCTATTTTACTCAAATGAGTCAAAACCTCAATTACTTGGATATGCAAATGCAGACTATCTTTCAAATCCACACAAAGCCATATCACAAACCAACAAATACTCTCAAGTGATAGTCTAGCATATCTATTCATGATGGGCATTGTCAACCTCAACATTCAAGAAGCTAATATACAATATTGAAATTTGTCAACCAAATGATATTGACATGAGCGGGAGTATCATTTGATGTTAGTGTATTGCACTATTTTTCCCTTCATATAGGTCTTGTCCCACTAGATTTTATTGACAAGGTTTTTAACGAGGAAGTCCTAACAAATTTTCTTAAGTTACATAATGGTCATTCAATGAGGAGTGTTATAGGGAATGTGTGAATGACAATCAATTTACAAAAGGAATGTTTGTTACTTTTGTAAAGTAATTATTAGTTGCCTTATACAGTGAGATTATATGCAGATTTGAGTTCCTCAAACACTTATAAATAGTCTTATCCTATCTATATTTAAAGCATCAAATAAAAGAGAATAAAACCTCATTATCTCTCCAGGTTTCTTTCTCTGAATTTCTTTTCATACTTTCTTTGGTTTACAACAGTTTTATTTTATTAAACAAAAAAATTTACATATCACATAAATATGTTAAATAAAATATTTTATTTATGAAATTAATTAATTTTTATTAACATTTTAAATTTTATATAACTATATTAGATGTGGAAAAATATTAAAATGGTAATACAAATCATATTATTTATTTGTTCATATATTCTTTTTTTCTCTTTTTGAGGAATTGATATATGCCACAATTGAAAAATATTTAAATGGTAGTACGGATCATTTTTTTTTTTTTTTTTTTATTTTATATATATGTCAAAGTGAGAGTTTCAGCATGAGTGTTTTGCTTGGATTTCAGTGAATCGGAGGTCTTCCGTTCACCCCACCTCAATAGTTTAACATTATTTTTCCTTGGGTACACCAGCGGTCCACCGAAACTAAGGCCAAGAACTATATATAGGAAACGGCAGCAATAGTTGGGGTTCTAATCCTTGCGTGAGTGGGTTTTGGAAGAGCCATGTGCATTAAATAATTATGATAAAAAAATGGAAGTGGGCCTAGCTATAAGAGACTTCTAACCAATTTTCTGGCGTAATGGAACAGACTTTAGTGCGGTGTGCTTGAACTCCCCGTGTATATACGAAGCAAATATAAAATATATACATAAAAAACATAAGTACACACAATCTTTTACGTGGTTCGATAACTACTTATCATGCGATTGTGCCATTATGCAAGGATTTCCACTAATCTCATTCAAAGTTGCAATTAACCTTATGTGGTACGACGCTCCCTCTCTGCCCACGACCCTTCTTGAAACCTAATCACTCATAGTAGAATTCAAAATAAACTTCCTCCATTTCCCTCTTAAAAGCATCACACATCCTTAGCCACATTACATAAATAAGATGAAGAAATGAAACATCATTTTCACATGAGGTGAAAGGCTTTTAAAGTGAAATACCTCAACCGAGTATCTGCATTCCGCATTCTTCACACGTCCGGACTTCTCTTGCTATTCCACAAATTCTCCTCTTGAAATTCGTGATGAGTAACTTCCAATCCCCTAAATTTATAGCCCTTGTGATTTGGTCTTGGAAGTCTTGATAAGGCTAAATCATTATCCTAATATAACTCCAATTTTACCTTCTATTTTTTATACTTACCTTTAAGCTATCACAACGAAATAAGGAAACTTGCTGCTCAAGTAATCTCTTTAGTATAGAAATTTGATTGTTTCTAATTCTAATTCCATAGCTTGGATGATTGGATCTTCTTGATTTTATCTTTGTCCACTTGCTAAAACGATTCCAGGCTCATCTATAACTTACTCCCCTAGTATCTTGACCTCTAAGGTTCTAGAACTTACTTGTGTCCCATGTCAACTCTGTCCCTAGTCCGGACTCTCTAAGGCTTCCATGTCCCTGCATTGGGGGACGACCTTAGTCAAAACTACTTCTTGGTTCTCCTAGGGATTTTATGATTAATCCATCAAATCTTCATTAAATTTGATTTCTTAAGTAGTCATCTTCTTGTAAAACTCTAGAGATGAAGATATGGACAATTTCAAACCCAACAATATATATATATATATATTTGTGTGTGTGTTTGTGTGTTTGTGGATCTTCACCTTTCATTCTTCGAATGATGTGGGATACTACAATCCACCTTCATTGGAGCTTAAGGCGCGATTACATATGCGAGCTTTCCACCGACTCACTTTTGGTTTGCTTCTTTGATGGGCCTATGCCCTTGGAAAAACCTGATATTATTAAGTTAAAGTCCGCCCGTATATAGACCTTCGCGCCATCTTGAGTAGTTTTGTGTGGACACCGCTCATTCTTCAGGTGATGCGGATACTACAATCCATCTTCATTGAAGCTTCGGGCCCTTGATGACATATACACGACATTCCTGACTCACTTCGGTTTTGCTTTGTTGGGTCCTATGCCCTTGAAAGACGGTGATAATGTTAAGTTAAAGTCTTTCATATATAAATCTTCACCCTTCACTCTTTGAGGAGTTCGGGACACTATAGTATTTGTGTTCCACCTTGTGGCCTTCTTTTGCGGTATGACCATTTGGATTTCCATGTAACATTGCTTTATATCACATTCACATAAATGTGAACAACGTTTGGATTCGTAGAAATATTTGGAGATATTGGGGCTTGATGTAATAATTAAAAGAAATCATCAATATTTATCTAATATATAATGAAAATTACAAATAAAAAAATATAACATAAAATTTATACACGTTACATATTTTAAATTTTTTATTTGTTTGTTAAAAAAGTTAGTTTAGTTCTAAAAAGACACATTATTTATTCCCAGCTTCTCCAATGCCCCAAGTCCAATCATAAAAGGGTTAAGTATTCTAAAGTCATAAAATAATCCGTTAAATTATTATAACCATCCGGGTTTATATATATATATATATATATATATATATTCCCACCTACTTTATTCCCACCAAGTCCAATCATAAAAGGGTTAAGCATTCTAAAATCACAAAACAATCCTTTAAATTATTATAATATATCTATATATTTATATATAATTAAGAAAAAAAAGAAGTTTGAATTCAACTTACAATTTGTTTGAAATTCTAGCGATAAACTTGCTGCCCAAGTCCCAAGTCCAATCATAAAATGGTTAAGTATTCTAAAGTCACAAAAGAATCCTTTAAATTATTATAACAATCCGGGCTTATATATATATATATATATATATAATTAAGAAAAAAAGAAGTTTGAAATCAACTTACAATTTGTTTGCTGCCCAAGCAAGAGGATTCCATTAATCACTATAAATCAAGATCCATTACTCATAAAATATGCCATTGAAGACTCTCTTCATGGCATTTGAAGCTCAGACCGGAGATTACGGAGTCAATGACCTTCTGAGGCCTAGAATTTATATACCCTATCTCTATCAAGAGTGATGAATCCTTTATTAGCTACTCAATTACCTTTGAATAACTCAAGCTATACCCAATCATCACCCCATGAGCAACCTCTCTTGAGGCAACAAGGATCGAAGTAAAAGTATAGAATCAGTATCCAAGATACCATTGAGCATCTCAAGTTTAATGATACTTGCACCATTGCTATGATGAGACTATCATTGATGATTGAATAGATAATCCATATGATTGTCTCATGGCAGATATAAATGTAGCTTACTCCCAGAAAGCATCCACATGTCTACTCTAATCATCATGCTGATCACAATCTATGAGCCCAACTGGTTGATCAAATCAAGGAGTACAAAATGTGTTAGTCTGTTTGGATCAACAATGTCCAATCTTGCTGATCCTATGACTAAGGATAATTTAGATACTACATAATTACACATATTAGGAATCTCATTATCAATATCACCATCATGATTTTCTTTATGCTATGTAATGTATCAAGGACTTCATTAATTTGATTTAAGATCACTATCGTTCATATATTACATGAACATCAAAGAAATGAAGTTGTGTTTATTATAATAAATTTGAATATAAGGCGCTGATGGTTTCTAAAGGTGGAATACACTTTTCAGATAACTTCTCTAACAATAGACCATGGAACTTTAAAAGTCAAATCATGAAATGCCTTTTCATATTATCTATTTTTGCGAAAATTCACAGAAATTAAGAGCTTCAACAGGGAGGCAGCTTTGGATGGAAGGATCAATAATACATGATCCGTGGCGCTTTTTGCCGTTATCACGCTGGCCGTTTCCGTTGGGGTGACGCCGTTGTTGTGTTTGGACCGCTGATGGTCATGGTTCTTGCTTTATAATAACGCCGCTCGTTATTTATCCATTCAAAGATCACGGATCAATATTGATCGCCAACTCCAGTTAAAGGATCGACTTCCGTATCAGCGCTTCTGCCAACGCCGGGCTGCGGTATCTGCGGTTTCAGAATCTCCGATTAATATCTGGCCGGTTTTTCATATTGCCGATATTCGTCATAACCATAGCGATGCCGGATGAGGACCGTGATTGGTGATCTCGCGGTTTGATGATTCAGTGGTGGTTCTGCTCTTTGCTGATGGGGTTTCTCGGATGAGAGAGGATGATATTTATGGTTTCTCAGACCAACGAGATGTTTGGGAAAGTTTTGAGATATTCGAATCAAATTGGAAGATTTTGGGTTATGGTTCAGAGAATTGATGTAGTCTTCAGAAAGAAGATGATGGATGGGATTCATAGGGATGTAGGTGGATATATGATACTTCAGGATCACCCTAAGGATAAAGTATTTGAACATCATCAAGATTCACTGAGTGGAACAGGATATACTTGTAAATAATAAGAGATCACAGGATGAAGTATGAACAGAGTTCATATATAAAAGATTAAAGATGAACAAAGATAAGAAAGGAACTAAACAAATATTTGCTCAGATAAGTGATGATCAGGTTCTGTGGGGTATATCTGAATTTTGTGGCATGGATCAGATGACAATCTGTGGGCGGAAATGAACCAGAGTTCAAATGATAAATACAGTGATCTTACAGAAATATCGGCTCCTCTTTGTTTCATTGAATAGACTTCTTGTTAAGCTAAGCATTTACTCACTTTGAGCTTGGAGAAAAGTATTTATAAAATGAAACAGAACCCCGATAAAATGTTATTTAGACTCAAAGTATGAGCCAAAAATATATTTGGTGTCTCCAGGGCATTTGCAAACTCGATCTGTTTTCATAGAACAGGATCATTCCCAAATGTGAACTCTGATATGTATCAAATACACAGTTAGTTTGAGATTATTCTCTATAGATTGAAGTTACTTAATGTTCCCATATGAGATCTATCATCTGTTGTAAGAATACGTCTTGCGTCTTTAAGGACAAAAAGGATCATTAATTGCTCACTCTCATTGAGTGAAAATTATTAAATACAGTTTAGACTTTAAAAATTATTTTGATCTTTGGAACACATTAATGTGTGTATCTTTGGGTTTAGTAAACATTTGGTGCGAGAACTTCCAAACTGCCCATTATATGAATCACTTATGGGCACTGGTACCAGAACCATAGAAGGTATCATGTGTGTGCCAAAAATTGTGAGAGATATATGCATAAAAGGTCCCAGGAGGGGACTATTTAGTCTAAATCTCTCCTCTCAGTTATATGTAAACAAACCAATTCTATCTGAGTGTTTCTTACATCTATCATTGGCCAAACTCTGTATACTTCTTTGAAAAAAAAAAAACTCATGCTTTACTAGGTTTCTTGCCTCTTAAGCAATTAATTAATGGGCTTTGTCACTAATTGCTAGCCTAGGGATCCAACGACCTATTATAAATTTTGGTTCTTGATCAACGAATCATATTGTTTCTAGAGCATAAATCCAACAAATCTCCCATCAGTAAGTTTGGGACTATGATCTTATCCAGTGCTATTCCACTAAAATCCTATATGTGAACTCCAAATTTAATAATGTGCATATTAAATGTATCTTTCCATTGAAAAATATCGACAATTAATCTTAAGGGTATGTTTCTTTTAATAGATTAATTATTTATTCTCTAAACTTATCAGTTTCTCTAATGGATTCAATACATTGGCCAGTGTCTTTCAACATCTAAGTACTAAAATATATTAAGAGGATATTTCATACAAATTCCATTTTTTGTATATCTCATAAACTATGATGATCAAATAAGCATTATTCCCAAACCATCAAGGTATTGGTCTTTAAAAGAAGGCTTTGCTTATTGATAACTCGAATAATGATAATTACTTAACTGCCTGTCTATAATAAACTCAGGATTAAAAAAATAGCATAACTAATATTATCTGAGATTTAATTATTTTTTTACAAAATATTACTTTTAATTAAATCTCTCTCGATCCTTTCAGAGTGAGTTTGACAAAACTCACTCTAATATTCTACAATAATCAAGACAAATTGTTTCATAGAATATTACAATCTAAATAAAGTACCCAACTTTTTCCATCTGGGGATCTCATGATTCAAACTCTGTGTTCACTTGTCCTGCCACCAATTGCGAGTCACTGAGGATTAGGAGTTGGTGCGCAAACATCGAAGCTGCCAGATTTATGCCGGCCAGGATGGCTTCGTACTCGGATTCATTGTTAGAAGCGTTGAAACCTAACTTGACCGCTTGTTCAATTTTTAAGCTGATCGGCGGCTGGTACATGCGATACCTAATCACGTTTCAGGAAGGCTCATCAACCTTTAGCGTCCACCGGCCAGTGGGTCGCTAGGTACGATCGTGGTGACTACGCTAAGAAATCGCTAGGACACCTCTTTTCGTAACTGGGGCATGTATTGGATCCCAAACTTGCTCAATTCAATTGCCCATTGGGCCATTCTTCTGGACATATCGGGCTTATGTATGGTGCCTCGCAAAGGCAGGTTGGTAAGTACCACCACTAAGTGTGCTTGGAAATAAGGTCGAAGCTTTTTTGTTGCCATCTGGAGGGCCAATGCAGCTTGTTCGAGGTGACTATCTGGGTCTCAACTTGATCAACGATCTTGACAGAATACATGCCTACATTTACCTGTTCTAGTCTTTCCCATGGGGCCCAGTGCTTTCGTAGCGAATGTGTTGGCTAGCGGTGAACATATCTTGGTCCCGGCCATGAGTGGGCATAAACAGGTGTGTGGGGCGGCCGTGGCCCTTAGAGCAGGGTATATGTATGGAGTTGGCGGTGGCATGGCTCCGTTTCGGGTAGGTACCCTCTCTTGGGCTTGCTCAAATTGCTGTCGTCGCTCTCTGCTATCTCCCCTTCGCGTCCATCGACGCATGCTGCTGACAGATTGGCTGGAGCGACGCAAGGGCCTCTTTCTTGACTTTGTTATCATGTCTTCCCTTAACGGCGATCCACCAGGGAGCGAAATTTGCCAGGATAACTCATCGTCGGCGAGGGCATGTTCGCCATTCGGGCATTGCGGGCTCCTTCCCTTTACTCACATTTTGAGAAGGGGCATAAGGGATTGCCTTTTCAACTCTCTTCATGGTCTTCATGGCAGACACGCGAGAAGGTCATTTCTCTTTGCGGGCGATCAACACATCCACAATAACTCGACCATCTGCTGGCTTTGCTCTTCTGTTTCTCTCCATTTCGTCGCCCGATTGAGGCCCGATCCTCAAGGGTGGTTGGGTGGAGTCTTAACCATAACGCTAAATCGATGAACAGGAGGATTGATTGGGAACGATCGAAGTTGTGGTGTGCGGGGAACCGCTTGATAGCCAACGTAGCCAAGCTCTCGCACGTCGCCAATAGCATCTTTTGCTTGGTCGTTCCCACAGACGGCGTCAATTGTTGTCTCCTTCATTTACGGATCCAGTAGTCGTCGAGGCATTAACTCCTCGGCCACGGTTGCGGCAAAAGAGGGAAATAACTAACGCCGACGGTGAATTACGATCAGCTATAAGTCTTAAGTCAGACGAAAAGTGAAGGAAAATGTATATAAAAATAAGAGATCTGTTTCTCCAATCAGTGTTCAACCCCCTACCTGATGGTCCCCCTCTCTTATTTAAAGAGGGGGAAGGTCCCTCTCTAATTAAAAATTAGATGGATGACCCTTTGGATTATGGGAGGTGTTTCTTAGTTGTCCATACATCATTGTATAAATGGGAGTGGATCTGGATTGTGCTCTACAAGGATGGACTTCACTAAGATGCCACTTTACATTGCCAAACTCACGTGCTGGCCTTTCATATAAATATGGGGTGTTTTGCATGGGTTGAGAGGAGCTAGTCGGCGAGATGGTCAAGAGTGCTAGCCGCCTACCCGGGTGGGGAAAGGTGTGCCCGGTCAATGGTGCTCGGTATAGTAATAGCCGACTAGAGATAGCTGGGTAGTGCCTATCCGGGTAGGGTAAGATACGCTCAGACCTTTGAAGCCTCTGCTTGAGGGTTCGCGGGCTAGGGATTGGGCCTTGGGCCACAATGTTTTTATGGTAAAATATGTGGGCCGCGAGGCTTAATTTATAAATTGGGATCCGTGTAGGCTTGGGCCCTTTAGTAGCTTGAGCCCACCCGACAGCTTGAGGGATTATGGCTCTCACATCGGTCATTTCTCTTGATTTAATATCATTTCCTTTTCTGTGCTTTATTTTCATTTTGCATATTTTTCTAGTAACCAAATACAAAATTATAGAAAAAGAAACACTTAGGCCCCGTTTAGTTCACGAAAATTTTCAGCTATCGAAATTGAGAATATGAAAATTTTGATGTATTAATCTTTGGTTCGTTTTCGAGGAAAATGCGTTTCGTCTTGGAATTTGATTGAAAATACGTTTTTCGTCCTCAGCACGGGTGGTTGAATTTGGTCGAAAACAAGGAAAACAGCTTTTACATGTTTTCTGATTCATATATAAAATGTTGAAAATAGTAGTCATTTCTTTGTTTTGAAATTTGTTTTAAATGCTGATAAATAGCCTTAAGCAGCGTTTTCTTGTTTCGGTTGAATAGAAAAGCAGAAAATTTCTCTCTCTTAAATAGGGCCTTAAGTTTTCTGTATTTGAGATTGTAATGCATCAATCTAAAAATCTAATTCAAATTTTAGTGCAAGGGATAACCAAAGACTAAGGATGGCTTTTTTTTTTTTTTTCTTTAATATTAGATTCTTCGCACTTAAAAATATCAAAGGAAAATTATGTCATGATTTATCAATATAATTCTATTTAAAAAAAAGTTTATGAAGAATGGGAAACAAGGACAAGTTAACTAATTTAAAAATAATTCATATTACGTGTTTTGTTTTGAGAAAAATTAAAAATAATTCATACTAGGTGTTTTGTTTTGAGGAGTAGAGTTCTAATTTCAAAAATACCCATTTTGACAATGGATCAGAAAACCTAAAAAAATAAAAATAAAAACAGATTTTTTTTTTAACGTTAGAAAACTCAAAACAAAATGATGTTTTTTTAACCCTTCTCCAATTTGTTTAATATTTTTATTCCCTGATTATTTATTCTTTAATTTGTCCATATTTTTCTTAGATTTTCTCAAGACATTTCTGGGTAGATTTTTTTTGTTTAAATCTTTATTTTCATAAATGAGTTCTTCATTTCATTGAAAATTTGGAGTTTTGAAAGTTTGTTGTCAATGATATTGAAAAATATATATTTTTGAATGAGTTTCTTGGATTAAAGTATTATATGCTACTTTGGGTTGTTCAAAGTCTGAATTATCATTAGAATCTAAGAGAATTTGTATGAGTTAATTATTGGTTGTAAATTGTTAGAATTGTGTATTGGTTTTATACTGTGAATTTATATATATTTTTTAATATGTTAATCAAAAGATTCATAAATTAATTAAAAAAAACAAAGTTGGATTAGTAATCTTTTAAAATCTGTTCTTTAAAAAAAAATATGTTTCTTTTTTATTTTTTTGGTTTTATATGGACATAAAGGTCAATTTAGAACAAGAATTCTCTCTTTTAAAACAAAACACACAATATAAATTATTTTTAAATAAGTTAACTAAGCCATTGGAAAAGTGTTGCGTGTTTTTCTTTTTTTCTCTTTATGTGATAATGTAAGTCATTTAGTCATTTCTGGCAATTTGTATGGACTATATATTGGGGGTTGAAAAGCCTCAATTAAAGGATTCATTCGGTATACAATTTTTTATTATTTATTAGATTTGATTTATACATAAAGGTCATAATCGAGTTTCATATATACAAAATTTTATTGAATATTTTATGATTCAGTATTTTAAAATAATAATATACACAACTGGATATAACTTATGACATAAAAAAAAATGTTTCAAATTTTTTAAAATAAAATATGCAGGTTTATTTGAAATTTCAGACTATCTTGAATGTGTTTGTTATGAAAATTTAAAATATATTTGAGTTACTTTTAAGTAAATAACTTTTGTGTTGATTTACAAATAATTTACTATGATAATATAATAAATATATTCGAATTCATTAATTCATATAATTTATCAAATATTAAATATTTTAAATAAGTTTGAATATTAAAAACAATAATAATAATTTTAACATAATTTGAAATTTTAAAACCATCAAATTGGGGAGAAAGAAGAGAACAAGTGATTGGAGGAGAAATGGAGAGGAAAAAGGTAGGTTAATGTTGCTGTCATGAATAGCCGTGTTTTGAAAGCGGACGGAGCGAGCCGGAAAATTTCTCGTTCGGTTCCAACGAATTGGGCCAAATTAGTCAGGCGAGTAGTCGAGCCCGTGACGTCGTAAATAAGATAATTTATATATTATTAAAATTAAAAATGATATAAAGATTATTTTTATAAAATTTTGTGACGTCTCACTCTATTTCTTAAGCATTTCTATAAAATTTCCTGCGTAAATCCATGAGATCGTATTTTTAATACAATATAAAGTTAATTTCCATAATATAAATCGATATAATAATATTTATCATAACCTTATTATTCTAACTTGAGTAGTATCAATAACCTAAGGAGCGATTAACATCATTCATAATAAATGTCATTCTAATACACTTACATGGTTACTCAAAATATGAAATGTCAACATTAAGAGTTTTTCATATTAATAAGTTCATGCATGAAAATATAGATATATGTCTTCATTCATTTTGGAAATTAGGATGTGAAAAGTCAAATTGTGTATATGGAAAATTAAAGTTCTCAAATCAACTCCTTAAGGCCCACGCCACCATCATTCACATCTTCTACAACAGGAATATGTATCAATAAAATGTTTATAAAAGGAAAATAAGTAATATGACAATTTTAAAATGGATAAGTTTATAAATTCTACTTACCAATTTGAGTAGCTAAATTTGAGCTTTCAACTTCTATAGGAAGAGACCCTTCCTCATACAAAAGATTTTCTACTTCTTCAAGATCTAGTTCTCCTGGTTCATCCTCATAAATTATCAAAATTCGGTTTCATCAGCCATGCGTAATCAATAGGATCATAAGCTTCTTTTTTCTTGTTATAGAACCTAAAAAGATAAACATGGAAACTATTCTTAACTATCAAATAAAATTGGTATTCAAAATATTTAAGAAAATATTTATACCGTTTTTCGACCGCAGGTGTAGTGAATGTAGCGAGATCACTAAGTCTTTGATGTTCCAATTTGTTCCTCTTTTTAGTATGTATGTGTTCAAACACGTTCCAATTCCTTTCACACCCAGAAGATGATGAAGTTTATTTCATTATTTGGATTGCCAACTTTGCAAATGTGGGGGCACTATATGTGTAGCCTCACCATTCATCTAGTTTCGAGTACACACATAAGAAATGAAAGAAAAAATCATTAGTAAGTTTAAAAAATATAACAATTATACTTTTAAGTACATTAGTAAATATTAAAGTATAACTAGTTAAGAGATGAATTATCATTTACCAGGTTGTAATATTTCACGTGAAGAATAGGCAAGCTCTCTTCCAAAACTTTCCAGTCGCTCACGGTACAACTTTAACTCATTCATCACTTTGTTTTTGCCTTTGATGACTTTTTGATCAATGACATCCATCATACCTCCAATGACTTCAGGCTTGTTACAAAAGTTTTCTTGATCATATTAGATCATGGATTCAACCAATAAGCTCTTGAATATGAATGCTTTTTGCGAAGTTGTTCATCTGGCGTTGCTTTATGATATTTGGCCTTAAAGACGTATAGTCTCTTTTTATGATTAAAAACAACTTCTTGATGCCCAAGCCAGGCCCTATACATTGCCTTCATTATCATATCCCATGGAAGGCCTCTCATCACCATCAACAATACACAAAAAGCGCACAAGTGGGGCCATGAGTTTTACAATTATGAAACAATCATTCAAAACTTGTGATCGAGATGATAAAACCACGACTCTACTTTTATTATCCTTTGAATATCTAAGTCTATAAAAAGAACTTGCTAGTCACCAAAGCTTGCAAATCATGTTTTGTGATCATGAGGCTTTCAATGCAATGAATGTATTGCTCAAGCCAGTTGCACCCGGTCGGAGAATCTCTAGCCATCCTTCTACTGTACTTGACTTAACAAAGCAACATGATTATACACAAAGTTGTCACCTTTGATGCACGTCTTGCAAGCTCGACAATATGATCCCCAGCTTACAAATATCGCTAAAGATCAAATTAAGGCAATGGGCTGCACAAAGGTGACCAATTAATAATTTATATTTCTCGAAATCGATCTTCCTGCGGCCACATAATTTCTTTGCATTATCGGTGACCATTTAGACCACATTGCTTGGACCCAGCCCATGTAATGATCTCGTCAAACGATAGTAAAATAGATTAGTTTGCATCTTTCACAATGTCACGAAGCATGGCGAGGACTTCACAAACTAGTATTCCTTGGGGACAATAAACCATGAAGTTGATGAGTGTTCTTTGTCTATTATCTGTCCAACCATCACCCATTATTGTACACCCAACTTTTGCCCAAGCTTCACGATAAGAATCCACAAGTAATTGAACTTCCTTCTTTGCATCCTTTAGAAGGTCACTCGTAGTTGATAGTAAGTCGGACCCACTTATATCCTGGACCAATTGCGGATATAGCATCAACATTGGTTTGAAGTAGAATGAATTCTGACATTGGTAGGAATGCAGCATCATAAAAAAATCTCTCCCAATAGCCATGTAGCTCATCATTTGCTTCTTTCCCGGCAAATGCACTCTTAATGGAAGGTTGAGCCCCTTGAGTAGTTCTTGGTGCAAAGTACTTATCCATTGTTGTTTTTTTTCTTTTTCCACTCATTTGCGGCCTTGAATTTGGCATTTGTTGAACCTCTTCTTCACCTTGTTGCTCATCCGGATACCCTTCAAATTGTAATACATTGGGGCCATATGGATTTTCAAACTCATAAGTTGCTTGAGCTAATTTTTTGGATTTTACAATCTCTTGTAAGGAATTTTCCATCCGATATTTAACATCGGGAGGAGGCCCCGACTTACAAGGTCAATATCTCCTTTACTCGGCCAAGATGTAGTTTGTTCGATGGATTCCCACGCTAGCAACTTTTTGCAATACAAACAAGTTAGAAGCTTTCTTCCATTTGAACACATTTCTTCAGAAACATGCTCCCATGCTGGGTCGGTCTTGCTTCTAATAGATTGTGAATTAGAGGTTGAATCTTGAGCGGAGGTTGGAGTCCCAGTTGATTCCATTTTTCTATCAATTTGTAAAAAAAAAAAATTCATATATGCAACAATACAAGTCATCAATTTCCACAAGTTGCAAATCATGAAACAAATAAGCGGATACAAAGATACAAGTCATTAATTTTCTATCAATACTTCAATGATTTCTCAATTTTATGGTCCACTTCCTTTTAATTCGGGCATTTGTAATATGCTTACTCCATTGTCCTATAAATACATAAATAAATATATAAAACACACAAGTAAATTAAAATGCTTTCCCAAAGGCCAAATTGCATACATAAGTCCTCTGCTCTCTATCCCTACTTCCCTAGCAACATCTATGATCTACCATACTATCAAACTAGATTCTAAAAAATCAGTAAATTACTCAACATGTTAGCAGTGCACTTCCTGCTTCTTTCTCCCCAATTTCCTTTTTTTTTTTTTTTTCTTTTTCGTTTTCTTGTGTTTTCCGTTACACAACATCATTAGCATAGAATTCTAAGTATTGCACCACTGGAAAAAGAAGACCAACATGCATTCTCTTTGATTCTATCCAAGCAAAACATAAGTTATCTTTTACATCATACCCAAATATGGTCTCTTCCCAATGAGCGATTCCAAAAGGATGTTAACTCCAACTATGTGATAATTTCCCACTTGGTTTGAGTTCCTTAGAAACAATACATCATCAATATCCATGAAAATTGACAAAAGAATAGCATTCTAGTATAATAAATATCAATCTCTCGAACATGTACAAAATGGTGAAATACATACGGATCTTTGGATTTGGAGTTCACGAAGAGCCTGGCGCAGTTCTGAATCCTCACTAAAATCCCGAAAATCTCATAGATAAAAATCTTCTTTGCTTTCGGAAGTAAAATCCAATCAAGAGGAAATTAGTCAAATCCGATAAAAATTGCCGCCCGCGGATTCTCTTTTTGGTTACTTGGGAGATGGAGTAGTGGCGTCGAGTCGGTCGGAGTTGGAAACTTGGAATGGTCAGAAGGAAATTGAAGAGAATCTGTCGATACGAAAAAAATGGGTGCGAAGGATCATTGGAATGTGAAGAGAGAGCGACGCGGGATCAACTTGGAATGCAAAGAAGGGCATCAAAACGACGTCGTTTTGATGTAAAAAACATCAAAACGACGTCGTTTTAAGTTAAAAAAAAAAAGGAAATGGCAAGCTCTGGTTCATTTGAAGCCGGCCCGGTTCATCAGGTTCAGCCCGGTTCGGCCGTCAGTTCGAGCAGTTCTCGGCCCGGTTGACGTAAAGCGGTTTTGGATTGAGCCGGACCGGTTTATGGCGATCGGCCAGTCGGACGGTCGGACCCGGCCCAGTCGATCGATTTCAAAACATTGTAATTCGCGATTGATAATTTAAAAATACAATTGTCATTATTAATATATTAGCGCTGACGGTTTTCCAATTATGACGGTTTCCAATTATAATGATTCATGACAGTGATATTTATCAGCTTGTAATCTTATAGTTCAAATATATTACTTTGGATATTAGATTGGGTTAAAAATCAATTTTATAATTTTTTTTTTTTAAATAAACTATTTAATTCTAAAATCCTTAGAGGTTGGGCGTCTTGTAGATTTCATGGTGGGAAAGAGAAAGAGATAACCATTCACCTGCTCAGAAAATGCAATCATTACAGTTAGTCATCATTGCCTAGGTGTCATAAATGTGATATAAGGGAATGGAGGAAAGGATTTCAATATTTGTCTGCAACCTTAAAATATTAATATTCATCTTTCAAGATTCGAACAATTAACTATTAACGCCATGTGACCTAAAGCCAAAAATATTATAGTATATTGCATAAAAGGGGACGGAGACCTGCTCAGAAAATGCAATCTAGTTAGTCATTAATCTGATTAGATTATTTTTATTATTAATATGAATGATATGTTATTTTTTAATGTTTTTGACCTATTATAATAAATTTTGTAACCGACTTAATGGGACAAACAGGTTTTAAAGCTCGATAAAAAAAAAGTCATTAGATCAATAAGCTACGGATTTAAAATATTAGATATTCCAGATAGTTTTTGAATTTTTGTTATTAACTATTGCTAACATAAATGAATAATTTTTCTATTTACAGAAAATAAAAAATAAAGGTAGGCCCCATGTTAATAAAGTAACGTCCTTTGCGATAAGGTGGTGGGTCCCACCGAGATTTAAGGTGGCAGTTGTCGCACGATTTCCACGTGGGACTGATAGAATATCCACGTGACAATAGATGTTGCGTGCAAATAATAAGGTAAGATTGGTGTTTGTTTTTTGACATCACCCAAAAGTGAATAGGCTCAGTTAAAACTGTTTGTTTTTTAAATTTTTATTTATTCTTGAAATTTTAAGAAAGTTACGAATAGAAAAAGTGAAAATATTTGGGCTTTTATTCGAGAAAAAGTCGTTTACCTCTGAAAAATAAGAAAAGCTGATCGTTCTTGCGACAAAAGAGTAGTTAGCAATATGCAGCTCTTGGGATGACACGGGAGGGTTTGAATGACGTCCCGTGGCCACGAGCATTCTATTTTTTGATTAAACTTGTATCGTTTAAAAAATTAAACGGGGCGGGCGAAGATGAAAGTCGAACTATGTTTACATTTATTTTGTTTTATTTTTAATTTTAATTTTTATATTTTCTTTTATTTTTTGTATATATTAAAATTAATATTTTCATAAAAATAAAAATATTAGAATTTTATATATTATTTATTAAAAAACATTATAATAATTATTATTTATATTAAAGTATAAAAATAAAATAATAAAAATTTATTTTTAAAATATAATCGAGGCAGACTTATTATTATTATTTTAAATATATGATTCGTATTGTTATTGCTTTATTAAGGTCGTTCTAGAAACGATTTATTCTTTTTAGTTAAGCTATTTTTAAATTAACTTAATGAGTCATTTCACGACTTTGATTTTAAAGTAATCTAGTGTCACGAATCATTCTTGACTATGTGTGAGAAAATCGAAAAAATTTATCTTGTCTCGAGTCGATGAAACTTTTACAGGTCATTAGATTTCGCGAGGCAGATTTAGCAGGCACTGTCAGTTTCGGTAAGTAGAGATCACAGAATTTTATAAACCATGACCTTTATAATGATTTATTATTTTTATTAACGTTTTATCGTTTTTGAAGGAATTTTAATTTTATAAGGTTTCTGATAACAATACCACAGACCCGTCTTGGATTTGAGAGAAATAAAGCTGAGCTAAATTTAAAAGCAGATTAAAATTAAATTAAACATGTTATTAAGAATGAGACAGGCAGGGCAAGAAATAATCAGATTCAGATTATCATCCTCTTTCATTTAATGTTAAAACTTAGTAAACTTAATCTTAATCTTTATTAAAGTGTTATTGTGATAAAGCTCCGAAAAGTTATTATTAAGTAAAAAAGCAAACGCCCACACACAAAATCAAATGAGACTTGGGTTTGCGTTTATTTTTTAAACATCTTTGAATCGCTTTAATGCGAATATCTTAATAGCATTAAGGTAATAAGTTGTTGTTTTGCTGGTAGGTAGTGAAACAGGGATGACAACCAGTGAATTATTTTGGAGTTGCGTCATACCGCTCTTAATGGCATGTTTGAGCTGAGCCCACTACCAGTAATCTTAGTTCGGGTATTGTTACTCTCCTCTAAAGCTAGAGAAAATTAGAAATTTTTAAAAATGGCGAAATGTTAATAAAAATAATAAGTGCTGGCCAAGAGGTTGAGAAGTTTAGAAAATTATAGATCTCGGATAACGAAACGGACTGTGGGTGAAATTCGTCTCGCAAAATCTAGCGTCAAAAAGTTTTAAGTAGTGCAGAATAAACGGAAATTTTGATTTTAAGGTGATAAGTTACCCGGTGACTCGGGGCCAGAGATTTATTTCGATTTTCGAGGCGGCTTGAGTCGAATGAAAGCGATATGAATCATATATCGAAAATAATAATAAGCCACCACAGTTATATTTTAAAAATATTTTTGTATTTTTATTTTATACTTTAATATAAATAATAATAGTTATTATAATGTTTTTAATAAATAATTTATAAAAATTCGCAATATTTTTTATTTTTATGAAAATATTAATTTTAATATAATAAAATAATAATAAAGCGAATATAAAAATTAAAATTTAAATAAAAACAAAAATAAAATGTAAGCGGGGAGAGTTTGGAATTTTCACTATCTCGCTCAGCCCTTGTTTAATTTTAAATGAAACAGAGTTTGGGAATTGAAAAAAAATAAGCGAAATTTGGGTCGGGATGGGGCCAAAATCAAAATCCACAACCGCCAGTTAATGTCGTCACTATTAGTGTATATTGGTATCTCTTGCTTTTGTTGAATGATGATTGAGTTTCTTATTTTTGTGGAAAATGAGCTTTACGAATAGAAAAGCGCAAAATATTACCATTTTATTGAGCTTTTAAAAATTTCGTGATAAGTCGTGAAAATTTTAAAAAGCAAGCCGAACATCTTGAGAAATTTGTCGAACTTTGGCATTAAGTCAATAATAGCGCTTGTCATCTCTGCAAAAATGATTTTCTTATTAGTGTTCTATTTTTTAGCAAATTATGGATGGAAAAGTTTTTTAGTTGGTTAGTGGAGTATCGAGCAGTTGCCCAACGATAAAACTATTATAAATAGTAGTATCATGATTGAATAAAGGTGCAGAAAAGTTCCAACCCACTACTTCTCTCTCTTATTTTTTTTCCTTTCCCGCGCGTTCTATTTCCTTTACGGTCTCTTTCCCTTTCTCTTTAGAATTCTTATTCTCAAATTATTCTCTTATCACAAACTATAGGAAAACGACCTCACAATGTTTTCCCGCCTCGGATCCAAAAAGATAGCCACGTGGCAGAAACCTATAGGAAAACGACCTTGTCGTGCTTTTCCGGCCTTAAAAAAAGGAGTAGTGGTGGAGGGGGGGCCAATCATAATAATTTCTAATATGGATTTTTTATAATCATTATTAAAATAAGAAATTGTGTGTATTAATTTTTAAAAAGAAGGTGGTGATTGACCTCACCCACCAAAGTAAACGGTTTTTCAATTGTCATGCTTCATGACAACGATATTTGTCAGTTTTTAATCTCACTTAGTTTAAACATAATATTTTAAATATTAGTTTAGGTTAAAAACTAATTAATTTAGGTTAAAAATTAATATTATAATTTCTTTTTCAAATAAATTATTTAAGTCTAAAACTCTTAATGTTACGCGTCTTGGCTGCTGTAGATTTCCCGATGGGAAAGAGAAAGAGATAGCCATTGACCTTGCTCAGAAAATGCAATCATTATAGTTAGATGGTGTTTGTTTTTTTTATTTAATGCTAAATATAATTTTTTTTGAGCTTAATACTGAATAATACTTAATAGTATTAAGTATTAAATTGTTGGTTTTTTAACATTAGATAGTGAGTATGGATGACAACGCGACGAATTATTTTGGGTTCGTATGCCGTCTATTTCTTAATGACATAGGATTTAATTTAATTTTAATCGGGTTTTAATGGGTTTGAGTTTATTTTCTCAAATCAGAGACGAGATTCGGGTATTATTCTTCTCTATAAAGCCACGAAAAAAATTGAAATTTTGAAAATAGTAAAATGTTAATAAAAATAATAAGTGCTCATGGGGTTGAGAGCACAGAAAATTCTCTAGATTTTGGATGGCTGAAGCAGTTTGCGTCGTTAAAGTGCTCACCATGAGAAATCCCAGTGACCGAGAAAAGTTCGTCAGATACGAGGGCAAGCGAAAAATTTTCGATTTTATGAATAATAAGTTGTCGAGTAAGCTTCTGGGGCTGAGATTTTAAAAAATTTGAAAGTTGGGGAAATGACTTTTAGGCTAAGTTATTTAAAATAAAGTGAATTGAAAGAAATAAATTGTTTGGAGCGAGGAAACGGATAGAATGACGATATGAGCAAGTAATATCTGAAATAATAATAATAAGTACACTTAGGTATATTTTAAAAATAATTTTTATTATTTTATTTTATACTTTAATATAAATAATTATTATTATTTATAATGTTAATGAATAATTTATAAAAATTCATAATATTTTATTTTTATGAAAAAATTAATTTAATATAATAAAAATAAAAAGCAAATATATAAAAAATTAAAATTAAATAAAAAACAAAATAAAAAAATGGCAGGCGAGAGTTTGAGAATTTTCTAAGTCTCGAGTAAGATCTGACTAATTTTTAAATGAAGACGAGTTTGAGAATTAAAAATAAGCGAAGTAAGTTAGGAGTTAGGACAGCCCGTCGAACCCTCTACGTTAATCGCTCTTCTTCTTGTTGACGATGATTGAATTTTTAACATTTTTGTGGAATGCGCTTCCGGAATAAGAAAAAGAAAGCTAGAATATTCCGATTTTTACATTGAAGCTTTTTAAAATTTATTGACTAAGTCGTTAAAATTTTAAAAAAGCAAGCGAACCCAATCTTGAAAGGCTATTTGGATTTGATTAAATTCGAAAAGCAATCTTGTATAGTCATTGTGCCATCTATTGGTGTCATAAATGTGATAAAAGGGTATGGATGAAAGGATTTCAATATTTGTCAGTTGTGTGCAAGGATTCAAAGTGGAAACGTCTTTCTTGTTTCCTTAAAATATTAATATTCATCTTCAACAATTAACTATTGGCGCCATGGGACCAAAGCAAAAACATCCTGTATATTGCATAAAAAAAGTGGTAAATCCATATATATATATATATATATATATATATATATATATATATATATATATATATATATATCAAAGAATTATTTCCGATTTCCAAAAAAAAAATTATTTCTACTTTGAATTTATTTATTTTGGAATATATATAATAAGTTATTTGATTTTACCTTTATCAAGTAAAAAAACAAGTTAATCAAAACCATATGTAAACAAGAAAACATTTCTATTGGATTTGAAATTGTCCATATCTTTATCTCAAAGGTTCTATAAAAAGACAACTATGTTCTTTATATTTAGTTTTATTCAACCTTATTTCCCAAAAAATATAAAAAGGGCTTTGAAAAAGGTTCTTTTGTGTGGAGACACTCTAGGGCTCCTATAGAGGAGAGCTCGGGATTGGAGATGGGTCTTAGAGGTGAGCTTTGACGGGAGATCACAAGGCAATGAGGCTTCATCTTCAACCTTGGTTCTTTCTTTCCCTTTTGTTTTATCTCTTTTCTATGTTGCTTTAGGCGTATTGGCAGCTTAGTTTGTAATCTTTATGCTTAAACTCTAATATATTAAATGTTTCATTTAGTTCTTAATGTTTGTAAGTATTTTGATAACTATATTATGATTTTCAATTGGTTTGAGGCGAGAAAAAGATAATCCAATTGGGATATTAGATACAATGTCATTTGAATGTCATATGATAAAGTGTCTATGACATCGTGGTCTATGGATTTTTAGGCTTAATGTGCTCTCTAAATCCTAGGGTTTTAGGCTAAATGCAATATGACTGTTTTTGAAATAAGTGTTGATACTTGAAAAGATTCTTTGTTTTATTTGATAAATACCATCAATAAGATTTTTGACATCATTGGATTAAGGTTGAACAATTCCATTAAGTTGATTTGGTGGTCGTAACCTTAAACTCCTTTTTGATTATTTCTTGATTCTTTTTTCCTTGATAATTTAGGAGTTCTCTTTGCTTGCTTAGTTCACTTATAATTAGAATCTCTGACACCCAAAACCCAGGTGTCAGTTAATAACCGTCGGCCATTTGAATAATCGTGAATGTCGGGTGCTTGGCCAGCGGCTACGTAAGAAAATGATTGAAGAATCTCATGTATGGGAGCTCTACCAAATTCTAAATATAACCCATCAAGTTTATAATGACCACAGGGGTCCACATATGAATAAAAATGAGTAAAATGACCCGAGCAGGCCTACATAAATACTCGAACATATAAACATATGACTATAAATCATGAGTATGGGTTTAAATTCATCACTCTTATACAAATAAATACAACATATATATTTTGATATGTCTCATCTAATACAATCCGGCTTTCTTTATATCATCTTTTGATCCGGAGATGCGGGTTAGCAGTACACACTGACTGTGCACAGAGAAGTCTACGTAGGGAGTGAGTAAAGCCAGTGGTGATAATCTCTACAAGTGCCGGCTGCAAGTCGCGCATCTGATGGTCGCGTAATCAAGCGCTGGCGTCCGTGCAACATACGCGTACTCTACCTCTAAATGTCACGTACCATCTGAATGAGACTACGACCGTCATCTTATCCTCTGGTCCATGCTCCATCACTCAATATGCCATTGAGTAATATATCAGTCACTCTGACTCGTCTCCCATTCATCGCCAAAATGTGACTAATTGTCCTTTAGGCCTGATGACAGTATCGAGCCCTCACCAAGCTCCATTACAATCTAAGTCTCGATGAGTATAACAAATCCCAGAGTCGATCACGACTCCTATCCACTGGCAAGGTCATATCAGAAACGCGTAGTGTGTCTTCATACAGGCAACATAACTTTTTGGATGAAACCGCGAGGTCTCTACACCACTCTGAGCATGATATCGTGGGTCTCCTGCACGCATACGCCTCGGGATTACTCCCTTGACTCCCTCGAACATGAATTTTGCCATGAATGAAAACTATTTCCCGAACCGACGTATTTGTTTTTAATGCGTGAATGATATAGAGTATAAATAGTGGGCTGCTCGAAACAATCTATTTTGTGGACAACCCTCCGTTGTATATCAGTTAGTGAACTCAGATGAAGCTAATATTGTTGGTCGACCCTCAGAACAATTCTCTCGAGAAACCATATATTACGACTCAGCTCTGTTATTTAGGGTCTTCCAGGTGCGTATGAGAATGCAATGAGCCATTTCCATTTTCTTAACCGATCAGAGCTCATTTGGGCGTTTCAACATTAAAATCTGCAAACCCACTAATCAACACCACATACGGTGTTGATCCATATCAGCGATACTCACGACACACCATCGAACACCTAACACGATGTCGATCTCAACTATGTAGCTCACGCTAATTTATAGAGTTAAGTCTGTATGGAATACGTAATCTGGTCAAAGCGCATTCATGCTAATATATATTCACATACGTATATAATGCGCGTAATTAAATCCCATAAAAGCATGTTATCTGAGTCGCGTCGATTACCATGAAAATTAGGCTAATGGGTAATTAATACATCTGACGATTCATTTTGAATCATTCAACCATACACATTTTTACACAAAAAAATAATTTTGTGTCACTATTCACATCACTATTCACTTTACTATTCACATTAATATTCATGTTACTATTCACGTTATTAATTTTCTAGTAATAACATATAAAATGGCTCAAATCTCGGACCCATATAAAATAGGGCACCTCTTGGTTCCTTCACGGTTCATCACCGAATATTGTGATACCAAAACACACCATAAAACCGAAGACATCGATCCGGGAGCCAAACCAAACCTCCCAACACGGGTTAATTTGCTGAAAATAGTCCAAAATTACTGTCATATTTGTCTAAAACGATCTCGAAAATTCGTGCAATTGTCAAAAAGCAGTCTGAAAATTAAGCTTAGGCGTCCAAAAATAGTCTAAAAAATTCCTAAAAATTCCTACGCTTTCGATAAAAAAATTTAGGAGCGAAGTTTATGGCCTTTCACGGCCCTCTAAGCCAATTCAAGCGAATTTAAATAGCACTTTGGTTCAAAATAACAAAGTAGGAAAATTCACTTAATATGAGGTTGTGAAACTCGAGATTTTGGTGTCTACCGCATTAGCTACAGTCGCGATAGATCGACTTTCTTGCCATTTCGATAAAAACTACGATCAGGAATTCTTAAATCGAGAAAAAACAAAAAAGAAAAATTAAAAATAAATCCTCCCACCCACGCTCTCTCTCGAACAAAACTGGCCTCCTACTTTTTTTTTTTTTACTTTTGTTTTTATTTTTTATTTTTTATTTTATTATTATTATTTTTATTATTATATTATTTGATATTTCATAATTCATATTATTTTATTCGAATTAAGTTTTATCAAAATTTTTATTTCTTTTAGGTTCCCTTTATTTTAAATGAACTTAACCAAAGTCATTTCCTGACTTCTAAGATTTTCGTAAAAATCCTAGATACTGAAGTCGGCAACCATTTATCGTGAGAAAATCGTAAAATATTAGATTGTCTCAAAAATTAAATAACTTTTACAGGTCGGCTGGATTTGTGGGACCAATTTAGCAGCGTAGTCAGGACACGTCATCGAGATACAAGAGAGATTTTGTTTTCAATGAGATGCCGTTTCTGCTTTTTGAAAAATTAATTTTTTCGGGTTTCTGATCTCAATCCCAATTCCGTTCATCCAAACAAAATTAAGGTTATATTGGATTAGTTGTTAATAGACGCAGTCCTCATGAGTTCGACACTCTACTTTCATTTTATTACTTGTTCGCGGTGCGTGTACTTGTGTGTAACAAATTCCACAAGAGACATACAATAAATCATGCGAAGGGATATGTGTGGATGAAAGATATTTGTCCTTCTTTTTAAAGAGATATCAATTGGTCCTTCGACATGTGAAACTAGAAAATTCATTATCATGCTCAAGTGAATTAATAAGGAGTTCATATGCTCATTTGTATTATCGATTCGCGTAGAGTCTATAAAATTGTATGATTAGGCTTTCTGAATCTTGAGCAGTTTATGTCTTATGTTGAATAAGGATATTGAGTGATAAAAGAACTATAACATTGACTATGGATTAGGTAATATTGAACTAAGGATATCCAAATTATAATATCTTAATAATTTATTAAATATAACATATTTAATTTAATAGTTATTTTTAATTCGTTTGATTTTAATATATCTTAATTAAGATATGAATCATTTCTCATTATTTAGATAAATAATTTTATAAATATATAAATTAAAATAAAACTCATTAATCCTAAGAATATATATAAAATTTTAATGAAATTGATATTTTAAAAAAAAATATGTATCCATATATTATCGTCGTATGAATGTTCAGAGATATTTTCATAATTGATCCCTCCATTACCCAAATGGTACTGTCCTTTTCCACTCCTCCCGTTTGTCTCTTCTGTCGGCGGTCTCTGCTTGACTTCGCCCCTCAAGTCACCATTCTCCGTGATAGCAAGTTTCGTTTCTCTTTTTTCTGCGGTCTCCACCGATCCATCGATTTTTCAGTGCGTAAATTGCTAGAGCTCGCTTCTCAGATCACCACCCTCTGTGATATCAAGGTTTCGTTTCTCTCCTTTTTCTGCGCTCTCTACAGATCCATCCTTTTCTCAGTGCGTACATTGCTTGAGCTCAGTTATCATATCACCATCCTCTGTGATAGCAGGTTAATTTCGTTTCTCTTTTTGATCCATCTATTTTTCAGTGCGTACACTGCTTGAGCTCACTTCTCAGAGCACCATCCTCTCTACCGATGCATCGATTTTTCAATGCGTAAATTGCTAGAGCTCGCTTTTCATATCATCACCACCGTCTGTGATATCATGGTTTCGTTTCTCTCCTTTCTCTGCAATCTCGACGGATACATCTATTTCACCGTGATTGCTTTGCTTCTGCTTAAGCTCGCTTCTCAGAGGACCACCCCCAGCAGGTTAATTTCGTTTCTCTTCTCTTTTTTTTTTCTGCTATCTCTACAGATCCATCCATTTCTCATTGAGTAAATTGCTTGAGCTCCTTCCTAAGGTCACCATTCACTGTGATAGCTGGTCTGTATGTATTGGAGTTTCGTCCCAAATTTTTTAAAAATTTCCAAAATAGTTTGAATCAAACCTATATGAAATTTTTTTTATGTTAAAGCCCTAATCATTAACTAAAACTTTGATTTTTTTTAAAAAATTTCATTTTTAAATCCAATACTAGGATTATAGCCCAATATATTGGCATAAAGAAAAAAAATTCATCTATCATAAAAAAGAATAAAATTTAAATAATAAAATTAGAGTAAAGTTTTGGAGGATTTTTTGGCACACACAATCATTATTATCATTATATTAATTATTTTTATTACCATTAAAATTTTTTTTTAAAGTTATATGGTTTTTAATGACAACAAGATTTAAGTATTTTAATGCATGATACGATGGTATGGTTGACTTGTTTACCACATCATATACTAATAGTACAGACAGCTATCGTTAACCGCAATCTACATGACGGGAAGGGCGAGAGTTAGCTACGGATTTAAATGTAGGGGGGACTTATCGGTCTCCAAAAAGTTTTGAGGAGTTATTTGGATATTCATGGGACTTTTGCGCGAGCTTTGGACAAATTTAGGTCTTTTTATAAAAAAAAAATTACTAATATATTTTGAAAATAAAAATAATGTTTAATTAATGCGTGAACAGCAATCCCTCAGTTATTGACTGTAGTATTGAAATTTTTTTTAAGTTAATATTATAGTTATTAACTATGACATTGACTTCTAAAAAAAAAATTCAATGTCTTAGTTATTGATTGTGACATTAGAAATGTATTAAAAATTTTTTAAGTTAATACCTGGGCTATCGATCACAGATATCGCTCACACACTACAGATATTTTTATTTTCAAATTATTTTAATAAGTTCTTTTTAAAAAAACAAAATATAACCAAAACTCCTTTCTCGCCTTGGCACTGATTCATGTAGTGCCATGCCAGTTCAATAATATGAGTGCGAATTAGAGGGGGAACCAAATTGATCCGATTTCAAATTTGGGATCATTTCATCTCTTTGGACCAAACGAATATTTTAATTTTTAAGGCCTCCACTTGTTTGGACATCTTTGGAGCACAACCTTTCCTATGGGTAATGTTATTACCTTGATCGTCCGAACTCGTAAGATTAACACTACGCTACGTGAACCCATAGTGCGGTGATCCGACGACGACTTCAAGTTGGCCGCCTCTTCACGATTAAGCAAGATGGAGAAGCATGCAGAGTTCATGCGCTTGAATCGCTTACCTTCCCTCGGGGATCTTCCTGATTTATATAAAGTGGTTCACGGATCTCTTCTTGATTTTAAGAAAGAAAATATCTTAATCTTAGGGATAAAATCACTTCTTCCTTATCAAGGATTAATTCTTCATTATTAAAGATTAATCTTTTCGGGAAATAAGGAATTTTGAAATTGGGAAATTTGTTGATAAATATCTTTGCGATTTTCATATCGGTCCATAAATAAACTTCCCATGTGCTGTGAGGATGGCCTGTCGTGACTTAAAATCAGACAAAGTCACCTCAAACTAGTCGTCCATGGAAGACATCCCGACTTTCAGATTCTTCCGTCCTGGATGGCGTTTCCTGCTTTAATACTGCAGTTGAAGGCTCGGGTCGCCCACACAATGGGTAAATCCAGTTCGCCCCGGACCCAACGAGAAGGCGCCTAAAGATCATGGTGCCCACAATGCCCCCCTTTCCGACGCTTCAATCTCAGGCTTTTCACTGGGAAAATACCAGGTTTTAAACCTTATAAAGAAAGCTGAAAGGACAGAAAATCAATGCGTACATCGAATGTGCCGAAAGGTGAAGCATGTTTGGATACAAAGCGCATGGGAAGCGCACGTTTCCTAATGTGTCTACGTCGCATGATGTTCTGATGGCACATTTATGCGCTCGTTCATGTTTCACCCCTATATATGTGGGTCAGCCCGGAGTACGCCTTTACTATTTCAAAGCTTCATCAAGGTTGCAATTTCGCTTCTCCTATGCTTCGCAAACTTTTCTTTCAAGGAATCACGGAGGCCCTCGACTACTTCAATTCTTCGTGAGTTTTTTTCAAACTTCGCTTTTATCATTACTGCGGTGTTCAGGGTTCCGTTTCAGGAAGTATTTTTGGGTTAGAAAGTTTTTGTTGCTTTTGAGGGAGCGTCCATCTTTTGCTTGTGGGGTTTTGGTGATATCCCATAGGTAAGGGCTTAACTATGATATCCCAAATTGCTTCCTACGGTTGTTCTGATAGTCTAAAGCACCTGTGTGCTCTTCACCCGCCTCCTTACCAGCAAACTCTTTTTCAAAGCCATCAAGGGACTTTTGTTAGATGCTTCCGCCTAGCCATTGCTTTGTGGGTACCACGGGGGAGTACAAGTTTCTAATTTTCAACTCATAGCGTAAATTCTTACTGTATCGCTATCGTTGTGTCCATTATTATTACAATCGATCGAGGTATTCCGTAATTTGTAGATAATATTCTTCCACGTGAATCGACGACGCCCTTGTCTTGATAGAGGTGAAGGCTACTTTCTAATCCATTTGCCAAATAGTCGACGGTAACCAACAATAACTTCTTCCTCGGAAGCAAAAGGGCAGATAAATGGTCCAACTATATGAATTCCCATCGAGCAAAAGGTTAGCCTGACGGTGGTTGATTCGAGTCGGCCTCGAGATAAATATTGCTAGCGCCAGCCATACCTGAACACAAAGGCTGCATTCGCTCTTCCTTCATGGTCAGGGGCTAATAATAAACTTGTGTACGGGCTTGCGGAGCTAAAGTTCCGCCACCGGATGGTTTCCGCATATCCTCTCACGGAGTTCTACCAATATATACCTGGGTCTCCTGCTATGGTGAGATACTTAGAATGTATGGTCTGCCCAGAGACCGCTTTTATGTAATTGTCCTGGTTCACAAGGGAAACCTAGCCACCCTGACCTCGAATCTTACTCGCTCAATCCTCATCCCACAGCCTCTCCGAGCTCAAACACGCATTATAAGGGCCGCCCAAGAAGAGCATGTTATTTCATCTAACTTACCTAGTTTATTGTACAGACGACGCCTGGCTAGTAGTAGATAGGAAGGAACGTTGTTTCTCTTATCGCGATGGATGCAACCATTGCTGCCAAAGCGTTTGCTTTTTCATTCGATTCCCTTACGATATGCTCGAGCTTCCAAGCCGCAAAACTCAGTCATGGTCTGACCGCACACGCATACGACTACGCTAGTCTCAAGGTTTTATTCTCCGCCACCCCCATCACTAGCCGAGTCACCGTGCATTTACGAGTTTTTCGAGGATATGACTTTGCAGGTCGATTCCCGCAGGATTGCTTCACATCCAGCCTAATATTGTGACGAGGGAGGCCTAGCGCCGCCCACATTAAGGATCCACCAGCCACCTCGGGTCCACATCTCTATTGAGTAGTTCGCTAAAAAATTTGCCAATATCTCGCCCCTTCATCACGCACAAGGTTTATATTGACACCGACCGCTTAGTTCAATCGCCATCGCCATCCTTCGACAGTCAAGTCAGGTATAAGGTTTCGCAAAGGGGAGATTGGTCAAGACATCGATGGAGGTGTTTCGGGAAGTAGGGGCGAAGATTCTTAACTGTCATAGCAAGGGCTAGTGCTGCTTGTTCTAGACGGGTATACCGAGTTTCTTCTTCATATAGAGATTTGCTTATGAAGAATATTGGTCATTGTTTCCAGTTTCCTTATTTGAACAAAGCTGCACTTACTAAGACTTTTGAAACCACTAGATAAAGGTAGAGCATGTCGCCTGTTTCTGGGCTAGCTAGAATTGGTGGTTCGGTAAGGTATTGTTTGATTGCCATGAGAGCCTGGTCGCATTCCTCATTCCAAGCAGCTATTTTAGCTCCCCTTAGAGTGATAAAAAATTGTCTTAACTGATATGTGAAACAAGATATGAACCACCCGAGAGCTGCCAGTCGGCTGGTTAATTGCTGCACTCATTTTCTGGAGGTAGGAGTCTGAGAGTCCATTATAGCTTTGAGTTGAATAGGATTGGCCTCTATCCCTTTCTTGGTCACCATGCACGAGAGCTGCTAGCCGATCGATCAGTTACTGCACTCCTTTTCTAGAGGTAGGAGCCTAAGAGTCCATTATAGCTTTGAGTTGAATAGGATTGGCTTCTATCCTTCTCTGGGTCACCATGAAGCCTAAAAACTTGCCTGAATTGACTCCAAACGCACATTTCAAAGGGTTGAGTTTCATGCCCAGACTTTCGCAATAACCAGCGCTTCTCAGGAGATCGTGGTCGTAATATTCTTTAGATTTCACAAGCATGTCGTCGATGTAGGCTTCCATGGTGTTGCCTAACAACGGTCGGAATATCTTTGTTACTAATCTTTGATAAGTTGCCCTAGCATTCTTTAAGCCAAAAGGCATCACATCGTAGCAGTACAACTCGTGCGGTGTAATGAAGGTAGTTTTCTCTACGTCGGGTGGGTGCATGGGAATCTGATGATACTCAGAGAAAGCGTCCAAAAATGATAATATTCTGTGCCCAGCTGCGACATCAACAATTTGGTCTATACGTGGCAAGGGGAAGCTATCTACATGCTTCTGTCGAGGTCAAGGTAATTCTACATACTATACTTGCCACTTACCTCCTTTCTTCGGAACCACCACCACGTTGGCTAGCCATTCGAGGTACTTTACTTCTCTGATGAAACATGCTCTCAATAAGTTGTCTACTTCCGTCTGCATGATTTGATGGCGATCCGAGTGGAAACGCCTCACTTTCTGTTTTACTGGTCTAGTCGTGGGGATAATATTTAGTTTGTGGGAAGCCACCATCGAGTTAATCCTAACCATATCTAAGTGGCTCCAGGCGAATACATTTATGTTACTCAATAGTTAAGTCGAATCAAGCCCCTTTCTTCATTAGACATGAGAGCCGAATAGGAATTTTCAACTCCCTTACTAAGGATTAGTCCTTATATCAAGGGATCTTGGGAGTATGATCAGGTTCGGAAAGTCTTAGCCATAGTTTTCAAAAGCTTTAAATGATTTTGATTTGTTTATGAGAAATTTTGTCCAAGTGAATCTTGAGAAATCATCCACACACATATGGACATACCTCTTTCCAACAATGCTTTCCACTTACATAGGTCCCATCATATTCATGTGGACTAGTTCCAAAGACTCTAGAAAGCAAAGGGGCCAATCGGGACTCGTGTGATGTTCAAGCCATTTTCCAATCGTGTGGCTCAGACATTCTTCCATGTTCAGCCTTTAGATTAGGAACTCCCCTAATGGCTTCGCAAAGAGTGGTGTCGCCAAGGCTATCAGAGCTAATGCGTCCCAACCGTACTGCATCAGAGACTAAGATCGCTTTGAACTGATACATGTGTTCAGACCGGGCTAGTAGGTAGCAAGCACGTATGACCTATTTCCTTCCACGACACGATGTTAATCTTGCCCAGAATAATGCACTTATTCCTAAAATTTACAAAAGATGGCTGTATAGCTGGCTAATGCCGACAGTCAGGGCTTCAAGTCCGTCAACAACCGACACTTACTTTTAGCATTCCTAAAACGTTTAGAGATCTTGACTCAAGAACACTTCCTTTGGCATTGTCCTTAAAGGTTACACAAATTTCGGGGACTGATGAAGAATGTTGGAATCGAGCAATTGATATTTCTTAAGTATATGTTCTTTCGACATGATTTCGATGTCAGTCGTGGTGTTGGTTCAAACTTCATACTGTGAGTTTGAACTTTCCTGTGGGACATTGTGTGCGCAGAGCAAATATAAGATATATGCAATAAAGTAAAAGTATACACAATATTTTACGTGGTTTGGCAATTGCCTACGTCCATGGGGTTGTGCCCAGATACAAGGATTTACACTGATATGATTCAAGGTTACAATTAGTCTGATATGGTATAAGACTCCCTTTTTGCTCATGACCTTTCTTTAACCTAATCACTCATAGTGGAATTTAGAATGAACTCCCTTTATTCCCCTCTCAATAGCATTGCACACCCATACCCACATTACATTATTAAGATGATGAAATTTAAAACATCATCTTTTACCTAAGGTGAAAGGCTTTTAACGTGCAATACTTTAATCGAGTATCTGCAATCCACACACCTCAACATGTTAAGACTTCGTTTGTCCATCTTCAAACTTTGATCCTGGTATCAGTGATGAACAACTTTCAAACCCCCGAATTTATAGCCTTGCAATTCGGTTTTGGAAGTCTCGATAAAGTTGGAACATTATCCTAATATGACTCCAAGTATTTACTTATATTTCTTGAACTTTCCTTTAAGTTATCCCAGCGGAATAAGGAAACTTGGTGCTCAAGTATCCTCTTTAGATTTGGAAACTTGATTTGTTACCAATTCCAAATTGATAGCTTAGATGATTGGATCCTCTTGATTTGATCTTTATTCACTTGCTAAATTCCGTCCTAGGCCAATTGATACCTTGCTGTCCAAGTACCTTGGCCTCCAAGAGACTTGTGTCCCAATTCAGTCTTCACCCTAGTTCGAACTCACCGAGACTGTCACGTCCTTGCATTGTGGGATTGCCTTAGTTAAGACAACTTCTTGGTTCTTCCAAGGAATTCATGTTTAATCCGTCAAATCTTCATCAGACTCAATCTCTAAAGTTGCCATCTTCTTGTAGATTACTAGATGAAGTTACTGATGATCACAAACCCAACATAATTATTTCACACTTTGGATTACCAAAACGCATTGTTTTATTATGAGATTCCTCACCATGCAGGAAAGAATCAACTACAGGGAAAATAATGGAGGAAATGAGAGGCCTTGCTGAGATCTACTACAATGTTGGTGAGGAAGGAATAAGGAATGATGCTAACAAATTTTTCGATTCCATGGATACGAAGAGAGATGGAAAATGTCAGCTTGTTACTCTCTGGGTTTCATGGCCTTGAACTGACAATGGCCCATTATGGTAACCCTAATGGTTTGCCAAATTAGACAAAGAAAAGAAAGGGCTTCTGGAAACGAGAAGATGTGGAGAATTTCCTCATTACATGATAAATAGTAAGACTAAGAAAGGGAGAATTGTGGGGACAGTGTACTTACTTGCGTGAAATAAGCCTGAACGTTTCCTGTACGCTCATATCTGTGTGCCTTGAATGTTACGAAGGAATATTCAACTATCAACACAATCAATTTTTTGGACAACTTTACTGTTTGAGTTCAAGAGGACCTGATCTGATCAGCACCTGGCACCGGCTAGAAACCCCAGGTGCGATTTCTAGTACTGATTAGATGGATGTCAGCGAATATATTTTATATATTACCATTATATATACAACAGCTTTCTTATTAATTATTTATATATATGTTATGTGCTTGTAAATTAGATTCATTTGCTTCCTTAATTTTAAGTTAAAAATCAAGTGATCAATCAATCAGGAGAGAAGTTCTCAAAAAAAATAAAAATAAAAATAAATAAATAAACAGATATAATTTTTTTATGTTCTTTTCTTATTTTCTTCAATTTTGTTTTCCTAAGATTTTTGTCAACCTAAGAGTTTGTATAGGCATTTTGTTTTTTTTTTAATATATTCATATGCTTACTTGTTAACGCTTCAAAACATTGAAACTGCATCTTTCAAAAAGTCAAGTTGAGTTTAATATGAAAAATGGTTATTTGAGTTTCATTATCATTTTTCATTTTGTCGAAAAAAGTCTTTTATCTTCTTTATTTTTAAACTTTGAAAATTCATTATTTGATCAAATATAACCATTTTAAAAGGATTAACTAAAAATATCTTAACATAATTTTTATAATGGAATCAAGTAAAATGAGTTACAATTTACTACAACAGCATATGCGTATTGCCTTTATTATTATTAATACACTCTAATTTAAATACATTAGACAAGATTCACGCCCATGCCCGTTTTAATGGTGAACACGCTCTAATATATGAGTTAGGTATAATGGGCACTTTTACCTTATTTCTAAGATAATATTTAGAGTTCAAATTTATAAAAACCTCCAGTACGGAGAACGAGTTTTACACCGCTAGACGATAATTTCATTCAAATCAGTATTATAATTTTTTTTGAGAAAATACTGACCAAAAATAAATCATCATAAAACTACAAAACTGCTTTTTTTCACATTGGTAACGAACTTTTTATCTCCTAACCCCATATTTAATTCTTAAATAAAAGATCGTATTTATTACTATTACTAATATTTATCCATCAGTTATATTTATTTTATTTAATACAGGCTATCTTATTTCCGGTCATTGTTATTAATTGTTTAATTTGGTGTTTTCTCCCTTCTTATTTTCAAAGTGAGTCTTCAGACCTAATTACAGTTTCCTTTTTTTTTTTTTTTTTTTTTCTGAAATATTTGATTGAAAAACCATAATAAACAATGTAACATATCTGGAAATTGAATTTGGGTAGGATTCTCATGCTGATACCCTGAAAACACGTGAAGAAGCTGGGTGCAGGATTGCTAAGGCCTATCTCAGGAGTACATCGGAAGACTCGGAGGAGCAGAAGAAGATTAAAAAGTTTGTAGACTCAGTTGATCGCCTTCGCTTTCAAAATTTCATGAAAGATAAAGCATGCCGGGGGATCTTGGGTACGAAGCTGGAACTCAATAGTAGGGATACTGACAATTTCTTTAAACTACTGGCCAAAGATCCAAATAGCGGACCTGATAGAAACTGATTTAAAACATTCTACATACTGTCCGAAGTGGGAGGCCGTTTTGTGGAGGAGATTGTGGGCAATTTATCACGGGAACTTTCTTCACTTGTTATGAATGCTTCGTAGCGGATCAGAAGAAATGCTTCTATCTTTGTCGGGAGTGCTTCAAAAAGGGAAAGTTTGGGAAAAAGCACAAGTTAATTTTGGATAACTACACATTGCTTCATGCATTGGGGTTGGCCAACCAAGTAAAGAAGGTTAGTAAAGTAATAAATTCAAATCTAGAGTAAAGCTGTCACTGCTTGCTTTATCGCTTTGTAATGGCATACAAAGCATAAATTAATATATCTTTTAATCTTGCACCCTCCTATTGTGCTGTTAGCAGAGACATAAACAACTTACAATTGTGTAATTTCTTCTATATTTACTTGCCCTAACTATTTCTCTTTACCCACTAACACCAAATGCCGATACTTTTATATTGGTCTTCAAACTAAAGGGATTTAAAAGTTATAATTAGCTAATCATGCCTAGTTGAAGTGGTAAAGATTTAAAAAAAGGCATAAGGACATAGGAAGGGGGTTTCAGATTCAAGTCCCAATAAGCAACAAATTTCACATTCAATTGTGAAACAGATTCAAAAAAAAACAAAAATTACGTAATTATTCTTTTTTATAGCTCCAAATGTAGCTCATTCTTAAATGATATTAACTGATTGATTATAAATTACTAATCTATTACATGGCAATGATTGGTGCAGAAAAACACTCCTTCAAATAATGCTATCGGACAGGTAATTTCATTAATTTTTTATATTTTTCTCTTTTGTTGATATTAATATGTTTCACCCTTTAATTATATATGCCATTTATCTACAAATAAAAAATGCTATCTAGTTTGCTGATTTTATATGAGTAAGGTATTAGGTAAATGATGATGATTATTTGATTTTGATTGCATATTATCACGTTGCTAGATATATATACATTAATTTTGAAAGTTAATAGGTCTTGGTTATGGAATACATAGAATGACTGAATAGCTATTAATTTCCTTTAGAAAATTTTTACATTTAATTTCTACTTAAAATGTAGAAGGTAAAAATCAATCACACGAGACAACAACACAGAAACTACTTGTCCCAGTCAAAGCTTCAAAAAATAAAATTTAGAAGATGCTCTCTCCGGGTGAGAACGAACCACAACACTCTGAATGTTTCTCCTCCCCTTTTTATTCTTAAATATAAAATATCATGTAACCACCTATCCTATTCTCATGACCAACCTCTTGGCATGAAACATAAACAAAACTAATACATGAAACTTGAAACCAAAGGTGCAGAAAACTAATAGATAATGGGATGGAAAATAATAGATAATGGGACTTCAAACTGAAAACTAAGAGTCATTCTTTGGAAAGGTTGTTGTCGTGAGAAATATGTAGTTGTTGAGTTCGCACATGAACCGTTTTGATAAAATTAACGATCACGTAACTCCACAGTCACCTCCTAAGTAGCATTGTCCCTTGGCAACATTATCTTCTAATTTCTTTCTTGTTTCCTCTTCCACACTGGCGCTCCAATTTGCCCAAGTTATTTCTCTTTCTTCTTCTTTTTATATAGTGCCTTAATATTAAAAAAATTGATCAAATAATTGGTTTACTTGATTCAACCATTCTTTTGGGATATGGCTGAAATACCTTGGAAACTCCAATTCTATCAATTTAAAGGGAAACTTTTTTCCTCCACCATCATTTCAGCTTTCATCATCTCAAATTTCACCGTGGCTGATCGATCCATTGTTGTTGGACAACAAAGCTTTTGATAATTTGTTGATAATTTCTTCTATTTGATGGAACTTGTTAGCAAAACCAAGTTCCACTATATCCTGCTGCATGTCATCTTGAAGACCAACTCCCTATAGCCTAGCCTCAACTGTCAATCCTTTCCTTGATAATGGCCATAGGAGTTAAGCTCTGATACCACTAATAAATCCCAGTCAAAACTTAAAATAATAAAATTAAGAAGATGCTCTCTTTGGATGAGAACGAACCACTATACTTTGAATTTTTCTCCTCCCCTCTTTATTCGTTAGAAGATGTTAAATATAAAACATCATGTAACCATCTATCCTATTTTCATGACCAACCTCTTGGCATGAAACATAAACAAAACTAATACATGAAAACCTATCCTATTTTCATGATCAACATCTTGGCATGAAGCATAAACAAAACTAATACATGAAACTTGAAACCAAAGGTGCAGAAACTAATAGATAATGGGATAAAAAATAAAAGATAATGGGATAAATGGATAACGGGACTTCAAACTGAAAACCAAGAGTAATTATTTGGAAAGGTTGTTGCTGCCTAAGAAATATGTGGTTGTTGAGTTCGTGACTTATCATTTTAAAGCTTCCCAAAGACTTTGTGCATATGAAACCATGAAGTCGAAAATCAAGGAGGTATTATCCAGTAAATATATGAAGAAAAGGTATACATATTTATCTAGTGGTTACTACTCTTTAAGTCATAGACTTTATAATCTATACTAATCTCACATTTGTAATACAACAATCGACATCATGCTTCTTAGTGGACTTATCAACCCTTTGAAGGATGCAAATTTCACTTATTAACCCAAGAATGAAAATGAATAGTTTTGAGAGTTATTTCTAAGTTACATAAGTTCACTCTACACCTTTTAAGTAATTATTTATTTTACTTACCCTTGTAATCCCAAATTAATTTTAGAATAAGCTTAAATCTTCAAAGAAGTATAAAACATAAGAACGTACATGAAATCCTAAACTAGATGGGATAGAACATATTACCAACTTCATCTAAATAGCCTAATATACTAAAAACACACAAAAAAAAAAAAAAAAAAAATCAAATCTTTTATATGGAATAGTTAGTGATATGACATTTCCTTTCCATGCCCTACAATTAAAGTATCAACATTTAAATTTTCTAAAATGATAAATAGCAGTTATCAAACTTCGTGTCTATTCGATACTAGAATATAACTTAATTTATCAATAATAGTTACTTAACAATTGCTAGCTAGACATATATTATTGCTCTATAAATGACAAAAATAAGTTTTTTGATTAATTGATAGTTTAACAATAACTAATTGTCTGATGCAACCTAATCTCACTTATAAAGCAAAACACTTCTTTACTTGGTGGTTTATTAACAGTGAGTAATGGTAGTTTCATCTTCTTACACTTTCATGTCCTTTGTCTCTCATCTATCTCATGTTTTTTTTATTTGGAAGATGACTTTTTTTTTCTCCTTTTATTTTTTAATCATTTTCCTCAAATTTTAATGTTTATATAATGTGAAAAAGCATTCAGAATTTCCAAAATGATAAAAAAGTAATCACCATAAGATTCTATAACATTAGAAATACTAAACCTTGGGCTGATGGGATCATATATAATAATTAAAGTTTGTTTTATTTGACAACAACAAATTTATTTATCGATTTGTTCGAGGAAGCAAAAGAAAAAATAAGTAAACTAGCAGGTTCTCTAGTGCAAGTGAATAGCAAGTTAATTTCATGTTCTCACTATTCAATTTTTGTTCTTTTTCACTTGTTTTGTGTTTTCTTGACCAAATACTTATAGCTTGTTATCACTTGCATATTCTATGGTTTCTTAAAAATTAAGCACTCGATTGCATAAATCCTATTCAAGGGTAGCACAAAGTTTTACAACATTACAAATATTATTTTCATTACAACAATGGACTACTTTGGAATACTTTGGTTAAATATTTATTAATGTGTACAATTTGGTTTCATGAGTGAAAGGAAATTTGCATGTTAAGAGATGTATTCTGCCTGTTGGTGCACCAAATGTTCGATCAAGTTATGGAACATTTGTGTAAACAATGCGATTTTGACATAAATAAATGTACAAGATAAATCAGCATATATGCACACAATACCGGAAGTTGGTTACGCATTTTGGCTTAGCCTACGTCCATGGGGCTAAGCCCAGTTTTAAAAGATTTCATTATTTTCAATTATATTATAGTTGGTCTTATATGAAACAAGACTCCCCCTTTCTCTAACACCTTTGTCACCTAATTTTCTCACAATGAAACATACAATGAGATCCTCTCATTTTCCAAACACCTTATAGACTCCTACAAGCCAAACAACATCCTTCAACAAGATGTATAAAACCCCCCTACATTGAGAGATTTGGGCTATACCTGTAGTAGGTATTTAGCCAACACAACCACCTTCTTTGCACGTGCTTCTACATTTTTCTTATGGTGTCCATTTGCTTCAAAACGAGTTCCCTATTTAATATCCTGTAAGGGGATCAATCCATGATATTTTGGATCTCCACGTTTCCTATTCTGGCTCAGTAAGCCAAATGGAAGATTTTGATTTCCTTCCATATTCACCATAATGGAATATTTACCTTCCATAGAGATCTCACCAAATATGATCCATTCTTCTAGATTTGATCCTCCCAATATCATCCTCTAGTCTTCCTTATTCGTATCAGTGAATATCAGCTTCCAATATTCAGAATATTCAATCCAGAATCAGATAAGATGTGAATATGGTTAGACTTGTCATCTAGCTTAGTCTACCAGCTTGTGCACCAACATGCTGTAACTTCGAATTTTGCTACTGAAGCACATGATTTAATTTTTGCCTAATATTATGACAAAAAATATCTCCAACAATCTCATTCTTTGGTATTTATTTCTTTTGAAAAATAAATCAGAACATATCTTTGGAGACATTGATGGAAATGATCGTCGGGTTATTTTGAAGTTATCAATCCTTTACTTGATCTCCCCACGAATATCACCAAAGTGTTTCTTTTTTAGAATTTTCTTCTCTGATGTTATCAACATTGACTCCTTGTTGTGTGTCAATCTCCAATTTGATCTTGTTGGTCCTTTTCCTTCGAGCAACCCATCTCTATTTCACAAAAACAAACCGATAAGAATCCCAAGGATCTCACTCAGTATCTTTATTACTCTAGTACGATTGAAGGAAATCTACTTGTTGCAGAGATGTGTTCTTCCCTATTGGCACTCAGAGATAGTCCAACAAGTTATGGACCATACGTAAGGAAATAGTGAGATTTTGAAAAAAATAAAAGCATGAGAATAAATCAACGTATATGCACACAACACAAGAAGTTGGTTATGTGCTTCGGCCTAGTCTACGTGAATAGGGCTAAGCCTAGATGTAAATGATTTCACTATTTGCAATTAGGTTATAGTTGGTCTCATATGAGACAAGGCTCCCCCTTTCTCTAACAACTTCATCACCTAATTCTCTCATATTGAAGCATAGAATGAGATCATCTCATTCCTAAGCCTCACATCTAGACTCCCACAGGTAACGACATCTTTCAACAAGATGTATAAAAACCTCCTAACATTGAGAGATCTAGGCAATACGTGCAGTAGGTATTCAATCCCCACAACCACCTTTTTTGCACGTGCTTCTACATTTTTTATAGGTGTCCATAGCCCAGCGTGTCCCTATTTAGTATCCATGATATTACGGATGTTCCATGCAGATTGACAAGCCGGATGAAAGATTATGATTTTTTTCCATATTCATCGCGTGGAATATTTACCTTCTAAGAAATCTCACAAATATAGTCCAATCTTTTAGATTTGATCCTCCCAATATCATCTTGACCTTCCTTATTCATCTTAGTGAAGATATTATCGATCTTCAAAATATTCACTCCAATCGGATCGGTGAATATGATAAGACTTGTCATCGATCTGGTCTGACAATGCACCAACATCACGTAACTTTGAATTTTGTTATTGAAGCACATGAGTTTAATTTTGCCTAAGATTATAATAGAAATATCTTCAACAATGAGAATATGTGGTACCTAGCCCTTAGCTCTACTTTATAGTATATTCATTTGGTAATCCACCTATATTTTTTGATAAATAAAGAATGATTCTCTTCTTCCGACTTATTTTCTTGTAAACTGGTATAAAGATTTGTGTTCTCATTTTTTTCCTCATAATGGCTTGTGGATCAACAGGAGCCTTTTCCATGGGTAATGCTACCACCCCTTACTTCCTATCGATTTTGTACTTGACTAGGGTCTAGGTTTAGAGATCACAAAATTTATAATAACCTAAATCCTACCATCAATAGAATTGATCTATGTCATTCAGTCACTCGATTAAGCCAATTTTTGGCTGCTACTCATACTTCGCATTTATGAGTAGCTTTTTGTGTCTTACAATACCTTTGGAGGACTATGGGACAAAGTCGACTTTTTCCATCTAATTTAGTTATTTAGTTGTGTTAACATATAGAGTTGTAAATAGTTAGGAAACATAACATATAGAGTTGCAACAGATTAGGAAATATAGTCTATCCCTCCTCTATATATACACATGTTAATTCAATGAAAAAACACAAGGAATTCTTTCCTCTAATTCTCTGTTGATTGTTTCTACATGGTATCAGAGCTTAGGGCTCGAGTTTGAGAATTTCTTAAGGATTTTCGGCAATCTAGGGCTGTCGGAGGGGTGACTTTGAAACATCCACTTGGGGAGGTGATTACGCTGGCATAGGAGGGTTCGCTAGCCATCGACGAGCCAAGCTGTAAATTTCGGTGGCCGGATTCCAAGCGTTTGCAACTCATGGCCGCTGCAAGCTTACGGAAGAGTTCCACACACACCACGCGTGTGGGCGCGTGGGGTACTGTTCCGACCCCGGGCTCCTCCTCGAGGGTAGTTCGGCACCGACAAGGCCTTTGGTACACTTTGTTTCCTTGTTTGGTTCTTGGAATCACAGTGGTTCAGTGCTTTTATTGTCTAATGACCCTTTTTCTAGGGTTTGCGATTTTCCAAAATCGGGTTACAGGAGTGCTCTCTGCCCTTGATCTTCCTGTGGTTTCATAATGAGTACTTAAGAGAAGAAGAAACTGACATCGAAGCCTGAAGTGGTCCTAATGATGTCTAAAACAAAGGAAGACAAATTGATTGGTCCCAACTATTTGGAATTGGGCAAAACAATTCGAATATACGTCAGGACAATATGTATAGGCGGTTACCTCACTACGGATCCACCAATCGGTGATTCGAATGAGCAATGGATGGAGGATGCTTTCGTTTGTTTAAATAAATCCATTAATTCCATCAACAACAAGTCTTGGGCTGGCCTCGTTAATCACTATGAATTTGTGAAAGAGTTAATGGATTATTTGGAGTTTTTGTTTTCTGGAAAGGGGAATGTTTCTCGTATATTTGATGTGTGTAAGGCATTCTATCGATCAATGAAATAGGATTAGTCTCTCACATAATTTTTTATGGACTACAAAAAGATATATGAAGAGCTTAATATGCTTATGCCCTTTAGTCCATATGTTAAAGCTCAGCAAAGTCAATGAACGAGATGCGATTATGGGATTTCTTGCATTTCCTTCCTTTTGAGTATGATTCGAGTTAGGACACAGATCATGTAGGTCCTGAGATATCATCTCTAGAGACCTTTAACGAGGATTCTTCACCTTTGATTATCATTCTCTTTTGTCTCTTTGCTGCAACTTAGCCTAGGCGAGATAGTGCTCTTGTTAGATAGACCATTGAGTCAAAGAGGCAACGAAATAGAAACAGTGGTTTGGGCAGTAACACTAAAGGGCTTGGTTCTGGAGGTGTCATTTGTTATTAATGCCTTAAGCTTGACCATGTGATACGAGATTGTAAGAAACGACAGAATCAAAATCAGAAATTTCAGTATGCTCATATAACTACACCCTACCCAGGCATCGATGGAGTCAATTCAATTTTATTTGACGGGAATTAGCCAGGTTCCAATTGTATTAGGACTCATTGAGATCTCCATCTAATCCAATTACTGCTATTGTTGAGTCAAGTAACCCGAATAAATGCCTTGTATCTTCTTCATCTTTCGAATGGGTCATTGACTCTGGAGCCACATATCACATGACAGCTAATTCTAGTCTTTTCTCTATCTTTCAATCACAACCTTCACCTTCCACTGTCACTCTGGCAAATGGATCATAGTAATGTGTTCTTGGGTTGAGCACAATTGTGCCCACTCCATCTATTCCTTTGACATCAGTCTTGATTTTACCAAATTTCTCTTTTGATTTGATGTTTGTTAGCAAGTTAACTCAAACACTTAAGTGTTCTATCTCATTCTTCTCTGATTTTTGTCTCTTTTAGGATCTTATGATGAATCAGATTATTGGTAGATGCCGTGAGTCTAGGGGTTTATACATCCTTGATCATGCAGTCCCAAAACCTATTGCTTGTTCTGGAGTCACTACACCACTTGAGACACATTGCCGATTGGGTCATCCTTCGCTTCCATTATTAAAGAAATTGTGTCCTCAGTTTTCGAGTCTGCCGTTCTTAGATTATGATTCTTGTTAATTTTCAAAACATCATCGCCTTAGTTATAGTCCTAGAGTCAATAAGCGAGCTAGTGCTCCTTTTAGTTAGTCCATTCGGATGTGTGGGGTCAGTACTTGATTTGTGCTCCCCCAACCAGGTTTTGGTACTTTGTCACTTTTGTTGATGATTATTCACGAACCACTTGGTTATATTTAATGAAAAACCGCTCTGAGTTGTTTTCTCATTTCCGTGACTTTTATGTTGAGATTCATACTCAATTTCATGTTTCTGTTCAAAATTTGAGTGATAATCACAATACATTTAGACAATTTCAATCCTTCATACTTCAAAATGGCATCCTTCCATCAAACTTCTTGTGTTGGCCTCACACTTTCGGAGATGGAGTTGTTGAGAGGAAGATAGACACCTCCTTGAAACTGCTAGGGCTCTATTATTTCATATGCATGTGCCTAACCATTTCTGGTTCGATGCTGTTTCCATCGCTTGCTTTTTGATTAACCAGATGCCTTCTTCAGTCTTGAATTGGGATACTTCATATAACATCCTTTTCCCCAATAAATCTATATTCCTTATTGAGCCTCGAATATTTGGATGTACCTATTTTGTTCGTGATGTTTGTCCTCAAGTATCTAAGCTTGACCATAAATCTTTAAAATGTATATTTCTTGGATTTATTCGGTTTAATGGATGTCAAAATTTTTGGGAGATGTCGGCTGCTCTTAAGCTGACCCATATTTAGTCGAGGGAGACATATGACCTGCTAGTATATGCTATTACCTCCCCTGTGGCCCCTCCTGTTCCTGCTTTATTCAAGCCTCCTATCACTTAAATCTACACTCGAAGCTAGAAGACACCAATCTCTTGTCCTCTACCGACTACCTTGACATTAGATCCGTTCGATGTGTCCTCGCCATTGATCTTGGGTAGACGTCAATAATGTTCATCAATTTCCTCATTTTGCACCTTCTTGGTTGTCTTCTCAGTCATGTTCCTTTATTACTTCTTTGGACTCTATTTCATTGCCTAACACTTTTCAAGACCTTGTCTCACCCTGGTTGGCATAGTGCTATGATAGAGGAGATGGATGCTCTGAATGAGAATGGTACTTGGAACTTGGTACAGTACCTGTAAGAAAAAAGCCCATTGGATAATACATTGGGTCTTTGCAGTCAAAGTTAATCCGAATGGTTCAGTTGCTCGATTGAAAGCACGACTTGTGGCTAAAGGATATGCGCAGACCTATGGTGTGGACTATTCTGATACCTTTTCCCTCATTGCTAAGATGACATATGTTCGACTTTTTATTTCCTTGGCTACCACTCATAACTGGGATCTTCATCAGCTTGATATTAAGAACGCCTTTCTTCATGCCGATCTTCAGGAGGGGGTATATATGGAGCAACCTCTAAGGTTTGTTGCTCAGGGGGAGATTGGGAAGGTTTGTCGCCATCGAAAGTCGTTATATGGCTTGAAGCAGAGTCCTCATGCTTGGTTCGGTAAATTTAGCCAAGTAATTGGCGAAGCTGCGGAAAGTAATCGACCATTAGTCTTCCAAATCCGGTTCAGGTATCATTTGTTGGTGGTGTATGTGGATGATATTGGTATCGGGAGTGATTCTGAGGAATCTCATCCCTTAAGTCCTTCTTCACGGCGGAGTTAAATACAAAAGACTTGGGATGCTTAGATATTAGGCGTTGAAGTTATGCTTGAATGTAAGTCTTATCTGAAAGATATGTGCTTGATTTATTGTCCGAGACTGGAAAATTGGGAGCAAAGCCATGTAGTTCCCCTATGGCTCCGGGCATACACCTTACCAGAGAAGGCAAGTTGTTTGAGGATCCTGAGAGATATAGAAGACTGGTTGGGCAGTTGAACTATCTTACAGTAACTCGCCCTGATATTGCACACTCAGTCACTGTTGTAAGTCAATACATGTCTTCCCAAACTGTTAACAATTGGGCAACTGTAGAACATATTCTATGTTACTTGAAAGGAGCTCCGAGACGAGGTATCCTATGTAGTAATCTTGGGCATAATAGGGTTGAGTGCTTCATAGATGTTGATTGGGCAGGGTCAAAGGAAGATAGGAGATCCACATCTGGTTAATGCGTTTTTGTTGGTGGAAATTTGGTCTCATGGAAGAGTAAGAAGCAAGGGGTTGTTTCCTGTTCAAGTGCAGAGTCAGAATATAGAGCAATGACATAGCCTGTGTGTGAAATCATGTGGCTTCATCAACTCTTTATGGAAGTCGGCATTAAGACTATGGTCCCAACAAAACTTTGGTGTAATAACTAGGCTACCCTTCATATTGCCTCGAATCCTGTATTCCATGAACGAACTAAGCATGTTGAGATTGACTACCACTTTGTTCGTGAGAAAATGCAACTCGGTTTGATTTCTACAGGATATGTGAAGACGGGAGGATAATTAGGAGATATTTTCACAAAGGCTCTATGTGGTGACCGGGTTATCTATGCTCCAACTTGAGGGGGAGTGTTAACATATAGAGTTGTAAATAGTTGGGAAACTTAACATATAGAGTTGTAACAGATTAGGAAATATAGACTATCCTTCCTGTATATATACACATGTTAATTCAATGAAAAATCACAAGGAATTCTTTCTTCTAATTCTCTCTTGATTGTTTCTACAAGTTGAAAGCATTTACACAGATTCTGAATGGGCTACTTGTGATGATGATCCATTTCTAGATTTTGTATGTTTTTGGAATCATTTCTTATATCATGGAAACCCAAGAAGCAGAAAATGTTGTCCCCATTCTTCAGATGAAGTAGACTACTTCTCTATGGTGAACATTACTTATGAAATTATGAGGTTACTAGCTTTGCTAAGGATTTCCAAGCGCCTCATGATGGTCCAGCTCTATTTTTCTTTTGATAATCTCGATATTGCAAGCAATCTTCTTTATCATGAATACACCAAGCATATAGCAATTAACTGCCACATTATCCGTGAAAGAATATGTGAGGACAATGCTTGTTACCACATTGAATCATCAAGCGAATATCTTTACTAAAGCACTTCATCAACCTAGTTTCACTCTGCTTAGCAATATGAGAATTCATGATCCGTGTTATTCATATTAAGGGGGAGTTTTACAATATTACAACTCATTTTATTTTCAATACAACTCTCAACTATTTTGGAATAAGTTGGTTAAAATATTTGTTAATGTGTACAATTCGATTAAATAAGAATGAGTCGTAGAGAACACCAGTTATTGGCTCATTCATTCTTTCATCAACTTTATTTCATGAATGAATGAATCTCTCCCGTCTTCTTCAATTTATTTTACTTTAAAAGAAAGCAACAATAAAAAAGTGGCTTTCCCTATCTAGAAAAGGTATAAAAGCCGATTATTGATAATTTTTATTGGTATATTTCTAATTATGCATATTTATAGATGTATATATATGAATTGTTCTTGGCATCATAGCATTAATATGCCATTCATTGTCATGTTTTGGATTAATGGTCTGAATAATATATTGGTCTGAAGATTCGTTCATGGAGTAAGCGGCTGCGACTATTGCATCATTAGCGCTATTGGATGCGTCATCATGTGAAAACCATCGTAAGTCATTTGTTGAATCTTTATTGGAAATCCACAATGTATTAAGTTTTATAAAACAACCCCCAAACTATAGTGGTGGAACTTCCATAGTTTTCATCAATCTTGTATTGTATTGTGTTGTGAGCCTTTGGAGGACCACCCTGAAGGTCTACTCAGGAAGACCGAACGGACATTGGTAGCGTGTTTGCTTTTCTATGCGCAAATGCTCACAACAAGCGTACGGTTTGTGCAAGTAATAAAGTAGACTTAGAAGTCACGGATTATCGAACCTGCTTTAGGGTATATTGAATAGAAGTTATTATAATCCTAGAGTTGTTTGGATGGAAAAAGAGAGTGATTTGAATTGTTTTAACCTAATTATTGCCTTTATCAAATTATGAAAGATATCTAGGGTTTTCGATTTCACCCAGGTTAATCCCAATGACTAGGGCATGAATGCAATCCTAAAACAACAAATTCATAAAATGATGGTCAATTAATCCTATTATAGTGCTAATCTCTCTTGAGCATCAATACCCCACTCACAAAACTAGGTTATTGCATCTTTGCTTCAAACCCAAGTTTATAGAGAGCATTAAGTCTGGTTAATTTTTAGATCACGTGGGAGTCATCGGTATTGATAACCTAAGATCATCATATGATATTCTATTCTTGTTATTCTCTATCTTCTCTCGATCTCAATTGAATGTTAAATCATGTGAACAATGGCCAATTAACATAAGCATTAAGAATAAAACATTTAACTCATTACATTAAGCAAACTTGTGTTGAAAGATTAAATTCAAAACCCTAGAACATTGTTCAAAATTCAAGGTACATCGCCCTAGATAAAATAAACTAAAATATAACTAAATTAAATACAAAACCAAATCTAGAAGAAAACGTAGAAAAAGAAGAAGGTTGGAATTTTGGTGAACTCCGTCATCGCCTCCTCAATCCTTTGTGATCTCCCTCCAAGATTCGCCTCGTTTGAATTACATCTCTTTCCTTTTATGCACTTCTCTCCTTTTATAATTGCATCTAAGGCCTTCTATATAGTTCTCATGTGTCGTGACTTTCCATTCCCAATCCTCCAAGGAAACTTCCAATTAATCTGTCAAGCTTTCTTTCCATTATGAGCTCTTCTACATGGAATTTCACGGTCACTAAGAGTGGTTACAACACATTTGGGAGTAAAAAAATAACAAAGAAGCAAAATTAATCGAATTTAAAACTTTCTATTTCAGGCTCGCACTCACTTGTTCGAGTGCAAGATGTAAAGTGAGTGCGAGAAAATATTGCACTCATTTTGAGTGTGAGAAAATATTGCACTCATTAGGTTGAGTGCTAGTTTCTGTTCCTGATGTGTTTCTTTGTGTTTTTTTAATTTTCAGGGCTTCCATTGGTTCCAAACTCTTTTTCTTCACGTTTTCATGACCTTGAATTTTGGTGGAGTGTAGGAACTCCAATTATCACTCCTTCCCAGTGTTGTATTTAAGCTTGAAATCCTGCCAGCATAAAATTAGATGGAAACATTAGTAACTTTGATTTTTGGATCAACTTGATTCGCGCAATTGGTTAATTAAAGTACCATTCAGGCAAAAAGATATAGAAGTTAAGCCCTTGAAAATGCCACTTTAGAGTAGTTATCAGATCCAAATGTCCCTTTTCAGTGGTCTTGACCCCTTAGGATGGCTAGTGCACATAGAGCAGTACTTTCAGATTAACCACAAGCCGGAATCAGTGAAGCTTCAATTGGCCTTGATATGTATGGAAGGCACGACCCTCCATTGGGTTCGTTGGTTGAAGGATTGTAGTTCCGATCTCACTTGGGTTCAATTCCATAAGCAAGCGCTTGACCCAATACCTTGAGAGATGACGACCATGAGTTTCTAACGGCAAATAATCGAGTTCTATCGAAAGAGTACATTTAATTTGAGACAAAAGCGACACATATCCACGGGCTTAGGATGAGCTCTTGAGGCTTTCTCAATGGGTTGCGTGAGGATATTAGACGGGGGCTCAAAACTTCGGCCAGATTTCGTGAATCGGCCGACTCGTGTCGTCTCAAAGGTGTACGCCGGAGTTCGAGACCAGATCACGAGATATTGGTAAGCAGTCGTGAGTAAGGCCCCGGAGCTCGGGGTTTCGGCCGAGGATGCAGGTTAACTGGGTCAAATCGATTCTCTTAGGAAAGAAAAAGCGATTGGATTTTGCATATTCTCACTCTGTTTCTACCTATTATAACAAAAAAAATATATCAATTTTTATAAGAGAAATTTGAGATTCCTCTTCAAAATAACTAAAAATCAAAACTTTTTCACTTTCTTACCAAGATGAACGATTTCTAATTCTGCGATTACCAAGATAGTGGCGGAAGCTTGATAACATAGGAGGCGGCGGCGACGAAGGATCACACAGTGCGGTGAGATGAGGTTCCATCTAATGAAGGAGGTGAGGATAGGGAAGATGAAGGGAGGCCGGTGAGGATAGACTAGAGTAAACAGAGAAACCCAAAACTGGCACTTGAAGGTCATTTGGTTGTGGAGAAATTGTAAGAAGAGACGGATCTCGAGAAATTTCACATGCCGGTTAAGCGTTTCCCACTCATCAACCTACAATTTCATTAGTTGCAACAAAGAGATTGCCTATGTATTGATAGAGAAGATGAAGAAGGTAGCACGAAGCAAAAAGTTGGAAAAATTTATTAACTAGTAAATTAGAAGTATTAAATGTGGATAGGTGGGTGGTATAATTAAAATTAATAAATTTAATATTTATTACAAAATTAATGTTTTAATTAGGATACCATATTAAAATTTTGTTTAATTATGTTATTTTAATAACAAATTTTTGGACAAAAGTTATAATAATAAATTATTGATTCAAATGTAAAATATGAATTTGAAGATAAAAGATTAAATTACTTTTAAATTAACATCTAATTTTGTAATACAATATACGTTAATGGAAACTTGCTTAGCATTAAGGGAATGGATGTTTATGTACACATGATGTTTAGTTAGATCTTTGATATAAAAGAAATAGAAAGTAAAGAAACTCTGAGTAGGACTATCTTACAAACAAGCAATAGCCCTTATACACTCTTTTGGCCAAAGCCTATTCAAAATAGATAAATTCATGATAAAAAAATATAGTTGAGACTAACAGATGCGATATATCTAATGGGTAAGATTAAAAGAGAATTAATATTCAATAACAAATTTAGAATAGAAATTATAAACATATTTACTAAGTCTATAAAAAGGAATATAGGAATACTATAGATATTAGCTACCTGTAAGACCCGAGAAATTTCAATTTCTGGAATAAGGGTAAAATCGTAAATTTAATCACGAAATTGTAATTATGGTTAAAAATCCGTAATTAATTCTCTAGATCTCGGATGGCCAAGCAGTTACCCGTTAAGGTCGTCTCATGAAATCTAGTTAGCACATAAAATTTCGCAATTTCTTTGAGAGCCCGATTAGGTCGGCGCGTTTTTGAGCATCGCGTTTCGGGTCTGGAAGTAAATGGATTTCGATCGACGAAAGGCACATATAACATGCCTCATGTACCATAAATTGGTATGAGTAGAGAAATGATGAAAATGGACGGCGAGAGATAGTCACAGGAATATCAAATGCGAAAGAGGGACATAAAGGTCATTTTTTTTTTTAATGTTAATGACTAAAGTAAAAATAGCAAACATGACTCATCTTCTTCAAAAAGGCAAAAGGGAAAAGCATTGAAAATTCAGTGGAGATCACGTGGCGTGAGAAGGCAAAAATGATTTGAGAGAGAATGCCGACACCTACCCAGAAATCTGTGCTTGTCAGACCAGTTGGATTTATTGTGAAGCCAGAAAGGAAAACGTTCTACGCAGAGCAGGCTACGCGTGGATCCCGGATTTGCGAGTTTTGACAACTCAAAGTGGATTTTCTCCCTACTTGCGATTTTATTCCCATTTTTAAGGGTTTTTCCATGTTTTGAGTTGGTTTGAGGCCGTGATTTGTTTTGATGGGGTCCCGAAACATGAGACCGGGTATTAGAAATTCTTGGGGATTTTCTCACCATCCGTGGCCCTTGAGAATTAGTAGGGCTGTTTGGGTCTTAAATTGCAGAAAATGTTGCTTTAAATCAGCCTTAATTGTATAGAAAAAATGCGGAAATGGGTTGTTGATGGATTTGAAACATGGGACCGAATTATGGAAAATTTTTTGGACATTTGGGACAATCGTGACAGTCCAGAAACTGGTTGGGCTGTGTGTGTGAGAAATTATGCTTGGGTGTTTATAAGATAGGAAATGGGTAAGAAATTCGGTTCCAAAAAGTGAAACCGAGATTGGACAAGTGGGCTGCCCGTGGACAGCCACTACTTTGGATTAATTTATTAAAAGCAGTCCAGGTTTGTATGTGAAAATGACCATAAAAGGGTCATGTGTTTTTAGCATTGAAATTGTGTGGTGAATGGCAGTATGTGTGGGAATTAATTTGGAGAGTTGGTCGATCAAAGGAATTATTAGGTTGTCGCGAGTGTTAACACAATGACCGCAATTATATGGAATTAAGTGTTTATAAAAATACGTGGAAAGCGAAATTACCAGTTTGCTCAGATTAGGCTAAGTTGGGTGATGATTGATGTGTTGAATTAAATGCGTGTAATTGTAGTTGGTGAAAATATGCATATTGGCATATTGTGTAAATGATTTTGAAAATGGCATAAATCATTTTCATATGCCTTTGGGTGCCTAGAATTAGGTGAGTGCATGACAAAGTATTTTGTAAGCCCGGATATGGTTGCGAAGAGAATTTCACGGGATGATATTCAGGAGAATTGGAGTTGGGAGATGGTATTGGTCGTTTTGGATGGGGACCATATTGTTTCGGAAGCTCTGACCAATTCACCTCGGAGGTAGTCCATATTTTACCAGGCACGTTCGGTAGTATATTTTCAGAACAAGTTTTGTTTTGAAAATGATTATTTTCTCATACATGGCTTAGGCAGAAGTGTGGAGTGAGTCGGTGAGGACTCGTGACATGGGGTGATCATGTAGACATTCAAGTAGGATCATGTATTGCCCGGGTGTGTGTTTACTTTAGACATTGCACTTAGGTGGTGAGTAGCCCATAGGCGATTCTCCTGCGAGCTTTAGCTCACCCGTCGTGGGACCCCCCCTTTATTTTCGGTGCGAGAGGCGCTCGGGAGGCAGCTCATTTTGGGGTTGATTTTGAAGAAAGTAGGTTTGTGACGTGGTTTTTGGACATAACATGTATTAGAATTGTAGATTTTAATATATGTTTGTATAAAACAAAAGTGTTATCAACTATTGAATTGTGGGAGATAATTGAAGAATAGTTATGATAATGTTTTATGAGTATTGGTTTATGAGCCCAAGAGGTCTTTTTACTCATGTTAAGATTTTATTGCGTATATTGGAATTTGTTTGGGACGAGTAGAAATGCGAGGGTTATTTACGGGTTTGTATTGGGTGAGCTCCCAGGTACAAGGGAGACTACGCCGATTTTCTAAAGTGGCGGTCGGATAGCCGACCTCCACTTGTATTCCATGGAGTTGACGGGTAGTCAACGGACCCCGGGTTTGGGAAAGTCACACTACCTCCCGGAATTTAGAAAAGAAATATTAGTTTTGATATTATCCCAAATAACTTAGAAAATAAGCATTTAATTCTAAAAATATAGGCAGTACATAACATATATCATACTTTTATTTAAAACATTTTAGATTTTAGTAGAACCTCCATTAGATTTTAGATTCCTCATTAGATTTAATATATAAAATTAATAATTTAAAAAAAATAGATTGATGAAAACAAAATTAGAAATATTTAATGTTTTAAAAATATTTTGAAATATTCTATATGGATTTTAAAATATTTTGTACATATTCTAAAATGTACTTTTCTATTGAAGAATTTTTAAAAATAAAAAACAAATGGTGTAAAGTACAAAAGCTAACGAAATTTGCAACTTGGTAATCTTCAGTTGGCACTAACTCTAATTGGCCACGTATTATTTAGTTTGGCATTAACTTATTTAACTAAAGACTATGAGTTTAATCTGAAACTCTACTGATTAAGAGAAAGAGAAAGAAGCAGTGATGAGGCTTTTCATGGAAGAAGGAAAGGTGGAATAGCTAGAGAGCAGGTGCCACAGTTGTAGTGGGGCTTCAGTTTTTAACCAAAATGGGAGTCAACTTTGGTTAAAAATGAAGCCCCAATCCTAACTGTATTTAACTACAAGGTTTTTTTTATAGCAAAATGAGAGTTTTTTTCCTATGTGGTATTCCTATATGACATGAGGAGGCTAAATTGGATATATAACTACAAGGCTACATCCATGTTTAATTTAAGTAGTTAAGTAGCTAGTTACTAAGGGTCTATCCGTAAAATGAGGTTGAGATCTATTTGTGGGGGGTCTTCTTTGTGGAATGATGATGGTAATGGTCTAATCACATTTATTGTGTTGTACGAGGGTAGGTCCCTAATGATGCATGCCAAACTATCATAAGGAGATAGTGAACTATTTTTAAGATCGCCCATGTGAAAAGGGATCTCCTAACCTCTACAATTTTGTATTAATCTTTAAATATAACCGAATATCTATAGGATATTTATCAAACCATCAAGCATTAGTAATTTTTTGCATAAGCTCAGATAACTAATTCCAATCCTTGTCAATAAGAACGCTATTAGCAACTCAGTTGGTTTTAGAGCACAGGCTTGGCGCTAGGGGAAGAGGATTCAAGGTTTAAAATTCCAATCATGCATATGTATTTTTAATATTTTTATATTCTGATATATGAAAGAAACGTTTATTAATTCATGGAAGGAAATATATTAAATAGATTCCTTATTGTTTTCTTTTAAATTGTTTTTAGATAGCAAGAACAATAGAAATTTTTATATTGATTTCCTTACTTTCGTTTCCTTTGATTGTTCCTTACCATTTTCGTTACTAAGCATTTTCCGAGAACCAAACATAACTTTAGAAAATTTTGGAACATAACTCAGTTTACAGCTCAATGGAAATTTCTAAATGCTCCAAACAATCAAATTTTAATTCCAAAACTGTGATCACCTCCATTTCTAGCTACATTATTAATTAGATGCATTTAGTTGGGTTCTTTGTATGGGCTACATCAAAATGTTCTTTCTTTTCTTTGTTAGGTTCATTCCCCTTCAACAATTTGGAGGTCCTGGATCCAGACTGGCAATGTCCTGGAGAATCCCTCCCATATATGGAACAACTTCTCTCAAGTTTTTATCTTTAGCAAACAACCAACTCACTGGCTCTTTGCCGGTTGAAGGTAGAATCAAATGAAACACTGGGCTAAGGCTTCATCTTATCATTTCTAGAAATAAAATTATAATGCCAAAACAGAAATTGATGAGGGAGTTGATTAATAATAATGTCATAATTGGTGGGTTTTGCAGGGTTCTGCAAACTGAAGAATCTTGAAGAGTTAGATCTCAGTTGGAACTCCTTGAATGGAACACTTCCTCCTTGTCTTGGTAATATGAAGTCCCTCAAGGTGTTAGATCTCTCCTTTAACCAGTTCACAGGAATGATTCCTCCATCATTATTAAGTAATCTTACGTCTCTTGAGTACATTGATCTTAGTTATAACCATTTGGAGGGTCGATTCGAGTTTATCGAATTTTCTAATCATTCCAAGCTTGAAGTGGTTGTTCTATCGAGTGCCAGTAAGTGGAAACTGAAAGTACAAGTTGGGTTCCCCAATTCCAGTTGAAGATTCTTTGTTTGGCATATCGTAATCTAAACAAGCAAACAGGCAGTGCCTGTTGTCAAGGAATTCTTGATTGTCTAATAAGATGTTTCTAGTCTAATAATATTACAATCATAATAGAAATTCTGAAATATTAGACTGGAATAATGTACAATAGACAAATCCTGAATATACATATTTCTATCCATTAATTCAAGAGATATTAAGAAAGTTAGAGTATAGTGGAGCGTGTATGTATCCATTGTCAAAAGTTGTTGAATGTACGAGTTAAGATCTTCAAATTGATGCAATCCTAATGACAAGGATTTGTCACTCCTTTAAGCGATGAAGTCACGAGAGAAGGCGAGAGCTAGGGTTCTTTTTTTTTACTCTATGAATTGGCACTATAAAAAACATGAGCTATAGTAACATAGTGTTAGCAGCGATTAGGGTTAGGAATGATTCGATTAACATAATCGTGCCACTAAAAATAAACCGATCGTCGGTTTTTGGTTTACTATTTATATAAGCCAAAAACCTAACCATCTTTTATGATTAGCAAATACTTGGTTATCCATTTTTAGTTAACATATTAGTTTTTGGTTAACCATAATAAAATAAATAAAATTTTAATTCCATAATTATAAATTAAAGTTCAATTACAATAATTACTATAAATACAAAAAAATGCAAATAAAAAATGAATAAATTGTAATCAATTCATTTTCAATCATATGATACTTGGTGCATCTATAATACATCCAAATAGTATATGATATGTATTGTTGGCCCAAGGGTACCTTTAATTAAGATTTTGATGATAACAAACCATGATAATTATTTACTAATGGTTAAATTGAGATGAGTGTAGATTATAAATGATTAAGCATTAAATGAAGATATTTCAAGCTCAAAATGACAATGGTATACTTGATCAAACTCTTAGAAGAAAAGGTCACTCATTCAAATGAATCAAGAATTGAAGTCCAAGTTGACAAGGAAGCATGATTCCAAGTTTAAGAACAACATGAAGACATTTCAAACTTAGGATGTCAATGTAAGGTGAATGTATTGGTGCACTTAGGATATCATTATTTGCATGCATCGTTTTCATAACTTGGTTTTAAGGATAAATTCTTTAATTATTTTAAATCCAAGTTTAGACTTTGAATCATAGGCATTTAAGACTCAATTGAACCTTAAAATGATTGCCTAAATTTTAGAAATGAAAATGAGCATAAAAGAGTGAAAAAATGAACTCATATGAACAAGGCCCGAGTTGCTACAGTACTGCTACAGTGCTGATCGACTAATTGCAATCGGAATAGTTGTGTATCTTAGCCGTTTGGATCCAGTAACTAGGCTGCTATGGTAAGCGGTGGAGCTAGTTAGCAACTGGGCGAGGAGGTGCCTTCGGCCAGTTTAGATGCGGTAGCCTCATATGTGAATAGATCGATGCTGGTAGTGGATTGAACGTAACGACTAGAAAACAATGCCACAACAGCTAGAACCGATCGACCGATTGATGCTTAATGAGCATCCAGATCTCCCATTCTATAATAGAAGGTTGGAGATCATTCATGTTGAGGAGACTTATTGCATTTATTCTTTCAACACGTCATTCATGATAATTAATTCTCAATCTAGATTCTTGGTGCATTTATTTCACTTGCATATTCTATGGTGCACCTTTGTGTTCATTATAACTTGAGTTGTATTTTATTCATATTGAGAGCTAAAGAGAGAAAGTCTCATTGAGCATTAAAGAGATCTTCAAGTGTGTATAGCTTGAAGGATTTGTGAAGTACCAATTTGAGTCAAAATCTAACTATAAAAGGAAGAAGCTCGGGTTTGAGCTCAACACTAGTGGAACTCTCACCAATTGAAAGTCGAAGATAAGTGGACGCAGGCAAGGGTGTGTCGAATCACTATAAATCCGAGTTTGCATTATCTACCTCAATCTCTTTATTTATTGTTCTTGAATTAATTTGAAGTATTAGCTTTATTTTGCAAAAAGTTTTTGTGAAATCCAATTCACCCTCGGTTTAGTAGCTTAGTCATATCTAACTTTCATGCATGAGATTAAATAATTTAATCATAGTTTTTTAATCAATTACTTATTTTAACAATTTCAATAAAAAAAAAAGAAATTACAACTAAAAAAGTCACAGCCTATATATGCATATGAAATTTAAATTATACAAAAATATGAACTTATATACAAATTTATTTTCATAATTTTATAATTTTAGAATAATATTAGTTTTTTTGGTTGATTTAATCTTAACCCACGGTTTTTTTGTATTTTATAAATATAAACCTAAAAAAGTAAAACCAAGAGTACCATAAAATAAAAACCAAAACCCGAATCCATCAGTTTGATTTAACATATTTTCGATTTCGATTTAATTTCATAATCAATTCGTTTTCTTAGGTTTTTTTTTGTTCACCCGTAAGATGTCCCTATGGCTGCATAAGAAAGGAAACCGCTAATATAGAGTGGCTCGACGGACACGGAATTCTTAAGCCGCTGCTATAAATTGCCCAATAGACACGTGGGATTTCTGACACACAAGCCTAACCCTAAATGCTCTCTCTCTCTCTCCTCCCATTCTCAAAACCCTAGACCCACTGTCCAATTCATGTTCCTTGAACTTCCTAAGAGCTTGACGAGACGTGTACGGAAAAACTGTAGCTGATGTCTTCCCCTCTGTCTAAAGATTCAACTCAGAATCTCTATCTTAATCATGTCATCAGCTAAGCTAATTATCCTCTTTACTGGTCATTCGATCACGTTTCTCTCCCTAGGTTTCTATTTCTGTTGATGTATTATTTTGTGTTGATTTTTCATGGTTAATTTCTCCCCTTAATCATTCGATCAGGTAATTATTTTGATTTTTAGCCGTTAGCAACGCTCACCACCTTCATTCTTCACTCATCTCCCACTGGGGAAGGTTCGAGCCCACTCCCTGCTGCCCACTGCCTTTGAGAGTTGATACTGACCAGTGGCGGCATTGGCGGTGGTGCTGATGACGCTGGCGTTGTCGTATTTTCAGAAGTTAGGGTTGGAGAGTGAGATGGTGTATTCGATATTCGGGGCTTTTCTTCGGCTTTCTATCTTTGGTTTTGTTCTGCAATTCATTTTCACTCAGGAAAACAATGGATGGATCCTGCTTGCTTATTCTTTCATGGTTCCTTTCCCCCTCTGTTTTCTCTTCACATTTCTTTCCCTTTCAGAAAATTTCTTGGATTATGAGCACCAGATAAAATAAAGAAATAAAGGAAGAAGATAAAGTCTTCCACTACCGTCTTTTAATGGATTATAACGGATATATTTTCCCAGAAATATAATCTTTTAACAGTGACCCTAGACGGGCAATTATTTATTTATAATCTTGAGGGAAGCTTATTCATGTCAGTAGAATCAACCACCTTGACACCTGTATGATTTTTAAAGATTGATTTTGTATTTTTTATATAGTGGGTTTTTAGTTTGTTTGGCCAGAGTTTATGTTGTGTGTACCCCTGCAGGTATCGATGGCTGGTTATAATTCCTATGTTTACAGTTGGGGAGGGCAGTCTGATCTTGTTTTCTCAACTCTCTTTGGTGATTTCATGAAACCAAGGATTAAAGAGGTCATAAACTTATGTATGTTTGTCTCACAATAGTATCTTTGAAGAGATGGTTTTGATTTTTTTAGTCTGCTTCTGAAGGTTGATGAACTGCTACCAAAAGGGGTGAATGTGACCATGTATAATGGACAAGTAAGCTTGCTTTCTATCTCTCTGAGTTTTTCTTTGTTAGATTTTGAAGAATGAGTGAACCAAAAATTACAAATGAGAGTGGGTTAGATTTCAGGTGGATCATCACTTGGGTTGTGGTCTAATGGTGTGTACGATATTTTGGGTTGACACGGCTGTCTTGCAGCTTGACCTCATTGTGCAACCAAGGGGACTGAAGCATGGGTTGAGATGCTTAAGGTTTTGTATTGTCATTATGAGTAATGTTTTTAAAGAAACTAGAAAGTGACTTGAATTTTATATAATTATTTTTCTCAATTTTCAGTTGGGAAGGGTTGAAGAATTTTTTGAGCATAAAGAGAACTCCTAAATATATTTGTTGTAGGATTCATTTCTTGAAATATATTTTTACATGTTCTAATTTATGAAGCTGATGATTCTGAGTTATTGTTTTCAGGGTTGCCCAAAGGGTATATTTTTACACCTAAGTACAACCTGAAAACTCTTGTTCAAGGCTGTCTGAACATCTTGAACAACCAATATTTTTTTGATTTTATTAATGGAAGCTGTAAGGATTTGTGCTTTAGAATCATCTGAAACTTGGTTTTTCTTTTCTTTCTCTTTATTATTATTTTTTTTTTTTTGCATTTGGTTTTTTTACAGGAGGCTTTGCTTTTATTACTTGATGTCAGTCCACCAATCCACAATTTTCTACCAGAGGTTGAAAAACTCTACTCCATGTTATTACAGAAAAAGCATGTTGCAGTCTTCATTCCTTTAGAATCAGACCCTCCACTTGTTTTATTTATCATTTTCCTTTTAGCTTTGTTATCTGTCACTTGCATTTTGGTGCCATTGAATTATCTTCAATTGTTAAATGGGCTGTTTGAACTATGAGCAGCACATTTAACACATTTCCCTTCAGTTTATTGAACTATGGGTTGTTGAATTATCTAGCTCTCAGGTGTAGTCCAAGCAAATAGCTTTTTCTTCAAATTTGTGGTCCAGGCCACATGCTTTATCTGCAGCTACCTTCCAAGTGGTAGTCTTCAAATGAAACCACTCTACAAGTGTCCTTAAAAGTCTTCAAGTGAAACCCGCTTCTATTTATCTATAACCTTTGGCAGAAAGCTAGAGAAAACCAATGGAAATGGCCTACTTCTATGAAGTAACTAGTAGAATAAAATCTCATTCCTTCAAGTGGAGTAGTCCTACATATGCGTTGTTTGACCTTTCATCTGATCATTGAACAATTTCTTTTCTTTTTAATCAAAGTTCCATCCTGAACACTTAAGAATTATGTAATGCCTTTAACAATGGCTGTCATAGCATTACCTAATCACATGGCTTTGGATAAGCAACTCCACGAGACCCGGATAAAAGGGCTTTTTTTTTTTTTGCTTTTTTCGATAAGGTAAAATGCAAAATATGAAAACTTAAATGTCAGAGATCAAATAACATTCCAGGATGCTTTCTTGCATCCTACTTATAACACTTGCAATGATTTTGGGGTACACAGATATCTACTACAAGTGAGGCATGGAAACTGTCCCACCTTAGCTCACAATATAAATAGCATATGGGATCTTACGGAAAGAAGCAACTTGCTCTTTGTTACCAAGACATAGGTAAGGGTCTAAGACCACCAACCCTCTAAAAACTAAGGTAAAATACCAGTGAAATGGACACTAAATCTGATTAGGTGTGGTTGTTTGATGCAGAGGACATGATTCAAACTAAAACTTTTCCAAATGCTTCAAAATGTCTTTGAGAGTATTCACATTGACAGCTTATGAAAGATTCTCGGGGCACTGATTTTCCCAAGGACAATGGGCTGCCCTTTGCTTGAAGGCTTTACAAAGAAGGGTTCGATCTCCATTACATCAAGCACTACCATGACCTAAAAGTTACAATCATGTGCATTTTCCTTTTTTCACGTATTTATTACAAACCTAATTAAGGTTGTAGCGTCAATGTCAGGTTAACAAAATGTTAGAGGGAGACGTTTCTTAACGCTCCTTCTCAGCATATCCATCTCTCAAGATGAGCTTTCAATTTGTTAACATATAGAGTTGTAACTAATTGGAAACTTAGCATATAGGATTGTAACTAGTTAGGAATCCTAACATATAGAGTTGTAACTGATTAGGAAATATAGACTATCCCTCCTATATATATACACATGTTAATTCAATGAAAATAACATAAGTAATTCTTTCCTCCAATTCTCTCTTGGTTGTTTCTACATGGTATTAGAGCCTAGGGCTCGAGTTTGAGAATTTTTTCGGCAATCTAAGGCTATCGGAGGGGGTGACTTTGGAAACACCCAGAGAGAGCATGGAGTCTCATAGCCGTCATAGGAAGGTTCGTTGGCCACCGACGAGCCAGGCTGCAAAATCCGATGGCCGGATACTAAGTGTGTGAAGCTCACGCACCGCCGCAAGCTTTCTAGGCAGTTCCACACACTTTCAGCGCATTAGGGTACTATTCGACCAAATCCTCCTCTAAGTCGTCAAACTCCATTCATGGCCTCTAGTACACTTGGTTTCCTTGTTTGGTTTCTGAATCTGGTAGTTTTAGTGCTTTTTGTGTCTGACAACCCCATTTTCCTAGAGTTTTTGCTTGATTTTTCCAAAATCTGAGTTTTATGAGTGCTCTCTGCTCTTGATCTTCTTCCTGTGGTATCATAATGAGTGATTTAGAGGAGAAGAAACCGACACGGCGAGTGGTCCGATGATGTCGAATCACGGAAGACAAGCCCGATTGGTTCCAACTTCTTTGAAATGGAATAAACAATTTGAATATACGTCAGGAGCGTATGTATGGGCGGTCACTTCACTAAGGATCCGCGAGTTGACGATTCGAAAGAGCAATGGATGTAGGAGGATGCTTGTCAGTTCATCCAAATCCGTAATTCCATCAACAACAAGGCACTGGGCTTCGTTAATTACTGTGAATTTGTTAAAGAGCTAATGGATTATTTGGAGTTTGTGTTTTCTGGAAAGGGGAATGTTTCTCGTATATTTGATGTGTGTAAAGCATTCTATCGATTAGAGAAACAGGATCAGTCTCTCACATAATTTTTTATGGACTACAAAAAGATATATGAAGAGTCTTGATGTCAAAGTTTAGCAAAGTCAATGAGAACAAATGGCAGTTATAGGATTTCTTGTCGCTCTTCCTTCTGAGTATGATTAAGCTAAGGCCCAGATTCTGTCAAGTCTTGAGATATCATCTCTCCAGACACCTCTAGCGATTCTTGGCGAGGTGTCATCCCATGAATCTTCACCTACCCTTGTATGCACTTTGCTCTGACAATGCTCTTGTTGGACATACCATTGAGTTAGAGAGGTAACGAAATAGAAACAGTGGTCAAAGCGATAACATTAGAGGGCCTGGTTCTAAAGGTGTTGTTTGTTATTACTCCCATAATCCTAGCCACGTGATACGATATTGTAAGAAATGACAGACTCGAAATAGGAATTTCAGTCCGCTCATATAGCTTCTACTATTGAGGCATCGAGTCGGTCGGATTCGAGTTATCGGTATAAAAATTATGGCTAGGTTCCAATTATATCGGGACTCATTAAAATCTCCATACCTTTCAGATTCTTTGCTATTGTTGGTCGGGTAACTTCGAATACATGCCTTGTATCTTCTTCACATCTTGAATGGATCCATTGACTTTGGAGCCACATATCACGACCGTAACTTCTAGTATTTTCTCTCTTTTCGATCCGACCTTCACCTTCCACTTTGTCCTTTCACGGTCGATGGATCCATGATCTCATTATGTTCTTAGATTCGAGCACAATTGTACCCACTCCATCTATTCCTTTGACATTAGTCTGAGTTTACCAAATTTCTCTTTTAATTTGATGTACGTTATGAGTTAACTGACACTTAAGTGTTATATCTCATTTTTCCTAATTTTTGTCTCTTTGGATCTTGTAATGACGATTATTGGTAAGAGGCTGTGAGTCTAGGGTTTATACATGCTGATCACAGTCTCAAAACCTATTGCTTGTTAGGTCACTTCACCATTTGAGACACATTCTTAGATTAGGTCATCATTCGCTTCCATTATTAAAGAAATTGTGTCCTCAGTTTTTTAGAGTCAACTATCCTTAGATTGTGAGTCTTGTCAATTTGCAAAACATCATCGCCTTAGTTATAGCCCTAGAGTCAATAAACGAGCTAGTGCTCCTTTTGAGTTAGTCCATTCAGATGTGTGGGTCCTTGCCCAGTTGTATCCCTAATCGGGTTTCGATACTTTGTCACTTTTGTTAATGATTATTCACGAACCATTTGGTTATATTTAATGAAAAACCGCTCTGAGTTGTTTTCTCATTTCCATACCTTTTATGCTGAGAATCATACTCAATTTTATGTTTATGTTCAAAATAGGATAAGTGAAAATGCAAAAGAATACGTTCAGAACAATTTCAATCTTTCATGCTTCAAAATGGCATCCTTCATTAGACTTCTTGTGTTGACACTCTGCCCAAATAGATTCTTTGAGAGGAAAGAGTGATCTTAAGCTGCGAGCTCTATTATTTCGGATCACGCCTTGCCCACATTTCTAGGCCGATCTTTGTTTCCCGCATTTCGTTTTGATTAACGGATACCTTCATCGGTCTTGAATTAGGACCGTTTCGTATCACATCATTTTTTCCCGATAAGCCTTTTATTCACATGAGCCCTCGGATATTTGGATGTACTTGTTTTGTTCGAGATGTTCATCCTTAGGTATCTAAACTTGACCATAAATCTTTAAAATGTTCTTGGTTATTCTCGGGTTCAAAAGGGGTATTAGTGTTATTACCCTTATCTTCGCAGGTACTTGATTTCTACGGATGTCAAGTTTTTTGAGAATGTCCATTTCTCTTCGCTACAACCTGTTAGTCGAGGGAGGTAGGCGACACACTGGGTGGCATATAATACCTCGTGACCCCTCCTGTTCCTGCTCCAGTAAAGCCTCCTATCACTTAGGTCTACACATGACGTCGAAACCCACCAGTCTTTGGTTCTCCATTTGCTTGACATCGAATCGATTCACGATAATGATCTCCTATTGCTCTTCGCTAAAGGTAGCAGACGTCGATTAATTTCATCCCCATTCCTCATTTTACACCTATAACCAGTTGTCTTCTCCAGTCATGTTTCGCTATTGCTTCTTTGGACTCTATTCGTTTGCCTAACACTTTTAGGAAGCCTTGTCTCACCACAGTTAAGCGTAGTGCTATGATAAGAGAGATGGATGCTCACGAATAGAATGGTGCGGAACTTAGTATAGTTATCTTGAGAAGAAATTCATTGGATATCGTTGGGTCTTGCGAGTCAAGATTAATCTGGATGGATTCGGTTGCCCGATTAAGCACGACTTGGCTAAAGGAATGCCTTCCAGACCTATGGTGTAATTTATTCAAATACTTTTCCAGTTGCTAAGATGACATATGTTCGACTTTTTATTTCCTTGGTTGCCACTTATAATTGGGATCTTCATCAGCTTGATATTAAGAATGTCTGCTCTTCATGTGATCTTCGGGGAGAGGTATGGAGCAACCTTTAGGGTTTGTTGCTCGGGGAGATTGAGAAAGGTTTGTCACCTTCGGTCGTTATATGGCTTGAAGCCCAAGTCCTCGTGCTTGGTTGGGGTAAATTTAAAATGACGATTTAGAAATTTGGGCAGTAAAATAGTAAATCGGCCGTTCGCTCTTCTACTAGGACTCTAGTTTAGGTATCATTTTGTTGGTGGTGTATGTGGATAATATTGTTATCATTGAGAGTGACTTTACATGAATCTCATCCCTTAAGTCCTTTCTTCACAGTCAGTTCCATACAAAGGACTTAGGGATGCTTAGATATTTCTTGAGCCATAAAACTCTACCATAAATGTTACCATTCCCAAGCTCTAACTTAAAACCACTGCTAAATTAGGGAAAGACACGACAATCTCACCATGCACTTAGCTATTAAAAGTAATATTATATCTTTAAAACCGAATAAATTTATATTACTAAAGTCTATATCCTTATTTTATAAATAATTCATCATTTAATAATATTAATTAAATTTGTTCATCTTGCCTAATTCAGTTGGTTTAGAACAATCAATGTTAAAACATACACGGACATAAGGAGTGTAAAACCCGGGAAAAATTCAATTTTTCTGAAAAATGGTAAAACAGTAATTTCGGTTGAAAACCGGAAATTCTCTAAATCTCCCGGATGGCGAACGGATTCTGCCTTAGATTAAATTCTTCTCCACGAAATCTAGTGACCCGAGAGAAAGTTTCGTCGAATTACGGGAGCAGTCGGAATGTTCTGTGAATTTACGGGTGATAAATCGTCGATGACTTGAGGGGACGAGATTTTAAAATCTCGGAGTCGAGGAAAAATGGTTTGAGTTAAAGTTCATTTAAAATAATTAAAGTGAAAGAAATAAAAAATTTACTGAGAAGCGGAGCGAACGAGGTAATATAAGTTATGTATCCAGATAATAATAATAATAATAATAATAATAATATAATAATAATATTATAATATGGAAAAAAATCAATAAAAAGGTGGGAAGGAGGCCAGGAGGGAGGAGACAATGGGCATGCAGGAGGTGAGTTTTTAATTTTTATTATTTCTTCTCTTCGTTTCTTTCTCAGATTTACAAAAATCGGATAGTAAATTTAGTGGTGAAGGCAAAGTTGTCCCAAGCGATAGAGCTACGGCGTGGACACGAAGTTGAAGTTTTGACAAACTCCGTGGTAGGGTTTTATCCCTGCCCGAAGTTACACTTTGTTTAAGTGTTTTGTAATGTTTCGATTGGTTTTGAGGCCTTGAGCGGTGTTTAATCGATCCGGCAGGATCGGAGTGTTGGAGATTTTGGAGAATTTTGGAGCCATTTGTTGATCCATGAAGCGTGTAGGGAGCTATTTAGGTGTTGTATCATAATTTATATAATAAATTGTGTTTTGGTGTATAGGCCGTGGAATAAAATTGTGGTTGCTTGATTATATGGAATATAATTGTGTGTATAGACCATTGGAGATAAAATTGTAATTTACTCCAATTATATGGAATATAATTGTGAGTATAAACCATTGGAGATGAAATTGTGAATTAACCAGTGAGGCTAATTTGGGTGTTGTTTGATCCATATTGTTGAATTACATGTGATGTGAATTACCCAAATTTGAGAATGTTGCATAATTAATATATTGGTATATATATTGTATAAATGGTTTGGAAATGACATAATGCATTTCATACCTTTGGAGTAACCTAAATTTAGGTGTGAGTGCATGACATGAATTTTACAGCGAACATGGATTACGAGGAATTTCACAAGATGATTTTCCGGAGAATTGGGTTGGGAGATGGGCCAACAGATCATTTCGGATGAGGACCATGACTGTTTCGGAAAGCTCACTAACCAATTCGCCTCGGAGGGTAGTCCCATATTTTTTACCGACACTTCAGTAGTTTATTTTCAAGAACAACAAGTTTTGTTTTGAAAATGATATTTTTTCTCATACATAAGCAGGCAAGTATGAAGGGTCGGTCGAGGACTCGAGACATGGGAACGGGCATTTTAGACATTCAGAGTAGGATCACGTATTTACTTGAGTGTGTGTTTAAGTTAGACGTTGCATATGCATAGGTGGGGAGTAACCCATTTAGGGTGATTCCACTCTTGGTGATAGCTCACCTGTCGAGGGAACATTTTTCAGGAATGCGAGGGTGTTAGAAGACGGCTCTTCTTAGAGACCGATTTTGAAGAAAGTCGGGTTGTGGCTTTGATGGTTTTTGGATAATATGTATTAGAATTGTAAATTTTAATATGTATTGTATTAAGAGTAATGAAACAACTCTTTGACTATTGGAATATAGTTGGGTATATGTTTGATGAGTGATGAGTCACGAAAGGGGCTTAAGTGGCCATTTTTACTCGGGTATGTGTCTTGTCTGAGGCGTATAGAATTTACAACGGGTTGTGGTGGTCAACGGACCCTCGGGTTTGGGCGTCCGCGGCATGGTATCGAGCTAAGATTATACGATTACTGTAAGCGTCTTTGGGCATGGGCCTAGGATGTACGGTTGTAGTGTAGTGCTGGTTGGATTACACGGGCGCAGATCGATCTGACTTCGACGATATCAGACATAGATATCTGACTACCTAGGGCTTGGGGACATCGGCAGGCCATTGCTATTGCGGTGAAATTGATATCGGCTGGTCATGGTTGGTGCTCGAGTTTAGGTGCTGACTAGGAATTCATGGGACGGGTTTAGACCACTGCATGCATTGTGTGTTCCATGTTTGTGATTGTGTGATTGTGTATTTACACATTCGCGTGGAAAACTTATACAGTATGATGTATATGGAAATGTGATTGCGTGGTTATTGCGCGGGGGAAAATTATATGCATGTGAGGAATGTATATAGGAAGAGTGGAATGCTAAGGTTAGGAACTATAACCTTAGGGGTTCGAAAATGAAATGAACACGAAAGTATTGAATTTTATTGAAATAAATAAAAGGAGTGGTTGTAGTGGCACCTTAGGCGATGAAACGAATTAGGTTCATGGTTGTTAAGTCTATTAGTAATTGACATATGCATTCTTAGTTAGGCGAGATGAGATTAAATAAAGTTTGTTGCCATTTGACATGTGTAGATGGCAAGTCGGGCCGGGGACGTAGAGTCGTCCACGACGTGCTAGCAAAGCACCACCGGTATTTGACTAGCATGCCTTTCTTTGAGGCGCGTTAGGAGTTCTGTACTGCCATTGCATAGGCTAGTCACGGTGGTAGTCATGGAGGTCGGAGGTAACCTCGAGGAGATTTAAGTCATCATCCTCAGACGTTTACATAGGGGAGGGGATCCGATGGTGGCGAGACCATTGGTTCAGCTGATTGAGAATGTATTGGAGGCTATGGATATTACCTTGATGCGACGAATCGGTTGGTTGCGTTCAATAGAGGAATTGGAGTCGGGTGTGGTGGGATTTGGGTTAGAACCTCTGGGATTTAGAGGCAATGACAGGCCCGAGTTCTATGGGCTCTTTATGAGCAAGTATTTTCATTGCTTTGCTAGATATGCAAAGGCCTAAGAGTTCCTAGGCGAGGCGAGGAACGATGGCCAGTGATGGAGTACATGGCCAGATTCATTGAGTTGGCACGTTTTGGTGATGACTATGTGGCCACGGATATGACCAAGGTCAGGAGATTTGAGAATGGGCTGAAGTTGTCCATTCGGGGCAGGATAGTAGGACTTCGCCTACGGGACATGAACTCAATGGTTGGGACAACCCTGACTATAGAGAGAGAGAGATTGAGAATGCTTTCGGCCCCTTGCCCAGGGATCTGAATGTTAGTGTCAAAGAGGAATGAAATTGATCTTCTTCTAGTTCGGGAAGAAGCCCGAGGGCTTCTAGTTCACGGGGTTCGAGCCACGGCCATCTCGGTCGAGGGACGGTCGAGTGCGTGCGACGTGAGTGGACCTTAGGGTGGTGAACATATTGGGTGTTGATGTCATTCTTGACATGGATGAGTTGACAATATCCCGGGTTGTCGGTGGTGACTGAGGCGGGTTATCATCTTCGACAGTTTTTATGGAGTTGTAGAGGTAGCATATGCATGTGAGTGATGCGTAATGCGTGAATTCGGGGCGAATTACATTAAGGAGAATGTAAAACCGGGAAATTCAATTTTTATGAAAAAATGGTAAAGCGGTAATTTTGGTTTGAAAGCTAGGAAATTCTCTAAATCTCGGATAATGAAGCAGTTAACGCGTTAAATTCTTCTCGCGAAATCTAGTGACCCAGAAAGTTCAGTGAATTCTGAGACAGTCAGAATATTTTACGAATTTATGGGTGATAAATCGCCAATGACTTCAAGGGCGAGATTTTAAATCTCGGAAGTTAGAAAATGGCTTGAGTTAAAGTTCATTTAAAATAATTAAAGCGAAAGAAATAAAATTTTGAGAAAGCAGACCCGACGAGGTAATATAAGTTATGCATCGGATAATAATAATAATAATAATATAATAATATTATAATATGGAAAAAAATCAATAAAAAGGTGGGAAGGAGACGGAGGGAGGAGACAGTGGGCGTGTAGGCGTGTAGGACAGTGAGCGTCGGGGCTGAAGGCAAAGTTGATCTACGCGATGAGAGCTACGCGTGGACACCAAAAAGTTGGAGTTTTGACAAACTCCGTGAGGTAGGGGTTTTATCCTACTTGAAATTACACTTTGTTTAAGTGTTTGCTAATGTTCGGTTGGTTTGAGGCCTTGAGCGACCGTTTGATCAGATCTAAAACTTGAGACCCCGAATTGTTGGGTACGGAGAATTTTGGAGCTCATTTGGGCAGTCCGTGGCGTGTAGGGGCCAGCCCCAGAATGTTTAGTATCATAATTTATATAATAGAATTGTGTTTTGGTGTATAGGTCATTGGAGATAAAATTGTGATTTGTAATTATATGGAATATAATTGTGTATAAGCCCGTGGAGATAAAATTGGTTACTCAATTATATGGAATATAATTGTGAGTATGAGCCATTGGAGATGAAATTGTGAATTGCTCAAGTGAGCTGAATTTGGGTGTTGTTTGATCCATATTGTTGAATTACATGTGTGGTGTAGTGCAAATTTGATAATGTTGCATAATTAATATATTGGTATATATATATTGTATAAATGGTTTTGGAAATGGCATAATGCATTTTCATATGCACTAGGTAACCTAGAATTTAGGTGTGAGTGCATGACATGAATTTTACGGCGAACATGGTTGAAGAATTTCCTGCATGATTTTTAAGAATTGGAGTTGGGAGAGATGAACAACATATCATTTCGGATGAGGACCATGAAGCTTGTTTGGAAGCTCACCAACCAATTCGCTTGGGGTAGTCATTATTTTAGACAATTCGATGGTTTATTTTCAGAAAACAAATTTTGTTTGAAAATGATATTTTCTCATACATAGCTTAGACAGTGTAGAATTAAATTTGAGGGACTCGAGACATGGGAACGGGCATTTAGACATTCCAAGTAGGATCAACGTATTTACTTGAGTGTGTGTTTAAATTGGAGCATTTCATATGCACTTGGGTGAGAAGTATTAACCCATTTTAGGGTGATTCCCTCTTGGGGCGATAGCTCACCATTAAGAACATTTTTCGGAATGCGGGGTGTTCGAGAAGGCGTGGGGTTGATTCACTCTTGGGCGTGGCTCACTACTGTCGAGGAACATTTTCGGTGCGGGGGTGTTAGAAGACTACTCTTCTTAGGAGACCCACGTTTTGAAGAAAGTCGGGTTGTGGCTTTGATGTTTTTGGATAATATGTATTAGAATTGTAGATTTAATATGTATTTGTATTAAGAGTAATAAAATAACTCTTTGACTATTGGAATATAGTTGGGTACATGTTTGATGAGTATTGATGCAGGGGCCCAAGTGATATGCATTTACTTGGGTATCGTCTCCGTCACGAGGCGTATAAGTCTCAGCGAGGTTGTGGTGAGTCAACGGACCCCCGGGTTTTGGGGCGTCACAAGGAGGGGAGGGGTCTCGGGTTCGAGTCCTCATGGAGGCAGTTTTACTACATTATAATTAAAAATGATTAGTTAAAAAAATATTAATTAAATTTCAAAGTTCTTGTGCTTAAAAGAATTAGATTTAAAAATTAATATTAATTGGGTAAAATAAAGGTTAAATATGAAGTGGGTTTGCAGCAAGCGCTATAGTTGAAACAAATTTATTTTCCCTACCCCTGCGCTACGGCCAGGTGTGCGCCACTCCGCAATCCCCAACCGTTACCTTTAACGACTAGAAATTCCTATGAAGCGAAGCCGTCTTGCTTGCTTAATACTCGTATAAAATTTTTTTTCCTTTTTCCAACTTATGATTTCCAAAATCTCGGCAACATATTAGCTGCATAAGAACATGTTCTAAAAACCTGTATACACAATTTTACACTATATCAAACACGGCAACCATCAAACTCCACACATTTTCACTAAACCACATTATGTACATACACATATTCCATTATACAAATTCAAAGTATTTTCTTACAAAGATTATTAATAATACAGCACTTATACTTGGAAAATAGTTTTAAAACGAGAAAAATAATGAGCTAAATAAGGCTCATTAGTGTATCTTTTAGAAAATGTTTTGCTTTTTCGGAAAATATCTCAAAATTGTAAAACTTTCTTTTTCAGGATATTTTCCGGAAGTATTTCTTACTTTGCTTAAAAAGTTTCTAAACCTTTTCACACTTGTTGCTGACTTGCCTTTTCCTTCAAAAGTTCCAAAACTTTTCATAAATCTCTTGATTTAAAGTTTATAAAACTTTTTATAAACCGCAGGAGTCTGGGCTTAACACTTCATGCTTTGAAATAAGCGGGAGCTTGGGCTCCAACCGTTTGCTTAAATAACATGGAACTAGGCTCAACAGCTCGTTTTGAAATAAAAATGGGAGCCTGGGCTCAACCGTTTACTAAAACAAACACGGGAACTGGGCTCAACCGTGCGTCAATGGTTGATTTTTCAAACTGTATAAACATACTTATAAATCATCAACCCTTTGGGGCCTTTCACCTTTAAGCTGTACCTAGTGAACACGGGAGCTGAAGCATCGACCATCTTGGAGTTGAAAGGACCTAGGTCCGCATCACCTAGGTGGAAGGGCTTGGGCACACTTCACTCCACCTTTTCCGGTAAATATGGTGGAATTGACCTGGGTCTCCATCACCATAATTTAGTTAGAGCTCTTAACCTTATGTACTCCAGTACGTGCCACGGTCTCCTTTAAATGCATGATCGCAGACTAGTTTACCCAAACCGGGGAAAATCTAAAATGCATGAATGATAGCTCTAACACCACCGCTCACGTGCGAATACCTCGGCAGAGTATGCTTACTTAAGACTAAAGGTTTTTTGGTTAGGCATGTTTTACAAAATATCTTTGTTTGCTTATGATTGCTCTTTGAAATATGGTTGAATACATCAAAACCATTCTTATTTGCTTTTCACATATGGTTTAAATCAAAACCATTTTGTTTGCTTGCTAAGTCTCATTGCTTGCTTGAAACATGGTTTAACAATTCAAAACCATTAAATACCAGTGTAAAACAATTTATAATAATAATACTATACTAGTATTTGAAAAATAGGTTTAGAATACTCACCTCTTTGTTTCCCAAACTTGAGCACAAATCCACAACTTTCCCGCCTTTTCTTTTAAACACACACTCGAAGCAGATACGACTAGCACGTATTAATCACCTACGATATATGTAATATTTCACGTACTTCCTAGACTTAGTCACACTCAATGAATATCCTTCGGGAATGACGAAGCTTCTTGAGGCGGCCCAATGCAGCCTACGTTTTCATTGAGTTCCAATCTTCTTTGAACCTCTCTTTATCATTTAGTAAGGTTCCTATATTAACGGTGTATGATTTTAAGCTTAACTATACAAAATCACACAATCTGGGCATTTTGGACGCCCGGTGCCGGTACCACTGCGTGGTGCAGTGCGGAATCGGTTACGTAGGTGGTATCGGTACCGCTTACTCGTGCAAGATACCCCCTGTTGTACCGGTACCCTTCGAGAATTGCGAATTGTTTATTTTCACATCTTTTGGTACCATTTCTCTTCATACAACTTCTATATTCCATAATACCTCAAAATCAACATGGAATTAATCCAAAACCTCCATAACACTTGTATTGGTAACTTGGAACCTCATACCCACAAAACCTAGGAGAAAATCCTATGAATTTAACCAGGTCTGATTTCATATAAAACCATATAAATAGGAGGGATTCCATAGTTTAATTTTCACCAATTAAGGGTTTTTCCACATAAGAATTCTGGGGTTAAGATGATCTCTCACAAAACCCTAGACCAAAGAACCTTCATCCTCCCATACTAAAACCTTAGGAATCCAAAACACACTTGATTTAAAATAAAAACATTCCCTGATTTTGGCCTTACTCCCTTAACCTTCCCTCTTAGCCCCATCTTCTTTTATCCCTTCTTCTTCTCTCTTACGGGTTGCCCTAGCCAAATTTGAGACCCAAAATGAAATTTTGGTTTGTCTTCCAATTTTTATAGTATCATATTTCTCCTAATTGCAACTAAGTCCTCATCTCTTTAATATTGCAATTCAACTTGTTTTATTTATATAATGGCCTACTCTCTTCTTTGATTATACCCTTCATGTCCCATTTGCTCAATTACTACTTTACCCTTGCTATAGTACAAAATTTCCCGGTTCATAATTTTATGATCTCACAATTTCATCTCCAAAATACCACAATGTGACACTTAGTGCACATATGTGTCCCTACGGTTACTCGTACCGTACACCTTCTTAAGACGAGGTGTTACAAAATCCTCCCTCCTTAGACCATTTCGTCCTCGAAATGAACAAACTAATTCAAAGGAAAGGAAAGTACCTCATTCGGAAAATAATTGAGGATGCGTGGCCTTGTTGAGCCTCACGGCTCCCAAGTAGCTGCTTCTCGTGATTCTTCCCTGAGAGCTTTGACGAAGGAATCACCTTACTCCTCGACACCTGTTCCTTGTGATCTATAATCTGCACAGGTGTTTCTTCATAAGTCACATTCTCCTTTAGCTGCACTGGTTGCTCTCTTAACACATGTGAAGGATCTGGAATATATTTCCTCAACATCGACACATGGAATGTATCATGAATCCTTGATAACTCTGGGAGTAACTTCAATTGGTAAGCTACTAGCCCCACCTTGCTCACAATCTCATAGGGTCCTATGTATCTCGAACTAAGCTTGCCTCGCTTCCCGAATCTCAAAACACCTTTCCAAGGAGAAATCTTCAAAAAGACTTGATCACCTATCTCGAACTGCAAGTCTCTGCGACGGTTGTCCGCATAACTTCTCTGTCTATCTCTTGCTTTCTTCAAGTTATCACGAACAACTTGCACTTTCTCTGTGACCTGCACTAATTCAGGGCCTACTAGTTAAGTCTTCTCTCACCAACCTCATCCCAGCACATTGGAGTCCTACACTTCCTACCATACAATGCCTCAAATAGTGCCATTCCTATACTGGCCTGATAGCTATTGTTGTAGGCGAACTCCATTAGTGCCAAGTGAGTATCCCAACTCCCCTTGAATTCCATCACCTGAGCTCTCGACATATCCTACAGCATTACGAATAGTCCTCTGCATTGACCATCCATCGAGGATGAAATCTTGTCTTTGAAATATGAAGCCAATTTTAATCTTTGCATGCAAACTAATTGCAAAACCTGGATGTGAACCTGAGGTCTCGATTTGAAACTATCGAAACTGGAACCCCATGAAGTCTCACTATCTCATCCACATACAATTTGGCCAACTTTTCTAGAGAATCTCCAACATTAACTGGTAGGAAATGAGCAGACTTTGTCAATCGATCAACTATCACCCATATAGCATCATGTTGCCTCTGAGTCCTTGGAAGACCTGTCCTGAAATCCATAGTGATCTTCTCTATTTCCATCTTTGGAATGGGAGTAATTGTATCGTCCCCATGGGCCTCACGTGCTCACCTTTCCACTGGCGACAAGTTAGACACACAGGCGAAACTCGTAATCTCTTTCGTCATCCCATTCCACGATAATGTTCTTCAAAAGTTACGGCCCACATCTTGGTGCACGGATGCATGGCATACGCAGATGAATGTGCTTCTTCCATAATATATTTCTTAAATTCGCCATACTATGGCACACACATTCTCTGTCCTTTTACTATCATGCCGTTATCTCTAATCTGAAACTTTACTTTCTTTCCTTTTTCTATCTCTTCCGTAAGCTTAATCATTTGTGGATCCACATAGCGCCTGCTAGAATCTGATCCGCTCTAGGATAAGTCTAACATGAAATGCTTAGCGACAAGGCTCCTACGAATCCTCGGCTCAATATCACCCCTAAAGCTCTCAAATCAACCAATAGTGGAAGATAACCTGATCTCATGTAAAACCAGCGAACTCTCTCTGGTCGCCTACTCAAGGCGTCTGCTACGACATTAGCTTTTTCTGGATGGTACTCGTGTAGATACGGTTGTAGTCCTTTATCCAAGCTCGAGCCATCTTGCTTTGCCTCGGGTTAACTCTTAGGTGAAAATATATTGAAGACTCTTATGATCTGTAAAGATCCTACAAGAACACCATACAAGTAGTGTCTCCATGATTTTTAGAGCAAACACGGCTGGCATATGACTCTAAGTCTTGTGAGGTAATTCTCCTCATGCTTCTTTAGGTTTGTCTAGAGGCATATCACGATCTTTATCATTTTGCATCAATACAACCAAGGCCTTGCCTTAAAGCATCCTTGTAAACCACGAACCCACATCTCTCCCATTGAAGCTGGCGCTAGGCTGAGCTGAAGTTAATCACCTTTTAGCTCCTCGAAACTGTGTGAGCATCTGCAATCCATACTTAACATCTTTCCGCCCCTTCGGCAGTGGAGTGGGGGTGCTATCCTGGAGAACGCCAGCCAAGCTTATATGTCATATTCAAAGCCAAGAGGCTTAGGCCTCGACATGTTCTTTGGCGGTTTCAATTTATTACAACCTTACATTTTACACGGGGATCCGCACTCCGCCCCCTCGGGTGAAATTACATGACTAGGAATGTGACCTTGTCGAGTCAAAGCCCGACCTTTGCCTTGGCATGGCTAGCCGGCTCCCCTTAGTGCAACACAATCCTCAGTGCTCTGATGTTCATCGAACTACCTGAATACACTAGGATATCATCGATAAAAACTATGACAAACCTATCCAAACACGACTGGAATACTCTGTTCATCAAATCCATAAACGCTGTTGGGGCATTAGTCAAACCAAACGGCATCACTAAAAACTCATAATGCCCATAGTGTGTCCTGAATGCAGTCTTAGGTACATCACTCTCCTGCACCCTCAACTGATGATACCCCGACCTCAAGTCTATCTTGGAGTATACTCGAGACCCTTGGAGTTGGTCGAATAACTCATCGATCCAAGGGAGTGGATATTGATTGCGGATGGTAACTCTAAGGACAAAAATTTCAGTCGATATATTGACGAAATTTCGATTCTATCGATGTGGGTTGGACATTTGATCATTTATCGTAAATATTTCGGCAAAATATCGGTTTTTTCCTTATATTTTGGGATAGTGTCGGTGAAGCCTTCATAAAATATTAGCAAATTTTGTCACATAAGGGGTTCAAAGCCCAGCCAAAAGAAAGGAATGCTTTCCGAGTCTCCGCCAAACCAACGGGCTTTTTAGACATTTAGCCTAAAAAAAATAAAAAAATTCTTTAAATAATATAGGTTTAAAAATATTTCTAAGTATAATGTAGTTTTATCGTATGAAAGTGTTTTACGGAAGACATTTTCTAAAAATGTTTTTTTAAGAGACATTTTCTAAAAGTGTTTTTTCAAGAGATACTTTTAAAAAATTAAAAATTTTTATACAAAAAAGTGTCTTTTGAAAAAATATATTTATGGTTATCGGAGAACATGGTCTTTGAATGTCTCGCTTTTCCATCCTTTTCAACAACTAGTAAGCCTCGACTTATCGGAGAACTGGTTTTCTGGTTCCCTGCACAATCAAGGTATGGATTTTCTCTCTCCTACCTCTCTCTCTCTCTCACTTTGACACTTAGTGGGGCTTTTGTTTGTTTATCTGAAATTATCATGGAGATTAGGACTTTTGTTTGTTTGGATATTTATAGATTTTTTTTTTAAGTGGAGAGTTTAATAGATTTTTAAACATCACTTTTATAGAGTTTGCAAATATATAAATGAATTTCATAGAGTTTTATATTAAAGACTTTGTAAACTTTTGCAGAGTTTGTAAATGGGTGGATAGACTTTGACAGATTTTTGTACATTGATAGAATTTTATAAATAATTGATATATTTTATAAATTTTAAATAACTAAGAATAAATTCATATTTTTAATAAAATTATTAAAATATTTGTCGAATACATTATGACTTTGATAGAGTTTTTAAAAGTGCCAATTTGATTCTATAAGAATCATTAAAAGTCCTAATCCAAATGCAATTCACCCCTTAATATTATATTTATATTAATATTAAGTTGTTTATTTTTTATATGTTTAAAATGATAAAATCAATGCCATGATGATATAACTTTATTATTATAAGCAAAATGAAAAATATTTGAATTATATATAAAATATATTTACATATTTACAAAATTAAAATGATAGAGTATAAGTGATAAATAATTTGTTATTATCGTTTTACAAAAATATTATTATATTTATTTATTTTATATAACTAAAATAGAATATATAAAATTAATTTTAAAAATAGTAGATTGATGAAACCAAAATTAAATATTTATTGTCTTTAAAATATTTTGAAGCTATTCTATGTAGATTTTAAAGATTTTACAATATTTCATCATAAATCTAAATATTTCTTTTACGAATAAAAAAATCATTATCATTTTGGTTTTTTTTTATTGAGAAATTTTAAAAATTCAGAAATAATTTATGCAAAAATAAAAAACCAAAAAAAAAACAAACGCCCCATTATTCTAATTTACCTTCCTTTAGGTTGTGTTTGGTTTGTGATAGGTTGTATTTGGTTTACGAAACACAGAAAAATGTTAATGATTAAAAAAATTAAATATAGATAACATTAGTTAGAAATTTATATATTCTTAAATTGTTTTTAATTCTTATATTAATGAGTTAAAATAAATAAAATTAGTTTGAAGTGACAAATAGAAATAGTATTTCTTTTAAATTTTTTAGAAACCAAATATAGCCTTAGAAATTAGTTTGTAATGATCATGGTTTTGGTGGTTTTGCATTAGTTACTATTCTTTCCTATTCATTCCATTTATTTCTCTTTTAGAATTCATGTGATGTTCATTTTAATTTTCTTTGGCCATGTTCGGGTTTCAGGAAAATTTGAAGAATATAGAGAAAGAAAATAGGGAGGAAAGAAGGAAAGAAAAAAATGAAGGAAAATAAAAATAGAGTTAACTCGAATACTTCAAAGGAAGTTTATTTATTTTAACTCATTAGTATATATATCTCATAAGATTAAATAATTTAATCTTTTTTTGAAAACTAATCACTTTGTAATACAATGTAGTAAGTATTTACTTGAGGCTACCGAACCTTTCGATTAACTAAGCTGATGTAAGCATGTGGACATCATAAGTAAGTTTTTAAGTATTTGAATTATACTCAAGTTTAGTAGAACTATATGGTAACAATTTAAAATCACCGCTAAGAGTCATCTCTTAAATGTCTCTTTAAAAATGAAATAATAAGAAGAAATTGAGTCCATAAGCAATGTTCAAGCCCAATATGGGAAGGCCCGATGTTCGCGACCATTTAAACCCTGACATGATTTGTGTGCATATTGTAATTACAATTTAAAATGGTGCCATTATATCCTTCCTCATATATGAAATTTCCAAAAAAAATACATGTAAAGCATATATCCTATAAAATAATATTTTTGACAATGAGAACTCCATTTCATCATATTTTCCAAAACAACATGTAATAATACGACGAACTTATTTTGTCGATTCAACATGAAAGTGGCTCTGATACCACTTGTTAGACAAAAAAACTATATAGGAGATAGTTTAAAGATTAAAACTACCATCAAAAGATCTTTCATGTCTAGTCATCAAAAGTATAAGAAAACCAGAAGCGAACTTGAATACATAATGAATATGATGATGAAAAGAAATCGATTCTTGATTTTCAAGTCTTATATGCACAACTCATGTGATTGGTTCTTAATATAGTTCTTTATGCACAACTCTAATGATAGGATGTTAGAAAGAAAATTGTGCATATGACTTGGGTATGATATCCTTTCATGATACATTGCCTTTTATGAAGAGTCATGATATATCCTCTATCATGAAGAGTTATGATACATTCCCTTTATGAAGAATAATGACTTTTGATCTTTTCTTTATTTATATTTTGGTTCATCATAAAATTGGAAATAAGACTTTTAGTACCACATTACATAAAAAGTTATACCAAAAAATGCCCAGTGTTATTAAGCTCGTAGCTTAATCCATACAAGATTAGTTCATGGGAGTCCAATTACTTTTAAATAACTATAATGCATAATTGAGGATACATGTGCACCACTTACAATTTAAATATCAACATACTTTCTTGGACAATCTTAGGGATAGATAAGACCTTAATATTATTTACTTCAGGCGAGATAAAACCTTAACAAATTTTATTAAACTCTCATCTCCCCCGATTTGATAACATTCAAAGTTAAAATAAAAATAAAAATAGTGACCCCACTAATTAAATAATTCTAAAAGCTAGCACATTATCTAATTAATAAACTAACATAATATCTACGTGACTAAATAAACTAACAACCTACCTTCCACTAACATTGTGATCACTCACCCCATTTATTGACTAATGCCTAGTCGCATACGTCCATGATCTCCCCATCACTTTTCTTGGGGTTGAAAAGTTGAAAGTTTAAAGAAGTTAGAGATGTTGAATCTTAGTCGGAATTATTATTTCAACAATAGCATTTTTGCCGCTATGTGGGGTGCTCTTACATCTCTTGAGTTTTGATCCTTAGTAACATTGGAAGGATCTTATCTTGAAATGAGTTATCATTTTAATTCAATTTTAGAAAAGATGCATCATGCATGTTAGCTAAGTGGGGCATTTATCTTTCCTTGTTCTCATTAAAATCCTTATATCTCTTTTCTTGGTACCTATCTCTTCCAATACATAACTTCTCGGGTCCCTTCCATATTCTACATTTAGTCACCATAAAACGGGCCAAAGAAAGGGTATCAAATGATTATCATATTTTAACCTGGTGCCCCCATAAGTAATTAAAGTTAAAATCAATTTATTTACAATGCTTGAATAACTGAAACTGAATTTGGCGTATCTTAGGCTAATCCTTGAACTTTGATTAGTCATGTATATAGGCTTAGACTTTAGTGTTTCTTAGGTTGGGCATAGACTTTGCACCGGCTTGACCAGCTTGAACCTAGTTATAGAGGATTAGAAAAACATATATTTGAATTTCTTAATCGCTATTGATATATAGTTTTTCTTAATTAAGGATGATATTTAATGATATTTTAAGTTATGTTGATCAAACCATTCTCCACTTTAAATATTGTTCTTTAATTTAAAATTAATTTTAGGTGACATGACAAAGCATATTTAGGTACTTTATAATAGAAATTTATGTTTACTTTTTCTTTATCAAATCCACTATTTTTATTTTATTTTTAATAAATATATCTTACCAAAGTTTTTATTAATTTCTTATTTAATTTAAACAACACTCATCCTCTTTTTTTGGTAAACCCAGAGGCCGTGGCGGGCTGAGTCATAGTTTGATTGATAGAATTGTGTCAAAGATCAATTTTATTCTATTGTATATAATTTTATGACACGTGACAATGAATTAATGGTTAAATTTTCCCACTCTACAAAAGCCCCTCTTCGAAAGAAGCTGATGAGTATGACTTCAATGTAGAGAGTGAACATTTTTTTGGATTTTTTCATTATGGGTTATTAAGATAGCAGGTAATCTTTAGAACCTATCTTATTTGAAATATTGACTTAATATCGTGGCATGGCAATAATATATATATAAAATAATAAATTTATATAATATCTTTACTGTTATTCTAAATTAATTTGTATAATGTCCTTAATATTACAAGTAATAAAGCTAGCTAGTTGCATAATAGTTTGTTTCCTTCCATATTTAAGGTTATGAGTTTAATTCCTATAAGAAAAAAAAAGATTTGAGTTAATATTCAGAATTAGCAAAAGGCTTAAGATCTAAGTATCCTTCAAATCTAGCAGAACCATTTACGGCCCATTAAGAAAATTAAGATTTTTGATGGATTTACAACAAATTGATTATTTATATTTTTGACTAATTTAATCTGTTGGTAATTTTGAGGGTTCAAATCTATTGGATAGTTAATTCGCTAAAGTTTTTTATTAGCAATTTTCTATCAGTGACTTTTTTCCAGCTTACCTTTCCGCGACTAATATGCATTGAAAATATCTGTTGCCAAATGTTTATTCTAACCATTTTATTGTTGGGGAAAGTAAATTTTCTTGTAGTGACACAAATTTATTCTTGAAAATGTACTTATGTTTACATTGCCTATGCACCCTTATAAGAAACACTTATAATTAATTATATATTTACCTTAAAATGTCATGTCACCTTTCAACACTGAACAATTAGGGTCCATGAGAAAATGCTAGCTTCCTTGGATTCAAATTTTGAAGTTCATTCTACATTCTACTTAGGGGCGGATTTAACTAGTGCTCGGTGGGGGCACTTGCCCCCACTCTTTTAACAGTCATGGACAATTAGAAAAACAAGCATGATCTATTTCTTTCACTCACATCCTTTTTTGAACTATATAAATGATTATTTATAGTCAAATTAATTTGTCTTTATTGAAACCATTATCTATTTGCTTCTATTTAAAAATTTCATCCATTATAGCTTTAAGATGAATATTCATTTCAAAAATATCTTTAAAATATGTCTCTTGTATTCATTTTAATGGTTGTGACACATTATGGTACTACATAAAATATCTTTTGTTGATTTCTTCTCCTGAAGCTTGTCTTATTTTTTTTATTTACTTATTGTTAATTTTTCACTGTAGATTTGGCTAATTTAACTAACTTGGAAGTGTTAGATCTTATTATCACGGATCCATGAAAATGAGGTATGTTATAAAATTTTGAGTTATGATCATCTTACTAATTGTGATCGATTTCATTTGTTCTTTGAGGTATTGCTGCCATTTTTTATATTTTGTAGCTCAAGCCTATTTCATGATTTTCGAATCCGTTATTGGCGCCGTTACTTGTGGTTGAAAACCAAGTGGATGCTGTGAGACGAGGCTAAACTTTCTTTTGTAGCTTTTGACATAACATCATTAGTACAAAACATCATCCCATAGCCTGTGGAGCCCTAATGTTTGCTCCTCAGGAAAACACCAATCAGTAGATGACAGGCCTAACATATACTTTATGGTTTTGACATTATATCATTATAAACACTTTTATCATAGAACTTACAAACAAGTTACAATATAAAGGCTTTCCACACATTTATCCTCAAAATTTACATGAAGTATCGGACCCACAATAGGATTTAACCACCTTGGGGCTTACATCCCCATCCAGTAAATGTTTCTCAACCTATCATTTCTCATAGGGTAACTTAAAAAATCTAACATGTAGCAATCCTTTCCCCTCAAAAATCAATTTGAGCATACTTAGTTTATGCATAAAAAATGAAAAAAATTGATAGGGTACATTCAAACGTATACCTCTTAAATCATGTTGTTTATGGGAGATGTAGACTCATTTTGCAAAAGAAAAACATGCGAACTAAGGCTCTCAAACACATTTAAACCCTGGCACAATTTCCTTTATCCTTTTAGAGGTTCCTTATAAAATGAAATGAAATTGAGTTAATGCAAAAGATACTGTACATTATTAGAATGTATAGGAAAGGTCATATAATCAAATCCATATTACATTTAGAAAATTAGCATATATTAATAGCACTACTTAGCCTTATAGGCTTGTGGAAAAATAAGTCAAAGCCCGTATGTGCTTATAAAGCCTAAGATTACATGATGTGATGATTTGTTTTGTTAGTTTATGTTTTTACTAGAGTTCATGGTTTCATATTGCATCCTCATCGCTGCCATATTTAGTACCCTAAATCATGATTTTTAGATTTAGTTGCTAAATTATGAAATTCAAATGTTCTTTTTGAAGTAGCTCAATCAATGGATTTATTGGCACTTGATTTACTCAATTAAATAACTAGCTTATTAAAATCAATCGACTAATTATAGCCTTACTAACACATTGCAAGGACACTATATATAGCAGAATCAAATGATGTATTTGTATTATTTTCCCAAGAGTATATTAGATATAAAATTTATATATTTTAAAAATTTTTTAAATCCATAAAGATAAAAGCTTCAATCCCTTCAACCTCAATCTTATTGGATTATTACATCTTGATTGTTTTAATAATCAAATCTTGAGCAAGGTTTGGGAAGAAGAGAATTGGTTTATGGCTACAAAGGTTTCAAGTCTCTTCCAGTATGGCATAATAATACTTTATATAAACCTTAGGGGGTATCATAAAAGCTGTTAAACAACCAATTTTCCTAAGAGTTCAAAGTTGTAGGATTTGGGTTCAATATGAGTATCATGTTTCTTACACCCCACAGACCCCTCCCCTCATGTGTGATAGGTCCCAATTAGTGCTGTAAATGACATTCTGCTTGGGGTGACAACTAACCACAATAATTGGATTGAATTTTTCTGCCTCCTTTATTCCATATACTCAAAGAGTTTAAATAGCAGCGCTGGAATTGTATTACTATTTGTAGCTCACATCTCTAAAGAATAGATCCACAAGCAGCTCACCATACAAGATAGCCTGATTATTTGATTGAAAAAACCACTAATCCTAAATAAAAGAAAAGGCAATAACTGCTAAAAAATAGTAACTACTAACTCTACCCTTCATGTCTGATACTTGGGCTGCACATTAAAAATAAAAAGCTAATCAAACTCAACTTATTGACTAATTCAAAGCCCACCAGTCCTCAAATATCTCCTCAATCTACCAATTCCCAACCCCACCCCCTTTTTGAGGAACCTTGTCAAATCAAAGGTGGAGTCCAAGCTCATGAATGTATGTAACTCTTGGCAATGCATGGAATCTCCTCTTCATCTTGCCAACCATCCATCACGATGTGGATTTCTCATGACATGTCTTTGCTGAAATTTTTTATATTAGTAAATCCTGAAAGATATGAAAATATAAGGTAGTTTGTGGCCTTCAAAGTCAAATTATACAATATACTAGCGTAAGAGAGGAACCTGTTATAAACAAAATACATCCATTGATAAACCTCATAAACATTAATTTTACAAAAAGGTACTTTGAATTCTTATAGAAAACACCCTGTGCCTTAGTCTTTCACTTTTACCACATCTAATCCCCATGGTTTCTCCTAAGGATAACCCATGCTAACAAGTGCACAAAAGTGAACATATAATACCATTGTTTGCTAAGGCTGAATTTCTATACAATAAAAGG